>OX453301.1:15928695-16528695 GCA_949710035.1 Crambus lathoniellus
CAAACAAACAATCACAATCATATTTCCTCTTTATAATATTAGTATAGAGTATAGACACAGTATATATATGCTATGTGGTATAGAAAAAGAAACTTGCCGCTGAGAAACATTTTGTCTAGTTGAGGACCATTTTATTAAAAGAAAATCACATTTGTCTATAAGTATACCGAATTAATTTTTTATCAATTTCTACCGACTGACATTTTACACTAACTTACGACTACTAGCCCAGTCAATATCGGCATCAAACATCGCAAACTCGCATGTAACTACGAATTTTTATATGTTGTAAGGTCCCTTAAGAGAAGTTTACACCCAAGTTTGCAACCCTGAAAACCCTGTGCTCGATGCTCGAAAAACTGCAAAATTTTGGCACTTGTTTCAGTGCTACTACACTAAGGAAGCGTTTTCAAGTATGGTTGCTTTATAATCCAACTAAATTTACTACAATTTGAACATAACCCCAGCACTCTAGGTCCATTGTTGCAGAGATACAGCTGTTCAAATGTAGGCATTTTTAAGTGATAATTTTGTGTTCTTGTCATATTTAAAGACACGTACTGGCTAAACTAATAGTCTTAGAGAAAAGTATGAGGCAAGAATTTGTAGAAAATTTAATTAGGTTCAATTTGATGCGAAAGTAGTGCGTCTAGGTTTCAAGTTTCCTCAAAAATAACAAAAATAGTAAATAATCGGGCAATATTCACCAGCTTACTCCCCAAGTCAAGCGGGCGTAAAGAAGTTTTACTTTTAAAAAACTGAAACAAGTGACAGAATTTCACAGTTTTCCGAGAACTGCGGAAGCATTGCCTATCTTTGACTTGCTGTATCTTCGCAACCAATGGACGTAGTATGCTCAAATTTCGCTCAATTGTAGCAAATTTAGTTATCTTTATAAAAGTGTAAAACAGTAGTAGATTGTATTACAAGGGAACAAAATAATATATTTACGGCGAGGGCGCAATTTTGAATCCAGAGCGCAGTGAAGGATTCTAGAGTAGAATCCTGAACGCAGCGAGGGATTCAATATACGCCGCCCGAGATGAAAATAATTTTGCGGCCGAGTAATACACTCTGCTTTTCATCCCCCTCTATAAGAAAAGCAGTAAAGACAACTCAAACTACCTACCTTTCTTTGTCGTTCGGATACATCATAGCGCTAGTCGGAAAAGAAAAAAAATTTGAGTTTTGAAATAAAAAAAAAATAATAAAAAAAATATATGTCCATCAGATTCTTTATAAGTATCTCCGGGGATGGCGTACGGGGGTTGAAAATTTTGTTAGATTTTAGCTACGACTCACCGTTTACGAGATATTCTCAATTTCATAAAATTCCGTTTTTGAAAATTTCTCGGTCCCGAAAAAAGTCCCGGCCCCATACAAAATCAGTTGAATTTTTTTTTAAGTACTGCACACCCTTTGCTACACTCCAACCAATGCTTCTTTAATTATGTTCTAAATTCAAATCTCATCGTTTTGGACCCTGTTATGAAGCTGTTCAAAATTCAAATCTCATTTATACCCTCTTGTCATAACAGGTAAACAATGAATCGTTTTGGACCCTGTTATTAGATAAACAATCATCGCTTTTCGAATCGATGAGATGAAAATATACTTGAAAAACGCTTCCTTAGTGTAGTTTTTTTCGAAAAAACTGAAACAAGTGCCAAAATTTCGCATTTTTTCGAGCACCGTGAGGTTAGCACAGGGTTTTCAGGGTTGCAAACTTGGATGTAAACTTCTCTTAAGGGACCTAACCACATATAAAAAATTTGTAGTTACATGCGAGTTTGCGATGTTTGTCGTTTTTTGTGTCGATATTGACTGGATTATACGAGTACCTATATTCTAATTAATCAAAACCTCAAAATTTTTCAAAATAAATAGGTACTTACACTTCAACATAAAATTTTCTTTTTATCTCTCAGATTCGGAAAGTGATGTATATTTAAACTGAGCAGCGGGTCCAAACTATCCGTTTCACCCTAGGGTGGAAAAGAATTTTAAAAATAGAACAGAATTTGGTTACAACAGTCAACCATAGAGTAACCTCATCAATGGCAATGAAAAAGTTTTCAACTGATTTTGTATTGGGACGGGACTTTTTAATATTTTCAAAAACTTACTTATTATAAAAAAAAAATGAATTTTATAAAAATGAGAATATCCCAAGTCGTAGCTAAAATCTAACAAAATTGTCAACCCCCTATGGTACTCCGGAGATACTTAGGAGGTATCCGATAAACATATAAAAAAAAATTTTTTTAAAATTTTTTTTTTGTTTTAAAGTATTTTTTTGTTATTTCAAAACTTACTTTTTTTATATATTATAGAAAGAACAGAGAAGGCGAAGCCCCCCGCCACCTTTCTTTTATTTTTCTAGGTAGTTTTAGTTGTCTTTATTGCTTTTCTTATAGAGGGGGATGAAAAGCAGAGTGTATTTACTTTCCTTATATTCGAAATGAAAAGTAGAGTGTACTCGGCCGCAAAATTATTTTCACCTCGGGCGACGTATATTGAATCCCTCGCTGCGTTCAGGATTCTACTTTAGAATCCTTCACTGCGCTATTCAAAATAGCGCCCTCGCCGTAAATATGTTATTTTGCTTCCTTGTAATACAATCTACTATTTCATTCCCTTTCAAAGTAGGTAGGTACCTAAGATATTATGTTAGCTAAAGCCGCTAAAGGTTTTCTTGTCATTTCTTGTAGACTATAGTTTACGTTAGGGCCCCACACGACGTTTTTCGTGCGCGCGTTTGTATCGATACAAACGCAAGTCGAACGCGCGGATGAAATACGCGCGTCGCGTCGTAGCGCGTAAAAAAACGTCGTGTGTAAGGGCCCTTAGTTTTGCAACTAACTTAAGATCCACTTGCAGCAAAGCTAAATCTCGGTTTTACTAAAACTTTTAGCCATACAGGAATGTAATTTTTGTAAATCTAGATTTAAGATTTTGACATTTTTGTATCGATTACTTACATCTAGTTTTGGTATCGAGATTTAGCAAATTTGCTACAAGTGAACCTAAATAGAACAATTGTGAAAACTCTATGAATTGGCCAGACAACGTGAACTCAAAATAATCGCGAGTCGTGTCCAACTGATGGTGTGAGCATAAATTTTAGCAAACATTAGAGCGACTAATAAAATATCTCTATTTATACGTTTTATGCTAACCAGCGGTCCTTGGGTTGTGCATTGTGTACACGATGTTTACTTACTTGTTACGTCTACGCTACTCGCTAGCAGTTTAAGTATGTCGCAATTTGCCTCTGCAATGTAAAGTTGCTTGGTTTTATAACAATGCCAAAACAATGAGCACTAAATCGCCTTCTCGCAAGATGAACTCTGTTTTCTGACTACCTTATTTCTTCACTGTGACTCCTCGTGAACTGATTTTTAAATAGTCATTGGTATCCCACCAAAAACATTTTCATATATAATGTTGTCAAGACGAGACCATATGGCTCGCACTGTCTAAAACTTATCAGACTTCATGTAGAGCCAAGCTACTAACACTACACAAACCCTAACTCTACAAGTCCTAAACTCCTAACTTCATGCACAAACTCTACATCATAGTCAAAACTCAAAATGTATGCGGCTGGGCCATTTCGCTATCGATGGCGTAAGGTGAAAAATGTTGTTCCCTGTTTATTACTCTTCTATTTTAGTTCTTGTAGACTGGCAGATTGTGCTCTTTTGTATTATCTGCGAAGTTGTCTAACATTAGGTAGGGCTGAAAACATAAGTACTTACTTAGGTAATTATTTTTAACTTTCATAATGCTGACATCACTTTTAAGTAGCCATTTGTGTTATGTTGTGCCCTACTAATCTACTATGTAGGTAATCTGAGAGGTTGTCTAACATAGGTAGGGCTTAAAACATAAGTACTAAGGTGATAATGTGTTGTTTTCTTAATAATCCAGTGAATAGAGGGGGGTTACCTTACAAACGGTGTCGGGTAGTTCTAAATTTTTGATATTTTTTTCTAGGATTGTTAGTGAGTGTTTAAAATGAAAAATGCACAATTCCTCCCCCTCCGCCCCTCGGAAATTTCGTCATATTTTCGCTTATATCTTCGTTTAGGTGCATTTTAGTCAGAAAAGATTGTACACAATGTTATAGTTAAATTTAGAAAGTTAAATTCCCTATAATTAACGTTTTTAATTTTGTTTCTAGGACAGATAGTTACGGAGATATGCACTTTTTTAAATCACCACCACTTCAAACTTTTTGGGTTTGGAAAGAATAAATTCTGACAACTTTTTAGACAAGACCCTTCATTACTAGAGCAGGCGGAGAAGTTTGAGAACCCTGCTGCCAGTCCCCGAGAACTTTCAGCAGCTGGAGAGAAAATATTGGCATCCCTGTATGGTGGCAGAAGAGAACAGTCGTTAAACTCCCTTCGCTATAACAAATTGAATTGACGAGTGCCACCAAGCTCAATATGGCTAAACTACCTCCAACCACTGACGCAGCACTTCCTGAGGACAATCCACCAAGTCATGGAGTTGATGGGGATGGTCAAAGACCCTATCGAGTGGGGCTGGTGTAGAAAAGCTCGAAGACTGGAGCCCATCAATGAGATGCTGCTCCCCCAAACCTGCTCAAGAGTCAAGACCATCTCATGCAGAAGCACAACTGTCTGTATGGGGGCGTGTGGTTGTAGAAATAGGCGGCCCTAAAGTGTTCCGCCCTTTGCAAATCCTGTGCTGGTCAAGAATGTATAATAACAGGAGTGAGGTCATCGTCGACGATGAAGACGATGTTGTAACTTCACTGGACGAAAATGATGAACCCGACTTCATTATCTCACCCCCTATTACGAAACGAGCGAATAACAAAAAAGCAATATTCCGTTGTTTTCACTTTTACTTTTACCCCTCTCCTCCTTCCCCTACTCTATCTTATCTAGTTAATTTAAAATTGTACATGCGTTTTGTAGGTAATTAAATTCCATACAAACTTTATTTTGATACTTAGTTGTTTTCCTAGAATAGGCCATAACTGAATTTCAGCTTTCTAAAGTTAGAAGAGCGAAAATTTTTCCGGCAAATGAAATTTCTAAATTTAACAACATATTGTGGAGAATCTTTTTTAGCTAAAATGCATCTAAACGAAGATATAAGCGCAAATCTGAAGAAATTGACGATTTTTCAATATTTCGGCGGGGGCGGAGGAAGAGGAATTGTGCATTTTGCACTTCGACCAAGAATAACAAAGATTTTGCACTTTAAATATCCTTGGCGACAAGTTGACGACCGATTTGGCGCAGGGGTAGGATACCTGCCATCTGCGCCAAAGGTCTCGGGTTCGATCCCCGAACAAGACAAATATTTGTGTGCATGAACATGTCTATTTGTCTTGGTCTGGGTGTTTCTATGAAGGTATATTAAGTATGTATTTACCAAAAAATAAGTATATGTATAAGTATTATTTATCCGTTATCTAGTTTCCATAACACAGTTTCTTAATGAAAACTAATATGAGCTAGATAATTGGTGTGATGGTGAAAAGTTATTTCATCATCATCATCATTTCAGCCGTATCATTTATTATTATTTATTTATTATCCTCGACAACATTATCAAAAATTCAGAACCCCCTCTTTTAGTCTCTATTCACTGGGTTATATTATAATGCTAACATTAGGTTTCATTGCGACACTCATATTATTGATTGATCTATAAATACAAGCAGCATTTAATCACTTCTAGTGCTGTTTGTAACGTAAATTTTCCCTACCTTATGGCCAGTCTAAACATTGCGTGTAGAAACGCTTGTTTATGGGTTTCGAGCTCAATGTTAGTAAGTATTTTTGTTATGCTTCTGACATTGTATAATTTTTTAATTGTACGTTGTATATTAATAATTTTTTTCTAAATCGGTTAAATACGACATGAATAAATTAATTCCTGCCTCTTAACTCTATCCCATAGAACTTCCTATCTCCCTTATACTTAGTAAAAAAAATCAAAGGATTGGAAACACTAAGTATTAAACATTTATTTTGTTCAACGGTTCATAAGTACTTATTAACAAAAACTTAGATAATTTTGTTTTGATTCGCGGATCCGATACTATTTAACTCTAAACAGCAATTCTTCAACTTTATTAAAGCTTTACGAAAAGCGGGATTTGTACCATGTTTTGATTTGTTGTCGAGTCCCCGATATTTCGGAGCAGTTGCACACGGTCACGGAGTAACTAGTGAATAAAGTTATGCGGGTGGGTAAAATAAGACAGATTCGTCTGCTCCTAAAATGCCACCTATCGTGAAATCGGTGGTATCAACACGATCATATATCAACCACTATAGGACTGCAGAGGCGTCAGAGGCGTGAGACAAACATCGGAACTTTCGCATTTATAATATTTGTAAGAAGTAAGTAAGAGGAAGATAAGATATGGATAGTACAATCTGACTCAAAATATGTTTAACTTCTAGCCTCTGAGTATTAATATTTATTTTCAATAACCATAACGTTTGTCAATCTCAAAAAAATAACCCGTATCTTATTCACGACCTACTTAGTTATGCTTACTTAAAATAAAACCAATCTAACTTTAGACAAATATTCTATTCGTCTCGTCTACTTACAGCTTATTTACTACTACATTTGTTACTAAATTAAAATGGATATTTAACTAAATACAGAAGCTAATTAGGTACCACTAGACACCTCATCATTTTATTAATCTTACATACCTACTAACTATACGAGTTTACTCCAATATTTTTTACTAAAGCAATAATTCATGTCTTCACTTTCGTTTAACATGTAGGTATGTAACTAATCAGAATTTTGTGTATCTTGTTAGGGGAATCATAGAAAACATTAACTAAGTCACGATATTCACTGGCGAGGAATGGAAGACTTCGCACCCAAAACAGTGTACCTTAAAGGAGGCCAAAGTGGTGTTATAAGTTTTTGAGGTTCAAAGCACCCTACGTAGGACTCTCAAGTCTCTCAGTTTAAACTGCGATAAAAGAGCAGGACAGTTGATTCTACTTGTAAGCACATTGCTTAGGAAAATGAGATGAAGCTGGTCCCATCTTTTCTCAAGTGAAATAGTATTTTAAAATGTTTGAGCCTTTCTGAGTTACTTATAGCAAAAAAAGTAAAGGGTTATAACCCTTTACTTTTTTTGCTATAAGTAACTCAAGGTGCCATAGAATAGTGCCAATAATTTCTGTATTCTTTCAATACGAAGGGTATGAGAAGAGTAAGTACCTAATGTGGACGCCAAACAACACTGCGGTATTCCAAAAAATGCTGCGAGCTAGTGAGTTGTACAACATTATTTTGGTTTGCGAGTTTTTAAAGATCTTAGCGTTTCCCAAAACAAAGGAGAGCATTGTTGTTACTCTTTTGACCACATTATCAATTTGGGTGACGAAAGTTAACCTTTGATCAAAATATATTCCTAGTTCCTTGACCACCTCTAAAGTTTCCAGTGAAACACCTAGAAGATACTATCCTCTACTGAGTTACAGTAAAGTACATTTTTCGCGTAAAATACCCGGATATATACATAGGATACCCGGCGCCTCCACGTATGGGATCATGAGAAGCCCACGTATGGGAATCAATTAATAAAAAAATGGAATTCGAGAGAGACAAATCTTTACTGCGGTACCATGGCCGATATGAACTAACTACTACAACACGCAAGCGCGGAATCGTTCTAGACTAAAACAAATTACTCGCGTAATGACAATGCATTCGATATTTTGAATACTATAAAAAACATAAATTGACCATAGACAACGCAAGGAGGTATTATATCTTAATAATATAATACCACAGTACGTGTCTACATTTCAATGGATTGAATATCATGCCGTTTATATAGCACCAATCGACCAGATTATCAAGATATTCTCGTAACTTTGCAGCGTCATCTTCTGTTTTTATCAGATGGCCCATTTTTAAATCTTCAGCGTAAAGGAACGGTGTTGCAAATGTATACCTACTTGGGCAAATCATTGATTAGTTAGCAGATTGAACAAGATAGGTCCAAGGTGAGATCCTTGTGGTACCCCAGATAACCATTAACAACCACATGAAATTTTCTATTTTCCAGGTAGAATTTCATCCCGTTCAATATGGGAGCGGTAATTCCCAAAGTGCTTAATTTTGCCAGAAGTACATTGTGACAAACCTTGTCAAATGCCTTTGAAAAATATGTATAAAATAGTATTACTTATATTATCTGTGGTATAAATGACATAGATTTGTCCCTGAGAATCGATCCCCTCTGTGCCAAAAAGTTGTGCCTAATGTTTTAAGTAGATAGAGACAATTTGGCATTACCTATATTTGCAGTGAAATATTTTTGAGCTATTTTTACATGTAATTCGCAACATTACTTTATGATATTAATTCACACTTTGTAAACACCAAGGTATTGCAACAAGATTGCAACGCTCAAAGCGGCGTAGAATATGCATCACTTTTACTACTTACATGATTTGGCTACATTGATTGATGTAGATAGTAAGATGGCGAGAAAACGTCAGAGCAAGTTGCAAGCACCTCAGCACAGGCACAGAATAAATACTAGCAATATTCAATCTTTATACAAACGGTCGAAACGCGTGTGACTCACATATCTCTCTCTCTCTCTCTCTTTGTTTGATCTGGGAGGATCTCGGTATGTATGCGCTTCATACCGAGATAGAGACAGAATAGAAGAGAATAGAATATCGTTTATTACCAATACTTACATTTAGTAATCTGTGCCAATACTGTGTACAGAGATACATATGAGTAATAACTAGCGTTCTATGAAGATGAAATACTGGTAAGTACCTAATTCAGTTCTTTGGCGCGGGCGCAAGCGCGATCTCGTCTCGTCGGTGCACCGCCGACGACGACGAGACGCGACGTGGGCCACTTACGGACGGGCCACATGTCGACAAAACTACTTTCATTTCGATCCAGCTTTCACCCAGCACGCTCAAATAAAAGTTACGAATACAAAATTTTAATCAACCGGTAATGAGACGGATCGCACTTGACGCGTTTTCGTGCGTACCGTGTGGGTCTAGTTCACTGCCGGCTCTAGTTCTAAACATAGCTGTTAAATCTTTAAATATCTGAAGGTTTGGACATAGGTATTAAATTTATACTTCTCAAAACTCTATGATTTTTTCCCTATGATGACAAATTAAAGGTTGTCGTAAAAATATAAACAGACCATGCTAATGATAATGCTTTAAATTATGCCTTTGCTACCTACCACTCTTATTTCTGGGCCCCTAGAAACATATCTTTCCAAGAAAATTCAATACATAAAAGTATTTTGAAATAAGTACATAAATGCAGAGAAACGGGTTTGGCCCTTTTTTGTTTTGAGCAGTATTATACCTAGGTACTTATATTTTTTTTATTTTTAAACTAAGCCCTAAAAAAAGAGTAACTTACTTATTAGAGTTAAAACTAACTTAATGAATTACAGAAAAATTTACGTATTTAAAAAAGTTACGACTCTTGATAACTTAAATACTTAACTAATAAAAGAAATAAGGCAGTTAGCCTTATTTCTTTTAAAAGTTTATTAGCGAATGAAGTAACTACAGTTATTCATAGAAAGAAAACTTGCATGGAGAAACTATAATTTATAATGTTTTAGTGAAAACTTATATTTATTTAAGGGTCATTGTGACGTGACAAAAGTGACTTGACGTGGTGGAATTAAACAATACATGTTGTCTATGACTATATGCATCTATATGTTTACCAGCCCCCTGATATTCACGATCACGAACCGTTCGGAAACGGAATCGGATTCGAATTCTGTGCTTTGTCTTTGTCTATTCTAAAGAGCGAGTGGCAGAGACAGTGCATAACCATCGGGAGCGCTTCGGACGGTTCATGAATTTCCGTGAAATTCAGGGGCAGGAGCGCCCTTTTTCAGTTTTAGTTGCATGTATGGGGAGCCCCCCCCCCCCCCCCCTATTTTTTTTTATTTTTGTATTAAAAGCGTAAAGCGTTTCACAGAATTCATCTACCTACAAAGTTTCAACACTGGTTTCAACTGAGTAGTTTTTAATTTTATACTTCAGGAATAAAGTGTGTGTGACATACGGACGGACGGACGGACAGACAGACATGACGAATCTATAATTACTTATTCCGTTTTTTGCCATTCGGCTACGAAACCTCGTCGTTTGGGGTGTGCCTTAGTAATGCATGTAGGTAGTTACATTGCATTATAACATGTGCATTCAGTACATAGCCCAACATGGTCATTGACTCGAGACGGGTCGAGTTCACAGGTCAGCGGTTTTATTCACCATGGTCATGGGATAATTGGCCTAATGTAAGGCATAGTTATAAGGTGTTGTAACTCACAACTAATAAACACGCGAGACATTCGAACACCGCCGAGGGTTCAATAAATAACTATGCCGACTTAACTCATAAATGGAATTAGTGGGCTTGGTTTTAATTTCAATTATGTTGTGAATAATTTAAAAATTAAAAAACGCGACTGCCAAAATTGAACTAAAAAGTAAAAACAAGCTCTCATTTCAATCGGGGTACCTGTGGAATACTTAAATTTAAAAAGAAGAGAGATCACCATGTAGGTTGGCTGAAAAACATAAATTACCACTATAGGTACGTAAGTAGTGTCTCACAAATGTAGGTACAAAAAGATATCCAGTCTAGTATGAACAATGTCTAGATTTGAAACACATTAAAACTTAGGTAATATGTTTCAAATTTAAGACATTGTTCATACCGTTAATTTAGAAGATAAACTTAGACATGATGGTGTAAAAATAAACAAATTGTAACCTAGGTAAATGTTGAAGGCTTGCCTACATACAACACGTAAATATTTAACTCTACCACCTGCACTGCTCATATCTTCAAAATTCACATAAAATAGTATGCATACTTTTCATCATAAAGTATAGGACACTCGTATATTTATACATTAGTCACGTATTGAAGCATCAATCGATGACGTTTGCCTACAACATACCTACATACAGAGCTATATACTGCTGCGGCACCTTCCATTCAAGGTCAGATTGATTCTATCGGTTTCAAACAATCTATTCAAGTAAACACAAAACCCTTTAAAGTTTATAGTAACTAGTTGGAATATTGTGATTTGTGTTACCATTCTTATGATTGCTTAAACGCAGTTATGAATGCACCTGGGTCGCCAATACTGCCTATGTCTCTATATAAGTAGGCTAATTTTTAATAATGCGATAAACAGTCGAACGTAGTAGGTATAAATTGAAATAGTGAAAATTTAAAATTGTTACCTATCTACAGAATTATCCACTTAAAGCAAACTATTTAGTAATCTGTGCCTAAAGCCACTTAGGAGCTAGGGTGGATGACCCGAATACCAGCCCCGTACCTAATACCAGCCTTTTCACTTATTTGTTTTGATATTAGAATTACTTTCCGTTTTCACTAACCAATGTTGTCATCAAAAAAAAAATATATTCTGTAGAAAATTTAAAACTAAAATTGGCAGGACCGGCATGATCAGTTGTGTGTCAGTTTTAAATCGAAACTTGCACAGGACGGTTATCGGCCATATTGCAATTTTTTCGATAGATTTGAAGGTGGCTAAAACAAGGTATAATTCACATTTCTTCTGCTTTATATGTCATGATTTGTGAGATTATGGATTATGATATTGTAATGCATGCATTTCTCAGTAAATATACAAGTTTTGCTTTTTCTGCTCGTAGAAATTGATAGGGCTGCAATAAGATACACGAAACGTATGGAGTACCTGATACCAGCCCCAGGGGCTGGTATTTGGTTGGAGCAAGTACTTAATTACAGCCATGTCTTAATAATCAGGGATGTCACAAACTTCTTAACAGCAACAGTTCTTTGCAACAGTTCAATATTTTTACAAACCAGTTCTTCATATTTTAGCTTTGTATTAACAAAGGTCTCAAAACGCCCGTTTTTAGCACTTTATGAATACAAACCCTAGACGTAATAATAGGTCTTTACATATGAAATTGCCGTTTTTTTCTTTTGTACATAAAACTTAACAACTTTTATAATATTAGAAATATATAATTTCTTTAATATTGCGTTACATTAAGACCGTATCGAGCAACTTTTGATAATTTAATAACCACGATATTTGATTATTTACATAGAAAAAACTTATTCCGAATGTTACGACTATTTTTGTTTCCAGAATTTCGTACTTTATTAGTAGTAACTTAGTGAAAAAAAAAATTTTTTCTCTTAACGAATGTGTCATTTAGTAGTTAAAATGTCCATAAATACGTGTGTAAAATTTTGTAAATTTACTTAATATTAGTCGTTAAATAATAACAAAAACGTTAGTATGGAAAAAAAATAATTACAGAAATCTCCATACAAAACGGCAATTTCATAGGTAAAGACCTATTATATGAATTAAAATGTAGTCAGTTATACAAATAAAAAACTGTCTCATATTATCGCAAAATTTTCGCATAGTGTGAATAAACGAAAGACTGACTTTATGTTACGCATTTGAGTATTTATTCATATTCAGAATGCAGCACAATGACTTAAGACATGACCCTATGCTAGGCTGATATTCGGTACACAAAAGGCTGGCAATAGATACAGCCTGGCTGGAATTAGAGACACGGGGTATTTTTCTGTTTGACATTATTTTAAAAATGTTCTATGAAACTTACGATCAATTACCCTAATAAATACATTTCTCCATTAGATAACTTACCGTTTAAAAAAAATAATACTAGTTTTGACCTATAAGTTTATGCAGAATATTTTTGTAAACATCATACTTGCACTAAAAGGCTGTTATTCGGGGCATCCACCCTACTACTGGTTAAACGTAAATACGATCCAACTTTTTTTTTCAACATTATGTACAAACGAACAACCCAACTAATGACTCTTCGCATTCTAGATTAGTAGATTGACTTTTACATTATATGCGCATTAACACCTTTGGAGTCAGGGCGCCCCCAAGTTAAACTTACCTACTTCCTAAGTAAATTGTGAAACTAAACTGTCGCAATGGCTTCCCAACCTATCAAAACTACATTCATTGCGACCGCACCAACTTTAAAGGACTTTGTCTCTTTAAATCCAGTAACGAATGTTGATATTGGGTGTGGTCATTAAAATTACCTATCTAAATTATCAGTGTAGTGAATTTTACCGATCCGGAAGAAAACGGATGCTTGTATTTTAATAATTAATCATTTATAATAGTAATTAAGGCGATACTCGGAAAAAATGTGCTGAAGCGAGATAGCAATGAGAAAACGACGCGCGCGGGAGCGAGACCGATTTTGCAGATTAGGCAAAAAAACCACAAAATCACTTCGTATTAAAAAACTACAGCGATTTAAAAAAAATGCTTCTATACGATCCTCAATATTATTGGTGTCCACTAATTAAACCAATTTCCAATAGTGTAAGTAACCCCATTTAAGAATAATCTTCACTTTTCGTATTTTTTAGAGGTCTTTTCGAAAAGAAAAAGTGTCGAGGCAAAATCATAAAATCGTGTTTTTGAAACTATACGATTCTAGATAAAGGTATGAAGAAATGTATATCTTATTACCAGATTTGTAACAACTGTAACCGTCCTATAGTTTTAAATCAAAAAGTCCATATTTTTCCGAGTAGCGCCTTAATTAAATACAAGCATCCGTTTTTTTCCGGATCGGTAAAACTCAGTGGTAGTGCACAAACGCCCTAATTATTTCCTGTTGGTGCTTACTGTGACTTGTTTTTCACATTTGAATATTTTTAGGCATTTTGTACGTACAATATTATTATTCACTTTAATTCGCAATAAAATGACTAACCATATTTACCTTTAAAGTTGTTACCTATTATGTTTGCCGATGCCGATAGAGCTATCTACTCCTATTAAGTGAGTAATTTTGAGATGACGATGACATTTGTTATGTAGATATAAACAAGTGCGTCTTGTATAAAACCTACCAAATGTGATAAACAATGTACCAAAACATACCAAATTCCTTCGTTAGGTACTATTAGTTCAGGCGATCAGGCATGAAAAGGGGCTTGCAAGTACAGACAGATGCAGTCATCTGCATTTATAAGATACTACCTATAATAATATAGCCTTCCGCTCGCGGCTTCGCCTGCGTGGACTATCTACACGACGAAGTTATCCCTGCCGGCCGCGGCCTAGCATGAGCGGCTTTTATCACGCGATATGATATGGTACGGCATGCCGTCTTGCTTACACCTTAGTAGGGTAAACAAGACAACTTGCCGTATCATATCATATCGCGCGATAAAAGTCACTCATGCTGGGCAATGAGACATTTTTCCGGGATGAAAATTAGCCTATGTCACTCTCCCTCCATCCAGTTCCTAAACTATCTCCATCCATACCAAAATCACAACGATCCGTTACTCCGTTTTGACGTGAAAAACGGACAAATAAACAAACACACTTTCACATTTTATATTATTAAGTAGGTATGGATTAGTAGGTATGGACACAGAATAAAATAATAGTGCAAGTGTATGGATATTAGTACGATAGGGTACCTATAGTTGCCGTAGCGAATGACGACATAACATCACAAGGAAACCTGCCATTGAAAGACCTAAAGGTGATACTATGATATCAGCACAAATTACGTGAGCAATGGAAGGTAGGTAGTTAAGTCAAACACGCACGCCCAAGAATGTCCATGACAGACAAATGAGCAATAATTGGGGACATTTCTCGAAATAGTGTTAATTAAAATGCTCAAAATTTTAAGATTTTAATTATCATAGGTTGAAAGTAGTGAGAAACATGGTTTCATCATAGGTATACATACTGGACTACTTAGTTTAAATAAATCATGACAGACAGAACTGCTTGTGGAGTCCGGAAATCCTACACTTTTTATTGCGAAATGGATTTGCATTTTAGACCACCTGCGGCATATGTGCATCGTCCTACACTTCTCTCCACCTAAGCCGGTGTCTACCCACTGACCTCCATCCATAACGCAACACCAAAAAACGATCTTAGCGACAGCGAGCGTCGTCAAACTCGGATGCTTACGGCAACTGCGACCTCCATAACACAAAATATGCAAACGAATTAGTATGTATGGCTTATTGTACGTGTAATTTATTTGTTCACAGCCACAGCCGCTTACTTTGCACTAGGTGTGTCAATAGTATGTATGCTAGGTAATTATAAGTACTTACTTACTTACCTACCTACTCATTATTAGTAACTTAATTAACATCGTCGCGACGAACTGAGAATGTTACGCAATTTAACAAATTGCTAATATATTTTTACTGTAAAGTCCAAAATATCAAAATAGCTAAACTCTACGAGCTAGCAGTAAAGAATGTCACTGCAAACTACGAAACTGGTTTATCAAGAAACGACCGATCGACGTGTCTTTAGTAAATTAATAGAATTAATTTATTAGAAAAGTAATAGCTACACCATCACGAAATGTTGAGACTTAACATGTTACTTGAGATAATGATTAATTTCTAGTTTTATTTTAAATCAGTTTAAACAAAATTCTTACCAATTCGATGATTTTAAGTAAGCCGGGAGGTGTTTTGAAATAGTCTACGTTGAATTTGATCCATTCGAGAGCGTTTCCCTGCTGCTGTTGCTGCTGTTGAGGAGGTGTCGTAGCTTTGTTGTGTTCCACAGTTACCACTGTTTCAGGAGCCATCATGTCTGAATCTTATGGTAAGAATTCGTAAGGAGTAACAGTAATATTTGGTCGAGAGAGAAAATAACACGAGCACCGACACAAACTTCAGTACACAATGAGCGAGAGACACATTTTTGTCCGGCAGCAGTGAGCGTAGTACAATGCGAGCGGCGAGCGACTGCGGTGCGGAGTTGCGGAGCGACTCCGGGCAAAGTGTGGCGGGGACTAGTCGCTTATTATGGCCCGTCCGCACGCGCCGCGCGCTCTATCTTAATAGCGTTCTCTATATTGTGTTAGTTTTTTTTTTTTTGCTTTATAATATAGTGGCCAGTCAGTACACAGATATAAGTACAGTATACAGTAATAAAATAATTGATGAGGAATAAAAATAAATACCTAGGTACTTGGACTGAAAACGTTAAGTCTGTAACTTATTGAAGTTAAAAGCGTAGGAACGTATAATACGTAGGTGGTAGAGGCTTAGATCTTATAGTACGAGTTCGCCATTCTTATGCTCTAGAGTCTCTAGACATTGGCTCTAGATTCAATTCTCGGCTCTCTTCATTCAAGCACCTACGTACGTGGACAAACTACTTTTGCTGTTTTTTGGGTCGGAATCAATAGCGTTAAAAAGTCTATAGTAACATTTGAGAGTAAAATTTTGACAGATAAGTACCTATCTAATATCAAAATAAGATCTAGAAGAGAATTCTTGACGCAATCGCGCTTGTAACGTTTGCCCAAAAACAAACGTACACTCTCACTCAGACCAAATAAAAATCTTTATTTTGAAAAAACCTAACCTAAAAAACCTATTTATTTTGAAAAATGTTGAGGTTTTGATTAATTAGAATATAGGTACTCGTATAATTCAGTCAATATTGACACAAAAAACGACAAACATCGCAAACTCGCATGTAACTACAAATTTTTTATATGTGGTTAGGTCCCTTAAGAGAAGTTTACATCCAAGTTTGCAACCCTGAAAACCCTGTGCTAACCTCACGGTGCTCGAAAAAATGCGAAATTTTGGCACTTGTTTCAGTTTTTTCGAAAAAAACTACACTAAGGAAGCGTTTTTCAAGTATATTTTCATCTCATCGATTCGAAAAGCGATGATTTTTTATCTAATAACAGGGTCCAAAACGATTCATTTTTTACCTGTTATGACAAGAGGGAATAAATGAGATTTGAATTTTGAACAGCTTCATAACAGGGTCCAAAACAATGAGATTTGAATTTAGAACATAATTAAAGAAGCATTGGTTGGAGTGTAGCAAAGGGTGTGCAGTAATTAAAAAAAAAGCAACTGATTTTGTATGGGGCCGGGACTTTTTTCGGGACCGAGAAATTTTCAAAAACGGAATTTTATAAAATTGAGAATATCTCGTAAACGGTGAGTCGTGGCTAAAACCTAACAAAATTTTCAACCCCCCTACGGCATCCCCGGAGATACTTATAAGAAATCTGATGGACATTTTTTTTTTATTTTTTTATTTCAAAACTAAAATTTTTTTCTTGCCCGACTAGCGCTATGATGTATCCGAACGACAAAGAAAGGTAGGTAGTTTGAGTTGTCTTTACTGCTTTTCTTATAGAGGGGGATGAAAAGCAGAGTGTATTACTCGGCCGCAAAATTATTTTCACCTCGGGTGGCGTATATTGAATCCCTCGCTGCGTTCAGGATTCTACTTTAGAATCCCTCGCTGCGCTCGAGATTCTACTCTAGAATCCTTCACTGCGCTCTGGATTCAAAATAGCGCCCTCGCCGTAAATATATTATTTTGCTCCCTTGTAATACAATCTACTATTTCACACTTATGCTCTGAAATGTTAATATTATATTTGAGAAAAGAATGCAGTACGTGGCACTTTTCCGAGGTAAACATTCTAAATTTGAAAATCACTGCAGTAATGAATTTCAGTACTTACTTACTGCACTGGTTTTAGTGCAGTAAGTAAGTACTGAAATTCATTACTGCAGTGATTTTCTACGGTACTACCAACTTTTTTTCTTTATTTTTTCTTTAGTTATTCCTGTGTATAAAAACAGAAAAAGCAAAGGGACATTTGCACCATACAGCCACATTATTATTATATCTTAGTTAGGTTAACTTTTTTTTAAATACGGTGCTATATTGCTTCGTATTGTACCACAAGCGCTATGTACCCTTAGCACCATGAAGCTCGACTTAATACTGAGATAATTCAGTATTAAGTCGAGCTTCATACTTAGCACGAACATCAATCGAAAAAACAAAATGAGATTTATCATAGACAAAATATCCTTTACGAGTAATTTTGTATGGGAAATATATACAGCGCCATCTACCGCCCAGAAGCGGGTATTGAAGTTGCGCATTTTAGTAGCAAGTAGTAAGTATCACTAGGCTGTATGACCGTTCGACATGGCCTCACAAACCAATATTAAAAAAACGGCGGGAATAATTTTCAGCGGTTGATTAGATATCAATACAGTTTATATTGTGTAATAAATTATCAAAATGAGTTCTACCAATGAAACATATACAGACATTGTATGTACCTACTGAAGCAAAATTAATAACAGAAAACTTACTGCCAGCAAAATCAAAAGAAAGATACCTATATGAAAACCTATGATCTGATTTGGAAAAGTGAAAAAAAGGCGATACGTTTTCGGAATCTGTGTTGTTGGCGTATTTTAATGATACATCATTAAAATAATATTATTATGGGCGATTTATACATAATATTAAGTGTGCCCGGGAATCAATAACATTTACATTTAATAATTGCCCGAACATGTGTGATATAAATTTTATAAATATTATTTAGTTAAGCAGTTTTTTTTATTTCCTCGCATTTCTTGAGAAAAGCACTATACAAGCCTTGTACGGTAAGCAAATTACCTTGCCTCGAATGATTAAAGCCCTCGCCTGCGGCTCGTGCTTCAAACCATCCTCGACAATGTAATTTCTTACTTACCTGTCCTCGGCTGTAATGTACTATTTACTAGGGATACTGAGGTGCTAATTTTCCTTAGGAATGAAGAAGTTTTGCTTTAGAAAAAGATATTGGAACGTTATGCGATAAAAGAAACTGTCCAACCGCTTTTACTATCTAGAACTGCTTCACACATAGGTATAACCGAATTAAAATTAAATGAGATTAATACTTGGGTGAAGTGTAAACATTTGTAATTGCTAAAGCTTTATTATCAGGCGTTATCTAATAACGCAAAGTGGAATACCACCACAGAATATATAATAGTACCTACTAATTCCACACTAAACTGTGTTGGGTATGTTGGTTGTCATTTCCATATTAAGTGCTTCGCTTTAAATCATTTTATCATCGAGACGATAAGCAACTTTATAAAGATACTAGCTTCCGCCCGCGACTTCGTCCGCGTGGACATTCGAGAAAATAGTTAGGGGACCAATAACCAGGATAAAAAGTATTCTATGTTTTAATTTCATAAAAATCCGATCAGCCGTTTTTACGTGATTAGGCGGGTCCTCCCTCACCAAGTGAGCAGCCTCGTGCGAGGCCCTCCGCACGTGGCAAACGTCCTCGCGCGAGGCTGCTCGCTTGGTGAGGGAGGACCCGCCTAATCACGTAAAAACGGCTGATCGGATTTTTATGGAATTAAAACATAGAATACTTTTTATCCTGGTTATTGGTCCCCTAAGTATTTCCTCGAATGTCCACGCGGACGAAGTCGCGGGCGGAAGCTAGTAAATAATAAGTGTCTGTTTCACGATCAAAAAATTTAGTTCTGAGTAGCTTAGGTACCAAGAACTTTTAGGGTACTTAAGATGATTTAGGTTTCTGTACCCTATTTACCCCCTGGGTTTAATTTTCGGAAAACTACGAAAGGGGTTGCCTATTTGTTTTAAGAAGTAAGCCTACAAAGTTTCAAATTGACATGTCTATTTTACCCCCTGATTTTTCATTCAAAATTACACCCCTATTTCAACCTTTTAGGGGTTGAATCATGTTCAGCGTGTTAAACATAAAAAAAATGCCATTTTTGCAATCGTCATCCCATAAAACCTCAATAACGACATCCATATCGATTTTTAGGTTTATTTATCCCATTTAACCTCTAAGGGGTTGATTTTCGAAAAAATACGAAATATATGTTTGCTTATTTGTTTTACTTTCCGACCATAAGCCTAAATAATAAATTAAATGAAGGACTTTCCACATACAACATTTCATCCCCCTTTTCACCCCTTCGGGGTTGGAATTGTCAAAAACGCTGACACAATGAAATATTAATTTTCAATTGCAAGCCTAAATACAAAATTTGAAGATCCTAACTTCAAAACTGACGGACTTTCATACACATATTCATCCCCTATTTTACCCCCTGGGTTTGAGTTTGGGAAAATTACGAAATGGGTTGCCTATTTGTTTTAAGAAGTAAGCCTACAAACTTTCAAGTTGAAATGTCTATTTTACCGCTGATTTTTCATTCAATATTTCACCCCTATTGCAACCTTTTAGGGGTTGAATCATGTTCAGCGTGTTAAACATCAAAATAAATGCCATTTTTGCAATCGTCATCCCATAAAACCTCAATAACGACATCCATATCGATTTTTAGGTTTATTTATCCCATTTAACCTCTAAGGGGTTGATTTTCGAAAAAATACGAAATATGTGTTTGCTTATTGGTTTTACTTTCCGACCATAAGCCAAATAATAAATTAAATGAAGGACTTTCCAGATACAACATTTCATCCCCCTTATCACCACTTCGGGGGTGGAATTGTCAAAAACGCTGACACAGATAAATATTAATTTTCAATTGCCAGCCTAAATACAAAATTTGAAGATCCTAACTTCAAAACTGACGGACTTTCATACAAACATTAATACCCTATTTCACCCCCTTAGGGGTGGAATTTCCAAAAATCCTTTCTTAGTGGATGCCTACACTGTATAACGTATCTATGTGCAAAATTTGAAGTCTCTAGGTTCAGCGGTTTGGACTGTGCGTTGATATCTCAGTCAGTCAGTCAGTCAGTCAGTCAGTCAGTCAGTCAGTCAGTCAGTCAGTCAGTCAGTCAGGACTTTGAATTTTATATATATAGATAGATGAATCAGAAGCGACAAGTGGATTGTGCAATCTTTACTTCTTAAAATTATGATGGGTATTGGGTGGTACCTACCTACATTATGCTAACGCAATTTCTACATCGGGAAATCAAATGGACACTAGAAGAAATTGCTCCAGCTCTCATGTCCATTAGAGATAAGTTGTATTATTTTCCAAAAAAAATCAACATGCGATATTAGGGTTAATTTTATGATCAATTCACTGCAATGCTGCCGATCCTTCCGTGCATTCAGTTATTCCGCCGCCGCGCGCCGTTCTTACAGCCATGGGTGACCACCGAGAATAATTATAAAATAAAATATTCTACTTAATGACCTTCCTGGAAACCGAATCCTATAATTTGTGTGGGTTAATTAATATAAAAGTGGAAAATGGATGTTGATTGATACTAGTTTTGGCCAACTTCTCTTAGAGCAGCAACTAAGATTTCTCCAAATAGTTTGCCAGTTGCTAAGGGGTAAATAACTGTAATTTTTTTCTCTATTTCCAGTTCTCACACGTCTGGTATGCTAGGGACAACTGACATGGTGAGCACGATCCCAGGGGTCGTCTCTCCTGCCAGGCCTTAATAACTATGACATACCCAAGTAATATAGGTATGGAATTTTTTTTTTATTAAAATAATATTTCAGTGCAGCCAGAACCAGCTCTCTACTCTACACTGTCAAATATGAAGATTTAAACCTTAGTATGTGCTGGTAAATAAAATTTGAAAGTCTCAGATTTGTTCATCAATTTGTAAGGCACATAGGTAGTATTACAAGTACGAGACCACACAAGACATGCTAATTTGTAAAACTATCTACTTGCAATGGTATTTTTAGTATAAAAGGGGAATAATAATAATAATAATAATAGAAGGGGAAGGATTGGACCATGGGGGAATGGCGGCAACCTTTGTGTCTTCATTTGTCTTTTTGTTTGTGTGATAAGTAATTACAAGTGAATGTAACATTCGGTTAGGTTAAGTTAGAACTGGGCCATTCCATCGTTTCGGGTGTTACACTTCAACTTATTAAATGTATTGTTTTTATATATTCTGATAACGTTTTCGTTTATATCTGTGTCTTAAACTAAGAGTATTAAGTTCTATTTTCGTGTGGTATGGGTAAGGCCGCCAAATAATGCTGATTTGCTAGACGACGTGGCGTCCAGCAACTTTTTGGTAAAAATATTTAAAACTATCAAATTTTATAGCTTTCCTCTTAAAAAAGGATCATTTATATAAGTGTCTAAATACGCAGACGACTGTAAAACTACTTCTTTCCATTTAATAAAAATATTTTTTAAACGGGAATACACAATTGCTAGAACAAATAAAAGTGTCCCAAATGATCCCCCATACACAATCGGTATTAATATTAAATTTCTGTTCATTCCACTGGCAATTAAAATATTTTCTTTGAAGAACCACCTATTTTAGACATTGTTTATTTACTTTACTACAGTTTAGCAATTAAAATAATAATCATTTTTATATTAATAATATTGTCCTTGTATTTTATGCTTTTATGTTACCGATTTTAAGTTACCATTATCTTGTATAACACGAAGTAATTGAGCAGTAGAATCCGTTTTTAATAATTGGCAACACCAGTACCTTACTTGTTTATGGTATGACAATTACCTGTCGGCCATTATTGAGGTGCTACTTGAGTTTGTTTGCCCCAGATCGTGCTTACGTTCGCCGCAAAAAAAGTGGTATGTGATTTTAAGGTAATATTTGTATCGTTTTGCTTTAATCGGCAGATTATTCGATAAATATAATCTATAAATTAGAGTTTTAAGTTATAAAAATTGATAAATTATTCATTATTGTGTCATAGATTGAGCGTCTTTTGAAAAGAGAAAGGTTTTATGTTACTTTTATGTTACTATTGTTGTTTATATTTAAGTTACGTAACATAAAAGTGATGTTAAGCCTAATGCACATTTGGGACTGTAAAATTGCAGTGAATTAACGCACCGCAGATTTATATTGATTGTTTCTTAAATTAAATCTTATTAAAGTGATTACTGATTTTAAAAGTTGATTTTTTATTCCCCATAGCACAAGTAACTTTTTGTAAAATTATGTACCTATTAAGAATTATTGATAGTGATATTATAGTTTTTCATATGACAGATGCATCTCACTCCCGCTCAAAAACAAAAAAGTTAGGGAGGAAATACAAAGAGGGAATCCTGAAAAATATACAAAACAGGATAAAGAAGAGAAAAAGCAAAAATGGCGAGATTTAACTCAATAACAGTAAAAATATTTTATTGATTTTTAATTTAATTAGAGAAGAATTATAATTTTTAGGGCGTTATTATTTTGTTTTTTACAAAAAAAATAAAGGTTAAAAAAATAAAACGAGTTTTACTGAAGTTAGTAACATAATTATTAATTTTTCGAAAAAAAAAATGAATATGTCCTATTGTAGACATCCCCTTTGAAACTTTTGTGTTACTTTTAAGTTACCCGGTAACTTATATTTTTAAGTTACTTTTATGTTATATCAGGCCAATTTGTCGGCCTTACCCGTATATGAATAAAGACTAAATTCTTATTTAAACTTCAGTTACAAAGGAAAAAGTAGCGTTTCGGGCGTTACGCGATTTTGCCTCCACTTTCTGATCAATGTTGCATACATTCCAAATTTAGCGAAATTACTTAGATAAATTATACTATAAAAACAACAGTCATAAAAGATGAAATCTGGTACATTAATACAATAGAAAATCCGAAAAATATGTAGTTATTTTTTTATTAATGTTATCGTCTGTTTCGGGTGTTACAGAGGGTTTGTTTCGGGTGTTACGAGTACGAAATTGAAACACATTTACCTAAAATAATAGACCATTTCTATGTATTTATTTTGTCTTTTATTAAAATTATTAGAGAACTTAATGAAGCTTTCCAGAATTATAATAAAAACACAAACATTTAAAGAATAAAATAGCTAATTTTCAAATATATCTAGTCGTATCGGCAGGCTTATTACCGATCTTAAAGTGACAGTTGCAATCGCAACAATTAACAATTAATCGCTCCCAAAACACTTATTCGTATTACGGAACGTAAATCGCTACGATAGCGCCACAAGCGAGCGATTTGTGAACTAAAATTTGCATGAAAGGTACTGTACCGACCTGTACCGATTGCAAACCAACCGCAACTAGTAGCAGTCGCGTTGCAATTGTACAATTAGCAACTGGTTGCTTGTTTTGGTAATAAACCTACGGGTGTTACATTTGTTCAACCAAAGTCTAATTTTTTGTGTATTTTGAAATAATATTTTAGCAATTTAAGTGCTTTATTCGCAACGTAAGCATCCAGTTTGACCGCAATACCTTAATATTAATAAAGTTTTATTTCTGTTTTTGACATTTCTATCAATGTCCTAAATAAATAAATGTTACTGCTTTTTCGATGGCGACGGCCCACCTAGCGTCGAAAGAGCCTTAAAATAATACTTATTGCATTCTTCAAGCAATACACACACAATTTATATCGACATACAAAAAGTTGTAACACCCGAAACGTTTCGGGTGTTACAGTTTTTAATCATACAAAAAACACATCAAATTAGTCTCAAGCTCAGATATTAGTTAGTATTTTAAACTATTACCACCATAACCTTACTTTTATTAAATATTATTACACCAATCAATCTGTAAGGTATAATAATAAAACAATTACCTGATTTTTCGTTTCGGGTGTTACAGTTCCAAAGTAACAAGGAAACACACTTGTAACTTAATAATTATCAATGTTTTTGGGACTGAGACGCAATCCATCAATATTATGATAAATAACCTCAAATCACAACATGGCAATACGGTCACCAGATTGATAGATATTTTTTATTTGTATTTCCAATAGTTACAGGCACAATGGGTCAATGAGCCAGTTCACTTGAGTACAGATTTTGAAGGCGATTAACTTAAAAATTACGCGTTTCTTTTAGTTTTTTTTTGTCGCACATTATAATTTGGAATGTTTTCTTTCAAAATTCATTAGATTTAATGCTATAAGAACATATTTATTTTTTCACCCTCGGTAACGTTTATTATGGAATGGCCCAACTGTAAAAATAAAGTACAAGCCGAGCAAGCGAAGCGAGCGTTCCGCGGCAGCGGCCGGCGAAGCGCCAGAAAACCATTTAATTGCATTTTTCGTCAAAATTATTAACTGAGACTTTGCGACACTGACCAATGAATCTGATAGATGAAATAGGGTTTCTGAAAATATGTCACCATGAGAACATACACTCCTTATCATTAGAACTGATCTGTTATGTTTAGAATGTAAATAAAGTGGATCAACTTGAGACAAATTCATATTTTGTGAAGCATGAAAAGCATCTACCTATTTAACTAATTCAACAATATGTGGGTCAGAAATTTTTAGAGTGTGTATTAAAATATAATCTAAAGGGACATGCAATGAAACACAGAGTGATACATTTTTAAATGTATTGCATAAACTTAGAAAAAGAAGCCTAAGATTTTTCCTCCAAGATGTTTCCTTCTAGCTTCTTCATGGTCCATAATACCACCACTTGTGGTAAGCACAAGGTATCTGAAAAAATAAAAACAAAAATCAATCAGAAAACATTATAACAATTAACAAACAAACTTCAGGATTCAATTTAGTACAACATTGAGATGCAAGTTAATTATTGAAAATAGTATAGGATGAAAACAATTAGTCTTTATATTTTAATTCTGCATTGGACATGTACCTATCTATCTTATTGTTTTGCATATAAAAATTATTCTTTTTTCAAAACTTTTTTACCATTATGGCCAAGAATTATGCAGCTCTTCTTCTTCATATAAAAAAAACCTGTCAAGAGCAACTCGCGCACCCAAGGTTCCGTACCATTATAAATATAAATAAATAAAATGTGAAAATGTTTTTATTGGCGAGGCTATATTCAGAGTTTGCTGTGTAGAATATTGCAGATTTAGGTCAGTGAATTATTAGTTTAGTATAGAGTACATTACTCAATTTTAGAGTATGGTTGGCAACCCTAAAGCGGTTTACAGAATACATTCACCTAGTTTCAAGTGTGTAGTCTTAATAGCTTTAGTTAGAACAACGTGGCTGTCACATACAGACAGACATGACGAATCTGTACGGGTTAATTCGGCTACAGAACCCTAAAAAGAAGATAAGTTAGATGTTTACTAGAAACTGAGTCCGGTACAAGTATAATATCCATCTATAGCAATTTAAATGAATTGCTTGCGTTTTCAGAGATATTTATTTAAACATAAACTTGGAAAAATAATCATAAATTAAAACAGAACATTATCTACCTACATAATTGGGTTGTCAGAAACAGCACAGACAATGTTCACCAGAACAGTGGCATCAATGAGTACTATATCAGTTAATTTTGCACAACATATCAAATGCCGACCAACAAGAACTATTGGCGATCCGCGGTAGTTGTGCATTTAACATCGCTCTGACCAACTAGTCATTTATATTGCATTTCAGGTTATAATTATTTGTGATCAAAACAATTCGGTACTGCTCTCCGTAAAAGAGTATGTACTACTTATGTAGTCTACCACCTACCACCACCTACTACCACCTACTTATAAAATTTAAATTTAACCATAGGAACAGTAACTTACCCGAACTGCCGGGATGGAAGGAGGTTAGTCCATCTTTCAATGTCATTTATAGGTACATCAAATCGGGGAGAAATTACTCCGCATTTGTTAAGTCTGCCTGTTAAGTTTACGACAATCTTGCCAGCTCTGTGGTCATCTACGATTTCGAACTCTCCAATATAACCATGCTTCATCATTACTGTCAGGAACTTGACAATAACTTTAGAGCAAGGCCTGATTAGCACTTGCCGTTTACCACGCTTCTCAGCATTGTGGATAGATTTGAGGGCATCACTCAATACGTTCATACGCACCATGGCTGAAATAAATACCGAGAATTTATGAAACTAAACATGAACAACACTAAACATTCGACAGAGGGACAAACGTCAAAACACTGTATTCCTTGACGAAAGGTTATCACCATATAAACTGTCCTCTTATGACTGAAATAACATACTGGATAGCGAGCTAAAATTATATTTTGCTGCATGAAACTATGATCACATTAATTACACTGTAATATTGACGATTACCTAGGATTTAAAACCCGCCTCGACAATCCGAAATGACAAGATCGTCGAAAAGAAAGAAAAAAATTGGAATAGTATTGCAAGCCTAAAAAAAAAATAACTTTTTTTTTACATTATTTTAGCCCACTGACCTCTATTTGTTTTAGCCCCAACTAGCTAGTTTGGCATCACATCTTCCTTCACATTGGTATTTGTATTCGGATAATCGTCTCGTTCGCTTAAATAATGTAGGCACTTGAAATCGGTATTCGTATTCGCGTATTTTTCGTACGCCTTGCCGGTTACCGGCTGTACAAGTTGGCCAACATTGCGGCCAATGTTGTGAAAATGTTTTCCTCTGTACCACTAGTACCACTACTACAATACGAACGTCCATATTATTATGTTTCGAAGGTGCAAGGGGTGCAAGCGATACAAACGCAACTAAGCGCGTGTGAACAGGTACCCAAGCACATTCAGCCTTTGATTTTTGTCAAAATACCGACAGTCGGTCGTCCCGTTCGACGGCACCCACGAGCACAACTACGGGCGCATGCGCAAGCAAACAGCTTGTTTACGGGTGCTTCTTCGAGTAAGGCATTCTTTGGTGACTTTCGTGGCAATTTTCAAATCCAATTTTTTTTCTAATTTGACATGAGGCTCTTAAAATATACGTAAAAGTAATATTTTTTATAGAAGAGGCACCTCGGAGAGCGATATACTTACAGAGATAACCGAGGTTAAAAAAGTGGAGGCCACGCAAATCACAAAATACCCCCACGAAAATGAAAATTGTAATTTTACTTCCTCAAATGAGTTACTTAATGTTACTTAATATTGAAAAAAGTTATTGTGTTATCATAAGGTAAAAAAATAGGTAGATTACCAAGGCAGAAATCGTTTTTTATCAGAATCAGTCCAAAAAACCTACCTATTCAATGTGACCTGTGTGATTATACCTAAACCTATTGAATATAACATTTTAAGTTTGATTTAAACGAATTTGCATTTATTAGTTAAATGCAAATTCGTTTAAATAAATAATATACATAAACTTATTTCATTTGCATGGTCAAAAACTAATGTGCGTAGGTCAAAACTACCACGTAAACCACGCAAATCACGACCACGTAAATCAAAATAAATCCTTTATGCTAAAAATATACAAAAACCTTTTAAGCTAATAAACTGTGTTTTGAATATAAGTTACGTTACCTTATATATGTTCACTACAATATTTTATTAAATAAATAAATCCACAGAGACTGGAGAAAACTGAACCACGCAAATCAAAGTTTTGAGAAACCAAACCCACGCAACGAGGTTCTTACCTCTATTTTTCGAAAACTCGACGCACTGTCACATAAACTCTATGCCTGGCCGCCGGAGCGCGACTAGTTGTATTTTGAATTAGAATGACGCAACATAGGGCCGCGAATTTAGAGATGTATTAGTGAATTTATAATGATCCACGCAAATCACCAACTACCAGCGGACAGTTACATTTTAATTTTTTTTAGGATATGTAGTTCTTTTAGAACTATAGTCTAATTTTTTATAGCATAGGAAACTTCTTAGGACTTAGTGTTATTTTTTGGTAAGCATGTAGCGTTTAGTTTATAATATATAATTTACAAAGTGACCAGATCGGGGCTTAGGTAGGACACTCCACGAAAATCAAAGAATGGGGGTATTTTATTTTTTAATTATATTAATTAACAAGCTGACCCGGCAAACGTTGTTTTACCATATAATAGTGGACCCGGTCACCAACATCTTGTGTGTGTGTTTATACACCAAAAGTTGCCTACACCAGACAACAGATAGCGCTAGTTACACACTACCAATAAAGGGGCCCAAGCTTGGTCTCTATTTCCTACATATAAAAAATTACTCTGTGAAGTAGAGTGAGTGTCAGATAACTCTGCGCGACTGGGGCATTTTTGGCGCTAGTTACAGTACATTTTTTTATTCTAAGCTTATAGAAAAGATTAGTATTCGATTTTGACCGCGCAGACGTCAGTGATTACATACTCTTTGGAAACAACAATGGAAGAAATGACAGTTTTGTATCGAAGGTACGACAGTTAACCGATTTTTCATAGAAAATTACAATTTTTACTCAATTTTCCGGAATAATAAGTAGCCTATGTTAACCTCCAGCTCCCAAACTATCCCCATACCAAATATCACTTCGATCCGTTGCTCCGTTTTGGCGTGAAAGAAGGACAAACAAACAAACAAATAAACAAACAAACAAACACACTTTCACAATTATAATATTAGTATGGATAACAATAATTGAATGATAATCAGTTTCCCAGTTAATAGAGGTTTTAAGGTTTGCGCAAAAAAAGATATGGCTTGTTGACTTATCGATTTCCATTATTTATAAGCGATGCCGCTTGAAAAACGTGTCCCAAATAATGACCCACATACTTGTGCTCGTTGAATGTCGCTTTGTACGCGAGCGTCTGAACATACCATTAAAAAAGTTTTATAATTCGGTGCAAAAAAAAGAAAACAGTATTACCACATTTTGATTTGTATTTTGTTTACTTTACGTGGGCTCCTATCTGCTTCGCGTACAGTGCTTCTTTTACATTATTTCGTAGATTTCTTGTTGTTTCTGTTATTGTTTTTATTTATTGTTAAGTTTGAACCGTTGTTACTTGTTACTATAGTGTCTCTACTATTACTATCTAACCCATTTTGTATTATCTTATGCGCTTTAACCCAAGATATAGTTAATATAAGTAGATTTTAACAAAATCTGTAAAACCCAAACCTCACAATTTTTGTTTAAAAGATACATGAAGAAGAAGGTTTACGACACCCTGTTGCCAAACTCAAATGTGAAAGTTAGGTAGTAGAAAGAAAGTGGACCCCCAATCACAAAAACGCCACCTACAAAAAGCTTTGCCTGTTTTCCTCATTTTGTATCCGAACGTAAAGAACGAAGGCTGTGGGTGCCGGAAATAGTGAATGAACGTTAAACTCGAATGAGCGGTAAGATATAGAATGAACGGCTATCAAAAAGCGTTTTGTTTTTTTGTCGTTTGCATCGCACGTCACGTTCGTTGCGTCCTTCGAAGTGAATGTTGCTTGTGTTGTGCAATGAACTTTTCAGTGACTTTCGAACTGAAATTTAACTTTTCTGTGTGTGATAAAAACAAAGTTTTATGATGAGCTTGACAGTGAAAGTTATATTTAACATTTATAAATATAGAACGATCGTGTATTGTTAAGTTTTACACACTAAAACCGCCGCACAAAGTTGAGTGAACTTGTGGTTATCGCTTACTTTGTCCTTAGTTGTGGTTTGTTTCCGTGGATTCCTACAGGTGTAAACTGAATGTTGTGAAACGACGAAGCCTAGCAACGACATGGGAATGAAATTTCCATATAAAATAACCCAGTTTACTTCATGTAATACACAATAACTGGAAGAGATATGAATTTATTCGAAGCTAAACGAATTGGATGTTGAAAATTCATGTCATGGAAGAACTTGAACGATTGTTAAAAATGAATACAAGTCAAGTTTTCGTAACATTCATCATCCTTACAATATTTGGCTTTAACATGGGTTTATCTGCTGATACATCGGGTAAGTTGCTAGCAAAGCGAATGATACATAATATTACTTACATTATTCATAAGTAGGTATAAGGTACTGTACTTCCACTACAATGCGGCTAATTAAAACTACCGTTTTATTTATTGTTATTTCGTTCCTAAATTCATCTATACTGATAATAAAAAGAGGAAAGATTTAATTGTTTGTTTGTTTGTTTGCATCGAATAGGCTCCGAAACTAATAGGCTAGAAAGCTACATTCTTCTCGAGTGACATAGGCTATATTTTATCCCGATATTCCCACGGGAACGGGTACCACGCGGGTAAAACCGCGAGGATCTGCTAGTAATTTATATATTATATAAATTAAGAGTTTTTAAAATAAGACGAGAACTATGTAGGTATGCCATAATGTTTAATATAAACATAGGTAATTATTAAAGAATCAAAAAATTAACCACTAAAATGGGAAAAATGTTCTTTAATTTCTCCTTACTTCAGTCAGGGGACCATTTGGTGATCCCCCGGATCGCCCTGGCTTACAGTTTTACTAAAATTGTATTCTTCTTCAACATGTCAATGACAAGTACTAAATCACATGTTGTTGGCCCAAAACTGTGCCACTCTCATTTACTTCGGCGTTATCTGCAGCCAACATAAGGTCCTCTCGCGTGCAGGTGTCCGGGCATGCAGAGCAATCAATGAAGTGAGCCATGGTCTGTGGAGCGTAACCACACCTGCACGCGAGATCCGTGTTACTGGTGAAGCCCCACCTGGACAGGTTATCTTTACTTCGACCAACTTGGGTACGGAGTCTATTTAGAGATCTCCATACTGATCTGGGAAGTTCAAGGCCAGGAGGGAGCTTTTCCTGGATGGGCACAAATGGGTGTGGAAGGGTAGCAGATTTTTCCCACAGTTTAACTTTGGCTAAAGAGGCCTCCGTGGTAACAGGCTTGACGCACTTGTGAAAACTATTGCGACTCTTTAGCCTTTGCGGCACTGGTACGTAACCATGCATTGGGTGCCGTGGATCGGAGTCAAGTTTGGCTCTTTCTATGGAACTCGCTACGGTTATTCATTACTTTTCTGGAGTAGATGAAATGATCGAAATTTCCCCCTCAACCAAAGGACTTGGATTCACATCTCTCAAAATCAAAAATATAAGGTCAATACATTTAAACTATATCAAGTAAAATAAAAATACTATGTTACTTAGATACCATTTAATAAATTTCTAAATAAATCATCTACAGGTTTTGTGTGGTGCAGACACTAATCAATGTACAATAACTCTTTTTGTCTTATAAGCTATTAATATTAAATTGTGGTTTCAAGTTTCAAAAACATAAACTGTAGACCCAAAAATTACAGCATTTGTTTCCAACTTTTTTAGCATAAGAGAACTTCTTATTTTTAAAAGGCTTAAACTTTGCTATGTGTGTGTGTATGTATGTGAGTATATGTAAAATATAAGTAGAGAGCTTTTCAGATAACTCTGCGCCTAACTGGGGTATTTTGGTGCTAGATTCAGTATGTTTTTTGTTCTAACGTTATGCTAAAAGATCAGTATTCGATTTTGACCACCCACAGACTTATCTGGCTCGCACTTCAAAAATTATGAGATCGGTCATCTTACTTGCAATGGACAATTCTTGCATGAATATCAAACATTAAAGGCTGAAATAATTTCAATCGCAAGGATGGGTTTAAATTGTCAAATGTCTGGAATCCAGTGATTCAATTGTGTAAAAAAAACAAAAATCAAAAAAGGGTTCCGGGGAGTGATACTGTGAGTATTGTGTGAAGTGGACAAGTTCAAGTTGCATGCAATAACGAAAACAGTGGAACGGGCGAACGGGTATCAATCATTCAGGAACTTCCAAACTTGGTTTAGGTGAAAATTGCCTAGGTACCTGGACACGAAGGTAACAGAGGCAATGAGGAAGCCGATGAATTAGCCAGGGGAGGAGCTAATGAACCATTCATTGGCCCTGAACCAAGACTGTCAATCACACATAGAATCACTTAAAACATTATTGAGATTTGGACAATGAAAGAAACCAACCAAAGATGGATGAAAAGAAAGGACAGTCAGTTGACAAAAAGAAAACTAGAAAGTGGTTGAAACATAGCAGAACCATAAGAACTATTGTAGGAGTACTGACTGGACACTGTCCACTAAACAGACACCTATCAGTGATCAAACAGACAGAGGACCTAATCTGTCCGCAATGTAAAGAAAGAGAAGAAACAAGCTACCACTTCATGGCAGAATGCCCAATGTACACATCACTGCGCTGGGAACTCCTTGGAGCGGAAAAGCTTGAGGAAGAGGATATAAAGCAGTTAACAATAAGTCAACTCAGCAATATTTAAGAATCTTGATTGGGAGACCGGAATAAACATCAATGGTAACATGTTAAGTCATCAAGATTCGCCGATGACCTAGTGCTGTTTGCAGAAAATGGAAAAACTTTACAAAACATGTTACAGTCACTCTCAGTTGAAAGTAATAAGGCTGGTCTAACAATGAATGATTCAAAAACTAAGGCCATGACCAATAGTATAAAGTCCAAGATAACAGTAGATGACAAGGAGATTGAATATGTAGATGAATATTATACCTAGGCCAGTTAATAACACCAAAAGATCAAACTGCCAAAGAAATACAGAGAAGAGTGAATAACAGTTGGGCAAGGTACTGGTTGTTGAAGGAAATAATGAAGAACAAACATATACCAGTATTAGAGAAGAAGAGGGTCTGGAATACATACATTCTACTGGTACTGACATACGGCTGCCAAACTTAGGCCTTCACAGCCGCTTCAACCCATAAACTAAAAGTATGCCAACAGAGTATGGAGCGCAGTATGTTGGGTATCCGTCTATCAGACAGACAAATGCTCAGGAACATCAGAGCAGAAACGAGGATAGTAGACGTGATCAAGAAGGCAAAAACTTTGAAATGGCGTTGGACGGGACACATGTGGAGATCCAAAACAAAGAAGTGGACTGAGGATATCACTGAATGGTATCCAAGAGACGGAAGGAGAAGAGTAAGGCAAATTAAGAGATGGGATGACGATTTGTCGAAGGGCTGGAGAAGGTCAGCGCGTGACAGACAAGTATGGAAATGCCCGGAGGAGGCCTATGTCCAAGGACAACCTGACTGAATAGGTACAGAATGGCGATGCCACAACATGTAAATTAAGGAAAAAAACATTTAAGTTTAGGAAAAATATGATAGTAAAAAACCACGAGCCCTATAAGTAGCTTTCAGGCGGGATTCGAACCCGCGCCTCCGGGAATCCGGCCCGATGCTCTGACCAACTAAGCTACCGAAAGGCTTACACGACTCGTCGAATTTTGCTATCACTTGTTACGCTGTAGGCCTTAATAATGTAGGCAAAATCTTATTTAATGGCTGTTTCATCTTAATCGACTGTTAAACATTTGTAAAAATGTTTCTTTCGGATGCGAGGGTTTCCTCACATTGATGAAACAACGCTGGCCTACAGCGTAACAAGTGATAGCAAAATTCGACGAGTCGTGTAAGCCTTTCGGTAGCTTAGTTGGTCAGAGCATCGGGCCGGATTCCCGGAGGTGCGGGTTCGAATCCCGCCTGAAAGCTACTTATAGGGCTCGTGGTTTTTTACTATCATATTTTTCCTATACTTACAAAAATTGCATTGTGAATGCATTAAAAATAATTTAAAATCTTATTTAAGTTTAGTTTAAACATTTATTTATTACTAGCGGCCGCCCGCGGTTTCAACCGCGTGGTTCTCGTTCCCGTGGGAATATCGGGATAAAAAGTAGCCTAAGTTACTCCTTATAACATCAGCTACCTGCCAGTGAAAGTCCCGTCAAAATCGGTCCAGCCGTTTCAGAGATTAGCCGGAACAAACAGACAGACAGACAGACAGATACACAGACAGATAGACAAAAATTGAAAAAAATGTTGTTTTGGCATATATAAATGTATATATAATGCATGTAGTAAAAAGCGGTTATTTTAATATTACAAACAGACACTCCAATTGTATTTATTTGTATAGATGTATGATAAAAATTTGTAAGGTCAGAGAAATAAAGGCTTTTTCACTTCTCATGCTCGTAAAGTTCGTGTTTATGTTGGGTATAGGCTGCATAAAATCGCTTTTTATGCTCTAGTGCATAAAGTAAAATCTTCGTCTAAGTCTCAGACTCTAAGACAAAGGTCGTCAGGTAAACAGTCACACACGCAATTAAACTTCGTTAAATAAATTTTATTAATACCTTACGTCTCGGGTAAAATGGTACGTTTTATGCACTTGTTGTACAATCTACTATTATTATTATAAACACAACAGTATATTTTATACTAGCGGCCGCCCGCGGTTTCACCCGCGTGGTTCCCGTTCCCGTGGGAATATCGGGATAAAAAGTACATATAAACCTTCCTCTTGAATCACTCTATCTATTAAAAAAAAACGCATCAAAATCCGTTGCGTAGTTTCAAAGATTTAAGCATACAAAGGGACATAGGGAAAGAGAAAGCGACTTTGTTTTATACTATGTAGTGATATCCGATCGTTTAGTAGTCATTATTCGGTGCACAAAAATCACAGAAATGATCGTTCGTTTTACGCGCAACGTGAAGTGTGCGAGCCGAGCGGCAACCTACTGCCATATGCTTCCCCGGGAGGCGCGCCGGCCGAACGTACCTAAACTGCGGAGTGGCACCCCCTGGTACAGGTAGGTTCTCGAACCTACAGACGCCGCCGACAGACGCCGCTGGTGGGGTAAACGATAACCCGCCTCCTCCTGCTCTCAGCTTTCAGGGGACTTGGGGAACTGGGTGAAACGGTTCCTGTCAAGGTTACTGATCACCTACAGATCCCCCCTTCTAAATAAATAAATAAATAATGCGCAGTTGTGTACCCTTTGTGTTGTGTTGTGACACACTGACCCTATGTTCCTCTCCAGGCTTCAAAGTATCTGTGTCCCAAATTTCAGCCAAATCCGCCGTTTTGGGGCCATTCAAGTATTACGTAAACACTAAGGGGACGGGACGCAAAGACCCCCCGTCTTTGCTTTGCTTATTTTTTATGACATGGGGGGTGGGGGGTGTGGTGCTCTGCCGCAGAGCCACCACTTTAGAAATCAATCATTTAAGTATATCTTATCTTAAAACTAGCAGATCCTCGCGGTTTTACCCGCGTAGCACCCGTTCCCGTGGGAATATCGGGATAAAATATAGCCTATATCGCTCGGGAAGAATGTAGCTTTCTAATGGTGAAAGAATTTTTTACATCGGTCCAGTAGTTTCGGAGCCTATTCGATGCAAACAAACAAACAAACAATAAAATCTTTCCTCTTTATAATATTTATCTTAAAATAATGTAGGTATGTCGAACGTATATGCCGTTATCGCTGCATACTCTCTAGCAGATCGAAACGGGTTTGTCACCAACTCGACACGAGAGGCTGGACACGCGTGTGTCCAGTTGGTGAAACTCAAAATTAGTATCACTTATTATTTCGTCATCTGGACACGCCAAAATTTTGACGCGTGTCCAGATGGTGAAATTTAAAACAAATAATTTTTATGTTTTCGCCAACTGGACACACCCAGTTTTTTATGCAACAAAAGTACAGTCAAGTAAATAATCGTTTCTTCTGGGGAATTAAAAGCTGAAAAAGCTGCCTCACTTTTTTATTTGAAAAACCTTATAAGTTTAAAATTGTGAAATAAAACAAATACTTATGTAAAAATAAAAAATAAGATTTATTAATATGAAGACAAGTACACTTCGCTATATTACTTATTTTGATTACCTATAGGTACTTCAAAATCTAAATATACCTAACAATCATCACTTCGAGTATCACAGAAAAATCAACATTCAACATTGAGCAGCTCTAAGTGGCATAAAATATTATAATAAAATATCAGAATAATCATCAAAAGAGGTTACTTAAAACATCACTTTTACAAACAATAATCTTTCTACTTAACTCTGTAACAACAATATTTGCCACTTTAGAAATAGAGTATTTTAGTTATAAATAACGTAATTGTATCACAATTAAGACTAAGATAATTAAGAGATTAATAAAATCAACAGTATAACATAGAATATTAATATAAGACAATATTAAGATATTTCTACTTAACTTTTTCGATACAGTGATCGATACTAATCTGCTTAACTCTGTAAAAACAATATTTGACACTTTGGAAATATAGCAATTTAAGATTTTAAATTATTTTTATGCATTCACAATGCAATTCTGTAAGTATAGGAAAAATGTGATAGTAAAAAACCACGAGCCCTATAAGTAGCTTTCAGGCGGGATTCGAACCCGCGTATAACCCGGAGGGTATCCGGCTCGATGCTCTGACCAACTAAGCTACCGAAAGGCTTTCCATTCAAATTCAAAATTACTTATATGGTATAGGTAGAGTTCCCAGTGCTTTACGTCCAAACTTATCAAGAACAAAAGTATGTCCAGTCTCCTGGGATCCAAGCGATTCCGCTCATCACTGGCGAAGACAAAAAGTAAAATAATTATAAATTTGTGAAAATTTTGCCGGTAATCGAAAAAGGTACAGATTAGGAATGGCAATCGATTCAGAATCGATTCAAATCGTCGTTTGATAAATCAATTTCCAAAAATATCGAGGCGGTCTCAATTCTTTCTATTCTAATCTCCCGTTTTTATTTTCTTTTAGAGTTTGAATTTTCGTCACAAATTCAACCATAAAAACAAAGAGGCTAAAATCGATCTTTTATAATTTCTGACTAATTTAAGTTTTTTTTACATCACAATATCAGGTATAAAATATAAGACATTATTATTTCTTTTTATAATTATTTCAGCTGTTGCTTATTATAAACAACAGTCTGTGCTTTCTACTAGGGTCCAAGCGATTCAAAAAGAATTGTTACTTATTTCTTTTAAATGTGTTTGGGTAGTAAATTCAAATAATTATAAATATTTTATGGTTGTTATCGTAACAGAAAAAAAACGACTTCGAAAAAGCCTCGAATTTCTAGGATGAAATATCGCTTCACTAGATCGATTCAGTGCAAGATATAGATTAAAAAAAAAAATTTTGGTCTAAGAAATCGATTTTTCGATTAATCGATCTCAGATTATCATCCCTATCAACCAATCAGAGCAGACTACGTCATTGTTAGCCACTGGCTGCCGGCCGAAAACACCAAAATGTAATACGTAACTCGATACGTTGAAGATACAAGCATAGAGATGTGACTTTCGAATACTATCGGTGGCAAAATGTTTTTTTCATAAATTTACAAGTGGCGAATAATTTTACAGTTTAGTGGCCGATGATGATTGTGATACAACATTGAACAAAACAAATATGTGAACATTTATTTGCGTGACTGTACTTTGTCATGGAAATTTATAAAATGCAGACGTGTGTCCAGTTGAAGAAAACATAAAAGTTATTTAATTTAAGTTTCACTATCTGGACACGCGTCAAAATCCTGGCGTGTCCAGATGACGAAATAATAGGTGATACTAATTTTGAGTTTCACCAACTGGACACACGTGTGCCCAGTCTCTCGTGTCGAGTTGGTGACAAACCCATCGAAACGATAAGTACTGTTTTTTTGACTCGCCCTCATCATCATCGTGAATGAACTTAACAAGTCAAAAAGCTGTTGTGGGATGTGAACGGCATCCATACTCGGCAGAACTCTTCTTTGTAGCATGTCCTATGCCTGCTCAATTGGGTTGAGGTCTGATGATTGTGCAGGCCACGGCAGGAGACGTTGATAGGAGAATCGGCAAGAGTGCGTGTTACGACTAGCCGTGTGTGGACGTGCATATTGTCATGCATTATGTAGTCGAAACGAATCACCCAATCGGCCTCGCAAGGGGATGATCACATCTGAAACAATCCTCTTTGCGTAGATTTGAGCATTGAGGTTGCCCCTGATCCAAATGAGATCAGTTCTACCACCGATCCAAATACCAGCCCAAACCATGATTGTTCCCCCTCCAAATAGATGAGCTTCCTGACAAAATCTCAAGCCTTTTTTGACGTCCAGAGGTCCTCCAAACTCGAGTGCGTCTTGTATACCGGTCTCATATCGAAACGTGATTCATCAGAGAAGCAAACACAGCGCTAGTCTTTCTTACTCCCAATTTCGGTGTTCGCGAGCCCATTGTAAACGAGCCCTACGATTGTGGGGTGCTATGGGTCCTCAGCGACCTTCGGGAACGTAGACGCATGGTTTAGGGCTTATCAGCAAGCCTGAAGCGCTTTGGAGCCTTGTGGAAAGATGTCCTTAACCGGGGTGGTAGGAAAAAAATGTTGGATGATTCAAAAGTATTTCATTTGTAAAGTAAACTATTTGAAAAAAAGAGTTTTTGACTTTGACACTTGTGGCCAACATTATAGCGGTCATGCTACGATTCCGTGAGCAGTATTTTGGATCTACAGGTCGTCTTGTGGTGGCTGTATGGAACAGCTGTTTTTTTTTCGCAGTGTGGCTTTTGGTCCCATAGTAAAAGTTTTTTGTATTGATGGGTACTTTCACCCCCTGAAGTAGGTATGTCACATTGTAAAGAAACACCCTGTATAAACTGATAAACTATTGGCCATTTCTAGAATAGTCCATTTGAGAATTGGCCATTTCGCGAATAGGCCCTTTTGATAATTGGCCATTTCGAGAATAGGTCTTATTGAGAATTAATTAACCATTTCGAGAACAGGTCTTTTTGAGAATTAGCCATTTCGCGAATTGGTCCTTTCCAAACTCGGGTGCCAATTCGCGAATTGGGCATTATCCGTTTAAACGCCGGCATTCGCCCACAAAATGCATATTTCCCCCTCCATTAGGAAAGTTTGCCCACCACTGCACTAGGCTAATTATAATTACAATAGTAAATAGATTAAAGCTAAAAGTCATACGACGCCAACAAAAAGACGACCTGATTTTTCACAAAAAAAAAAGAAATGCAAGTAGCGCGTTGCTTGATATAATTACGTCTACCTATCTAAATCATATTCCATTCAAGCTTTGCGCTACTTGTTGGATAGGATGGAGTGGTTTTTGTGGCCGGCCGGTCGTTAATTTAACTAAAACTATTCAACAATGGATTACAAATACAGCTTTACCCACCTTTGTTTTTATGTAGTGAAGTATGAATATGTAAACACGTCTTGGTTACAAAACAACTCAATCAAGGACTTAACGAACTTCGCTAACTTAAAGTGGTACTAAAATATTCAATGACGAATTAACGTCAAAACTCGTAATTTGCTTGTGCATACGGAGGTAGTTAACTGCCATCAATTATTCAGAAAACGCTGAATACCGACAAGGTATATTTGAAGCTTAATCTAGCTAGGCGATTCAATAGCATTTCTAGATACCTAGGTACTTATAACAATCAACTCTCTGTGTAGCGTGTGTAAGCACGTAAGAACAAGCGGTTTTGAAAGAAATGCATTCACGAGCACGCACGCAAAAGTGCGGCGGCTTTTTAAGTACCCATGACTTACCTAGCACTTATTTTGTTACTACGGGCCTACGGCGTAGGCCCTACGCAAATACGAACAGAAGATATGCCATCAACAAAAGCTAAAGAGCAAACATTCGCTCGCCTTTTTAAAAAGATTAACTAAAACAAATGAAAAACGATTCGTGGGTTTGGTGGGTGGACGAAACGATTCGTCTTTGTCGTATGTGCTGTTTTATTACATCTAATCGTATAAAACTCTTGCGTTACTGACAGACAACGCATAGTTGAAACTACTAGGTGAAAGAAGCTGAAATTTGACATGTATGTTCCATGAGGAGTGTAGAGGAATAAGAGAGGATTTTTGGAAATTCCGCCCCTAAGAGTGTTAAATATGGATCAGAGTTTGTATGGAACTTTTTATTTCTTCAATGGATTCAATTGAAATTTTGTACATAGGTTTCTCAAGTGAATTAAGTGAGCACCAAGAAAGGATATTTAGAAATAACCCTCATAAGGGCCCCTTATTAAGGGGGTAAAAAAGGGGTCCGAGTTTGAATTAAACTTTTTTATTTCTTCAATGAATTCACTTGAAACTTTGTACATAGGGTCCTCAAGTGATGCATGTGAGCACTGAGAAATGATATTTTGAAATTTGCCGTCCAAGGGGATATATTTATGGTCTCTTTATATTATTTGTGGAAGCGTATCTATTTCGCACTCCTATAGAAATTAGAAGCTAGGTAGTTTAGTTTGAGACCTAGAATTCTGTTGCTGCTATCGTTTTATTAAACGTCTCAAAAAGAAGCACAATGACTAAATAAAGTAGACCCATCAAAGCGCGCTATAACCGAATTATTTAAACGTCTCAAAAAGAAGCACAATGACTAAATAAAGTAGACCCATCAAAGCGCGCTATAACCGAATTATTTAAACGTCTCAAAAAGAAGCACAATGACTAAATAAAGTAGACCCATCAAAGCGCGCTATAACCGAATTATTTAAACGTCTCGAAAAGAAGCACAATGACTAAATAAAGTAGACCCATCAAAGCGCGCTATAACCGAATTATTTAAACGTCTCAAAAAGAAGCACAATGACTAAATAAAGTAGACCCATCAAAGCGCGCTATAACCGAATTATTTAAACGTCTCAAAAAGAAGCACAATGACTAAATAAAGTAGACCCATCAAAGCGCGCTATAACCGAATTATTTAAACGTCTCAAAAAGAAGCACAATGACTAAATAAAGTAGACCCATCAAAGCACAATGACTAAATAAAGCAGACCGATCAAAGCGCGCTATAACCGAACTATTTAAACATCTCAAAAAGAATAGCATCTACACACGTTCCGATCCGACCGCCGATTTGGTCTGCTCCAGACCAAATCTGGACGTGTGTAGCGTAGTCGTCCGACCATAATTATTATTATTCGTGTTTGACGCGGTCGGCCGGATTTGGTTCGCACGAACTTCACTTCCTACCAAATCGGAACGTGTGTAGGCTTCCGACCGGACCAACTTGGCAGTGTTGACAATTTTGGAGGTTTTCCCCTAGATTTAGGGAGAAAATATGTAAAAGCGGAAATATTTAAGGCAGATAGAATTACTTTAAGGGATTTTCAGAGGTTTCAATTTAATGCTCGTTCATGAGTTTTACGTAGGACTGAACGAACGAAAGGTTTAAATATGGCCATTTATGAAAAGATTCTATATCTATTTGTTTTTTGATAGAATATTTTGTTTAAAATCTAGCAATTTGTCGTAAAACTAAATATATATAAAAAGGGCATAACATCTCATCAATAAGTGCTGCTTTTAGTAAATATTTTAGCATGTTTTAGTATGTTAATGAAAGTAATAGGAAATTAAAAAATAATGAAATTGATTTTTTTATAGTAATAAAACATTAAAAACCGAAAATATTTTTCTTTTTAATTTATTTATTGCAAGCAAATTGATGTTTTCAGTATTTATAAATAATAATAATATTGGGAGATTAGCAGTGGCTGGCAACACTGCAACAACGGCTAGAGGTCGGCCAGACCAAATCGGAACGTGTGTAGCGCCGACCGATTTGGTGCGGCAGATTTGGTTTGAACGTGTGTAGGCGCGGATCAGATCTGTAGTGAAGTTCGCCCGCACCAAATCGGCGGTCGGATAGGAGCGTGTGTAGCGGCTAGAAGCACATTGACTTATAAAGCAGACCGATTAAAGCGCGCTATAACCGAATTATTTAAACGTTTCAAAAAGAAACACAATGACTAAATAAAGCAAACCGATCAAAGCGAGCTATAACCGAATTACACATGGACGAAGTATTATACGAAATAGAAACAGATTATCCAAACTGTATTATAAAGTGGGAACTGGTTATTAGGGAAATATGGATTTTTTATTGGTAAAAAATATTGCTTTATAAGAATAGGAAGGAATCTGTGCGACAAATCAAAACATAGTTCAAGCGAAGCCTTTTCAGTGCTACTTATTTCATTACTAACTGTCCCGGCAAACGCTATTTTGCAATATAAAGATTATAGTGGACCCGGTGAACTTCTTATCATCAACACAGACAGATAGATAGACAGATTAAACTAAATATCACGAAGAAGTTTTATACACTGCCTGCCACAAATGTCACTTATTACAACCATAGGGAAAGATAAAATATAAAACGTCAGTGATGATAATACTCTTTGGAAGCGACAGTTTTGTACATGGAGCTAGACTTAATACTGAGGTAACTGGAGTTCTCACCCTGAATAAAAAAGTGCACCCAGCAAATTTGCCATTTAGTATGTTTGGCTGTCAGTTGTCTCATATGACCATACGTATTTTTTTAAAGTGTAGGTGAGACGGAAGACAGCCACTGTGTAATTTGTGGTCACAAAAAAGTGTTAGTACTGCACTCTCCAGTTACCTCAGTATTAAGTCTAGCTCCATGGTTTTGTATATTACGACACGACAGTTAAACGATTTTCTATACAAAATTTTCCATTTTTAACCGACTTCTAAATCAAAAAGGAGGAGGTTCTCTATTCGTCTGTATGTATGTTTTTTTTTTTTGTGTATGTCCACCGATTACTCGAAGACGGCTGAACCGATTGAAATGGTTCAAACGTACATCAGGTTGGTGTCCAAGTTGGTCCCATTTTTTGAAATTTTGAAATCGGTTCAGTAGTTTTCAGGAAATCTTGAAAATACTGTCGTTTTCGTTACCACTTTATGTGAATTTAATACGTATCTTTAGGCATAACTCCTTTGTTTATAAACCGATTTAGATGATTATTGTTTTGTTAAAAAGGGGATACCTCAAGGTATTTTAACCGACTTCGAAAAAGGAGGTTTTCAGTTTGATCACATACCTATTTACCAGAAAACACGTAAATTGCCTGCACGATGCACTAAAAAGAGTGAAATAAAAATTATTTTTATAAAAAAATAAAACCGCCTTCAAAAAAACCACATCAAAAAAGTAAGAAATAATTCCTCACCAAATAAATAACGTAGGTAAGTACTTTGAAGTCGGGCGGGTTTTAACAAAAACAACAAAAAAATTTACATGTTTCACGCCCGACTTCAAAGTACTTACATTATTTATTTGGTGAGGAATTATTTCTTACTTTTTTGATGTGGTTTTTTTGAAGGCGGTTTTTTTAGGTGAAATATTGACAAACGTACAAATAAACACACTTTCACGTTTATAAAATTAATATGGATTTATCAGAGGCTATAGTAACTTGTATAATTTTTCAGTAACGAACGCCTAGTTGTTTTTTATATTGTAGCACTTGATCTACGGCAAGGTCAATATCATTCATTTTCTAAGAAGCAAAATCCAGTTCAAGGTTGGTTTTAGACATGCCTTTGACAATACCATTATCAACAATGAACGTAGATCTAATCAATTCATGATTAAAACTTGATTATAATTACGGTTCTATGAGAAGATCGTTTTGAAAGAAGATCTAGCCGTGAAGCATAAAATGTGAAATAAAATAAAATTCAGTGCTAATGTAGCTTTATCAACAGGCCTAGAAAGAGGTTACTGATACTTCTATACTCTATCTATACTATACTAGTACAGGGTGGCGCAATAGAACGTGCATATTGTATCTCCTTTTTTTCGCAGTGTTATGGGGGCGTGCGAGGGAGGAACATAGTGTGTTTGGGTAGCGACACTAAAGCAGTTTTAGTAGCAATGACACAGTTCGACAAGAAACGTCACGAATTTTGTGTACTCACGTTTTACGAGAATTGTAGTTTTTGAGTCATAACCAGGCGACTATATTGGTTTGAGTATGAACTACACAAATTTTCCAAGCTGTAGGTGTAAATTTGCTTGATCTTTGGATTAAGCCATAGAAAGAGACTTCTCTCTCTTCAACACTAAAACTAAAAGCTAAGAGTCGTCCTGGAACATTTCAGAACATAGGCAACATTGAAAGTGAAGCAGTCACTTTGGGACACTTTGAAGAGCGCGCACAGGAACTGCACGATCTTGTGCCTCCAGCCCCTTTCCACAATCGGGGTACCAGACGCAGGTTAGCTTACCATCTATACATCGTAGACATTACCACCTGCCCTTACTAAGCGCTTTGCCAGATCATTTTTAATGCGAGCTGCTAAAGATTAAAAAGCGCTACCTGCAAATGTGTTCCCTGATCATTATTATCTTGGCCTTTTCAAAGCAAGAGTGAATTAGCACCTCCTGGGTAAGCATGCAACACCCTAGCCTGCATCCTGCCTGCTAAGCTGGATGGTAGTCAAATGTATCGAGTATACAAACAAACATAAAAATAAGTAGTACTTACAAGAAAATTTGCTGAGGAAATATTTTTCAAACCGACGCTCACAATTAGAGAAGTGCAGACGCCATCGCGGCATTATTTAGATTATGTATTATATATTTTAATAAACTGCATTTATTTAGAAAAATGGCAAATAAAGTATTTAGAAAAAGTCGACCCGTCTCACCCGTCCCGTTTTTTTTTCTAAATACTTTATTTTCCATTTTTCTATGATAAAAATTGCATTGTGAATGCAAAAAAGTAAAAATTTAAATAACTTGCAGTTATTTATCTAAGAATGCATAGTTTTATTTTGTCCCATAATTTTCTTTTCACATTTTTTTCAAATATGCACGTTCTATTGCGCCACCCTGTACTATAAAGAGGAAACATTTGTAATAAACTCAAAACCTCCAGGACCGATTATAAAAATTCTTTCACTTTTAGAATGCTACATTATCCCTGATTAGCATTGGCGATATTTTATTCCGATATTCCCACGGGAACGGGTACCACGCAGGTAAAACCGCGAGGATCCGCTAGTTTAATAAAAAAAAATACTTGGAAACAGACAACTTAACACTGTAACCAGTCTTTTCGTAATGCTTGCTTTGGAATTTGAACACTATTTATTTCATACTATGGGTCTTTTTTTGTTAACACGCCATGCTGCTTATCAGTCGTATTGAGCAACGAAACGGTTAACGTCATTTGACATTAGTTAACCCGGGAACTAAGATGCGTCAATTTTATGATGTGCAATGGTTAAATTTTGTTGTTTTGAATTTGGAACAATCTACTTTGTAATGCTTCCTGAAATTCAATGGAATGAGAAAATACTGTGGTAAATTATGCGAACACAAAATGTATGAATTGGGTAAAGTTCGCAACCACTTCGCAACTCTCTGATGTTATAGCTATAGGTACATACACTTTACGTTATATCATCCACATCTAGGTCATTTAGGAACTTATACTGAAATTTCCTTTTTAAGAGCTATAAAACCCTAACCCAAAACTCAGTTAATAGCTGCTATATGCACTAGTAAATATTTAAGTATGTTTTATGGCAAAATCTCCTATCTATACAAATAAATAAAATTGGAGTGTCTGTTTGTAACATTAAAATAACCGCTTTTTACTACATGCATATGATTATATATACTGTACTTATACCAAAATGACGGGTTTTACAGTTTTTGTCTGTCTGTCTGTCTGTCTCTGTTTGTTCCGGCTAATCTCTGAAACGGCTGGACCGATTTTGACGGGACTTTCAATGGCAGGTAGCTGATGTAATAAGGAGTAACTTAGGATACTTTTTATCCCGATATTCCCACGGGAACGAGAACCACGCGGGTGAAACCGCGGGCGGCCGCTCGTCTCCTCTAAAATAGTATATCCACAGATAGGTGGTAATATTGATTGTCAGTCACTTCATCGACGAAATTAACTCGCCTCCCAAGAAAGATTTTTGTGATAAAAAACGAAAAAGTATGCAATATATTATTTAGAAAAAGAAAGAAAGAATTCTTTCTTTCTTTCTTCTTTCTATATTATTTATGTCATTATGTTGAGTGTCGACTTAAAAATCAAACGTTGTGCGCCTTTTATTGCTATCGTAACATCGGGCCAGTGACAGGTCCACAAAACGAGATGACATGCCAGGACGAGACACTAACCCCAACCACGACCCCTCTTAATTATTCAAGTGACCCAACCCAATCGCGATTGTGTGAATACTCGCCAATGCACGTGCTCGGGATCGGGATCTGGAATAAATCAAACTATAATCCCAAATACGTCAATACAACCATTATGTACCTGTCTATCGGCCTGCCCGATGATAGTGTACGATCATTATTAACTCGACATTATATCTAACAACATTTTAATTCATTATAATTACTCATAAATAAAAGTCTAGGCATGATGCTAAATGTCATATGGTCATGTACCAAATGATGAATATGGTGAGAGGAAGTTTGAAAGTGGCACCAGTGACAGAAAAGTTGAAATCAAAGTCCTAATCAGACGACGGACTTTTGTCCGCCGGACTAACTTAAAAAGTGGTAATTTTCGCCACGAACTCAATGCATACGAAATTTATTTGATTCGTAAAGATCTAGCAAGGTGGCAGGAGCATAATGGGCAGAACAATCTTCGTTGTTTACGTTGCATTCGCAGCAAATGTTTCCACTTTTAGGTTATGTCGGCGGACAAAAGTCCGTCGTCTGATTAGGCCTCAAACCATTTGGCTTGGTAGGTATGGACATGTTATGAGAAGGGATGATAGGCATGTTACTAGAAATATGATGGACATGAATGTGGATGGATGGAGAGGGAGAGGAAGACCGCTTAAAAATTGCATAAATTGTGTGCGTAATAATATGAATGAGAAAGCAGTGAATGAGGAGATGACGGGTAACAGAGTGGAGTAGGGAGAAGGACGTACTGCCCCGACCCCAAATAAATTGAGATAAGGAGAGTATGATGCTAAATTTCATACCTAAAAAGACTCACAAGGTACTCTATTAACATTAACACTACTAATATTAACAACTTTTACTGTGCTGTCTTTGCAGCACCAATTGAACTGAACCACAGCCAGTTCGGTTGTAGTTAAATCGGTGTGGTTCTAGCATTAACTTCTTTATTCTCTGTTCTGCTGATAAAACTCTAGATTAACTTTACCCACTTTTTCTATAGCAATGATTAATATTTAGTGGTAATTTGGTAAATTAACCAACTTCCCCAATAAGTAATTTACGAAGGATTGAACGGAGGAGTGCGTGCGGGTGCGGAGTGTTACAAGATTTTATGTGAGCCGTTTCGTGTGAGCGCCGCGGGCGTGCGCTGCCTAATCGACCATAAATTAAAACGGCTCTATAACAGTTTAAGATTTCTCCCTTTAAAATTCGCGATCCCTCCTCCTATTTGTACACGTTAGGAACACGTAAGAAACAAGTGTCGTTAATTAACTTCTCTCCTATCCTCGAAGAAAACTCACGGTTGTAATAATTAACCGTTTTTACAAATCTACTATTCAATTCATTCATCATCAGCCATTATAAGTCCCTCCCTACTGTGGGGCACAGGCCTATATAGGATGGATAAGGAGAAATTGTGCCATGATGACCCACCCACCACGCACAATGCGGATTGGTGGGTATTAACGACTGCAAACGCGACCGGGACAAACGGCTTAACGTGAGTTCTGAAGCACGCATCAGAGCTCGAGATAATAAAGTTTTGGCCACCCATCCCGTGACCAACCGTTGCCAAAATTGCTTAACCTCAACGATCGCGCTAACCACTGCGCCACGGGCTTCTCATGCCCTTGCCATCTAGACAGGCATAATAATGATGTAACGCACATATACGTGCGCAACAAACGTGCATTCGTGCTCTCTTGCTTCAAACCCCTGAATGATAAAGGCCGTGCAGTTAAATGCAACAATGCGTAAAATGCGTAAGAACAAGTAAATATGTAGTAACTGATTGTATTGTTAATTAATAATACCTACTTTATTTACATTAAAACTAAGTTATTGTTACGAACAAGGGTATGTAATTATTTTGTAATGATACCATGCAGGATGTGGTTTTAACTCTTTAGGATACAAGACAGGATAAAAGGTACCTAATCATTAAAAAGTTAAGAGCCGTTTTTTTTCATCAGTAGAAAAACAGACGAATGTAAAAATCTTGTTATTTACTAACCAAATTCCCTTGCAAGTAAACATTATATTATGATTTGAAGCATAAACTTTTAAGGGTGTATTTTTACGGCTCCCCAAAACGGAACTTATCCATTAAAATAAAATGCTGATATAACTCGTTCAAGTTAGAATATTTGCGTAAGCTATGTATAGAATATACAGGATAGAATTAGTTTATGGTACCTGGAGGGAAAGTACTAAAAATAATGGAATAACATATATTTAACTCGGAGAAAACATTCCTTTATTTTTGGAATTAAATAAAACTGCATTCAAAGAGTTTTAAAAATAAGCTTGCCTCATCCAAGAAACTTTCCGGCTTGAATACGAAAAAGAAAACAACATTCTGTACTTTTATAACATTAATCGATACCTAGGACTCATAACTCAAAAAGATTAAATCTCTAGATGTGTTAATTTTAATGATGATATCATGGATTCTATGTCGAGTTGATGTGTAACTTTGTATGAAAAAGGTATGTTTTTCAAACCTGAGTATGCAGTTTTGTTTCTTTTCAGAAGTAAGGGAATGTTTCATTTGACTGAAATTGTCTATTTCCACTATTTGAAGTACTTTCTCTCCAGGTGGCATGAAAATATTACAATTTACAATAAGTACTTCTTTTTTACAATACGACTTTTTTTCAGCTTCCTGTTATTTTTGCAAATACTGTTCGAGTGTTAGTTGTAGCAATGCGTAGCCAAACTAGTATTTATATTATAGCATCAATTTTCCATAAGATACGTACCATTTCACAGATACGTAAGTCTGAATATCTCAGCCTCAGGAAAATCCGAGCTTCCGCTTCTCACAAACATTTCCTATGAATAGCATTCCGAGTAGAGTTCCTGTCGAGTGAGCCGCTCCTGATGAGGTTGCGAGCAGCTGACACGAATAAAAAGATCGATTAACTTCTATTTTTACTCATGGTCGTGTTGTGAAGCCCTGTGGTCACTTTCCTCTGATATGACTGCCTATGAAACAAAGGTTATTGAAAACAAAGCTTAAGAGCTTTTTCATGTTAGGTCTCGTTAATGGGATACGATTATCGATTAATTGCGAAATATGACAATGTAAAAACAAAAATGCGTTGTATAAGTACCCTGTGAAATAAAGGTAAAGTCGAGCTATAAATGTTTTGCGGCTCTTATTTATAGTGCATACCTATTCCTAATCAATCAAACATGGGGCGGCAACGGACGGTCGATGTCCGACGACCGATGCCCGCATATGGTGACCTGTCAATAAGTCTGTTTGTTTTCATCCAAGCGATGCAGTAGTAGGATTGTTGCATACAAGTGAATCGAAACTGATGCACATGCTAGAAATAAAATTTGTTTATTTAATTACTAAAAGTACTTACGGTAGTAACACGGGCTTTTTAATTTTTCCCTTCTTACAACTTCATACTGGAGTAGTAAGAAGGGTAATAAAAATTAACGGTATTACTACTGGTAGTAAGATTGGTAGTAACAAGGGCAACAAACGGGTATGGTATTTAATAGAAAAGTAAGGGTAAACACTTTTACATAATTTACGCGCCTCTCTTCACCCATTTCGCCGGGTGTTTCATTTCATTAAGTTTTTATCCACTTTACTGGTTTCACTTTCCAAAGGTACTTTATCTTCGAGAAAAGTGTTTGTTTAGGTTTTAAGTTTTCATAAGCAAACACTTCACAAAGATCTGCTACGTGGCTTATCGTGTATTGAAGGGATGATAATGAAAAGGTTTGAGATTTTAATTTATTTTTATGCATTCACAATGCGATTGTACGGATTATGCGGGGCTATACTTGCAGGGCTTGTGTTTTTTTACTATCACATTTTTCATGTACTTAAGGGCGCGCAGCGCACTAGCCCAAAAGCAAAAGTAATAACTGCAACGGCCAACTGCAAAAGTAAATGCTGCCTTATTTCTATAAAACATAAGGCAGCATTAACTATATAATTCTCCGGCCCCATTCGGCCAGTCCGGAATGAAGAAATGAAGGAAATTCTTTTTTAAAAGGATATTTAAAGGTTATTTCCTAAAATATATAACACTAGCGGCCGCCCGCGGTTTCACGTTTCAGAGATTAGCCGTAACAATGAGACAGGTTATTTTGGTATATGTACCGTACCTATATATAATCACTAGCTGACCCGGCAAACGTTGTTTTGCCATAATAATTATGGTGGATAGATCGATAGACGGATGAAAATATATAATCGCGAAGAAGTTTTGTACACTGCCTAAAAAGTAGGTAATCCAAAGCGGCTAAAACGTCAGTGATTACAATACTCTTTGACATACCTCTTTGGAAGCGGCTATGGAAGAAATGACAGTTTTGTATAGTACGACAGTTTATCGATTTTGTATACAAAATAATCATTTTTATTTTATAATTTTCCGGAATAAAAAGTAGCCTATGCTATTCTCCAGCTCCCAAACTAACCCCATACCAAAAATCGAGTCGATCCGTTGCTCTGTTTTGACGTGAAAGACGGACAGACAAACAAACAAACAAACACACTTTCACATTTATACTATTAGTATGGATATTCATGTAGTAAAAAGCGGTTATTTTAATATTACAAACAGACACTCCAATGTTATTTATTTGTATAGAGTATATATAAGCCCTACCTTATCTATAGTGTTATATAATACTAAAAAGTTCCAAGCTTTGTTAATGTATTACTCGAATACTAGCAGTTTACCTATAGTGATTTGAAGGCAACTTCGTGTTCAAATTTTTTAGAAAATTTTATGCAATCGTGTTTTTGAGTAACATATTGTCACTACCTATTGTTAGTCCTGAAGTTTCCTGCATCTTAATTTGAAATTCAGGTTTTCATTAATATTGATATTACAGACGATCATGTTAAAGCAATCTGATTCTCGATGGCCTAAGTATAGCGGGCCCTTAATGAAAACGTTTGTTTTTAATTTACGCCTACCAGGCGCTGCAGTTCCAATACTGTTTCATATTGCAAATTACTCCAATACGAGATCAGTTTGTACTACTGCGAGCATTCCAATGATTTTAGTACAAAAAGTTTGGAGTACCGGCCGCGCTGAAAGTTCCAGTTATTACAAGGTTCTGTTTATTAAACAAATAATGCAATAGTTAATAAAAATCGACAAACATTTAAATATTTTAACGTATGCAAGTTTCTTCCGTTCCACTTCCCGTCACGAACACATAAATATCAATTTTCATAACAAAAGTCGGATCTAATCGAAGCCATAAAAACGTCCTTCGTACGTCCATAGGAAGGAAGGACAAGCCCATGAAGCCTCGTAGGCTCTCTACAGGGACTTGCTTCCACAATAAATATACCTAATAAAGGCAACAAACCTGTACCGCAATAAATTTCACAGATAACACCACTTGAGCTTCTCTGTTCTTTTCGGCTACGCTATACAAATTTAAAAAGTCCTTGTTTATGAATACGATGCCTTTTGAAATTTTTGACTGTGTAATAGTCATTGATATAGTATACGGTACTTTTTAAGTCAATGGTAATAGTTAACTTTGTTTATTTAATATTTTTAACATTGAGTTTTTTTACTTATAAATCTTATAATGTTCATAAGTACTTAAATGCGAAAGTTTGTTACCTACTCAATCACAATAATAAGCATAATGAGGGATATTAAAACACGAGTGAGAGTTTAAAAAACCAGCCAAGTGAGAGTCGGATCGGACTCGCGCACGAAGGATTCCGTAACATCATAGAAATCATGTTTGTTGTATGGGAGCCCCCCTTAATTTATTTTATTTTAATTTATATTTTTATTTCTTAAGTTGATAAGTGGGTAAGTACTTATACAAATAAATATTCTGTGAATATTTCAAGTACTTATCGTGTAAAAAACGGAAACAATCCCTTTATTTGTAATTTATTAAGTACTAGCGGCCGCCCGCGGTTTCACCCGCGTGGTTCCCGTTCCTGTGGGAATATCGGGATAAAAAGTACATATAAACCTTCCTCTTGAATCACTCTATCTATTAAAAAAAAACGCATCAAAATCCGTTGCGTAGTTTCAAAGATTTAAGCATACAAAGGGACATAGGGACAGAGAAAGCGACTTTGTTTTATACTATGTAGTGATTTATTTTTTTAATTGAATATACTTACAACTACATATTCTGTGAACATTTTGAAGAGGTATGACGCTTTACCGAGGCTAAGGTAATAAAAGAGATGTGACTTGTTCGGTGTCAAGATGTATATTGAGATAATAATATTGAGTACAATTAAAGATACATTATCTTAGTAAGCGATCTTATTCTAGATTGCTGAGAATGCTACGCGTGTGTTCCAATTTTCTGTAAATGCGCGATAATGCAAACATCTTGTTTGTGTAATATGTTGCAATCATACTTCATCTCCCCTGAAAAAGTGGAAGGATCATCCCCTCCCTGCAAAAAGGAACAGACTCGTAACATTGACTTTAACGAACTTAACCAAAATTTAATTACTTAAGTAAAATAAGTAAACAAAATTTAAACATTATCAACATAGCAAAGTTAAAACTATTTCATTTATTAAATCGTACTAATACAAAAACGTTTTACAATATAAATAATATACCTAATTAAAATTGTATCTAATTAAAATGGTATCGAATTGAAATGGTATTGAATTAAAACGGAAGCTTCACATTTTACACTTAATCATAACAATAACAAAGTGTTAAGTAACATGGTATGTAATTAAGTACCTATACTTATAATTACGTATCAAATAAAATAGTTATTTATTGAATGGTTTGGTATTATTCTTATGCACAATTATAGCTTTATTTTCTTTTAAAATTTCTACATTAGACGTCATATCTCTTAAAACTTTATAAGGGCCATTGTAAATACTATCTAATTTATTTCCTACTTGGTTCTTTAATAATAACAAATCGCCTAACTGATAGGTAACATTATTGCTAGTTTTATCATACAATAATTTTCTTTTCTCTTTAGATTGTATCAAGTTACGTCGTGCGTCGGATTGCGCTTGTTGTAAACGATACTTAAGTTCTCGGGGATAACTGTCATAGTTATATAAGGGGTCGATTTCTGATTGTAAATTATTTGGAAGGTTACAAATTTTTCCAAAAACTAATTCGAAAGGCGTATATTTAGTTTCACTATGCACTGTGGTATTAAAAGAAAAACACCAATATGGAATCCAGGTGCTCCAGTTATGTTTATAATTATTACACTGGATTCTCAGAAAAGCTCCTAGGGTTTTATGAGTATTTTCTAAAGCGCCTACAGTTTCGTGATGGTACGCCGTAGAATTTAATTTTTTAATATGTAATAGAGAACATGTTTCGGACATCACTGATGACATGAATTCGGTTCCCTGGTCAGTCAATATTTCTCTAGGAATACCATAACGTAAAATGAAATTATTGGTAAAAGATTGAGCAACTGTGACCGAGTCTTTACTAGGTAATGGATACGCTTCAACGAATTTGGTTAAATCGCATTGTAATGTCAATACATATTTATTATTATAGTCATCAACATCGAGTGGACCCATTATATCCAAACTAATTCTTTCGAATGATGAGTGGGCTGTTGATGTTATGGTTAAGGGCTGCTTAATATGTTTATTACTATGCTTATGATATTGACATTGATGGCAATTTTTAACAAAAAGTTTTACATCATTACTCAAACCTGGCCAAAAATAATATTGCTTAATGTTGTTCATCATTCTATTAACTCCTGCGTGTCCGCTGGTAGGTAATAGATGGAAATCATTTAGTATTACTCTTTTTTGTTCACTATCATATATTCTTAATATATTTTTTGTTATGAGAAAGCGCGGGGTAACAGAGTTAATTCTTTTTGTTGCTTGTACAAGACTTTTGATTTTACTCTCGTTACATTTTTCTTTAATAATAAGTACCTCATGTATGCCTATTTTTTGACATAATGACTCTAAGTCCCTCGCTAACACCTCTGGGGTAGATGACGATCGGGTACTCAGATATATCGCTGATTGCGAAGGTACGTAAACGTAACAACTTGCATTAGAAATAATGCTATCTTTAGACTTTGAATAATTGTCAAACTTTAATTGATTAAAACTTAATTCAGTTACGTCATCGGGTTTCTTGAGAAGTTCTACCGCAATAGGTTGATCAGGCCTAGTGCTGGTGGAGCTCTCTGAAGAAGAATCAGTGGGGGTTTTTAATTTTTTACTTTGTGCTCTAGTTAAAACTGATACTGTGTTTTGATGTAATGATTTTAAAGTAGAAGATGTAATAGGTATGCGACTCAATGCGTCTGCAGCTGCATTGTTTCGTCCTGGAACATACTCTATTTCAAAATCATACTCCTCTAGGAATAATCGGAATTTAGTAAGTCTGCTTGTTGGGTCTTTCAAGTTAAATAAATAAATTAACGGTTTGTGGTCTGTTATAATTTTAAATTTACGTCCATATAAATAAGGGCGAAAATGTCTCACAGACCAAACAATTGCTAAAAGTTCTAATTCTATGATGGGATATCTCGTCTCGGCGGGTTTCAGGTTTCTACTCGCATACGCGACTACTTGACCGTTCATGTTAGATAAAACAGATCCTAAACCTGTCTTACAAGCATCTGTTTGTAGCCGAAAGATGTTACTTTCTGAAAAATCTGGATAAGATAAAATAGGGGGTTGAATTAATGCTGATTTTAATTTTTCAAATGCCGTTTGACACTCTGATGACCATAGAAACTGTACATTCTTTTTTCTTAATTGATTTAAAGGATAAACAATGTTTGCAAAGTTCGGTATGAATCGTCTGTAGTAATTTGCAAACGCGACAAAACGATTGACATCGTCGCAGTTCATCGGCACTGGATAGTTTTGCATGGTTGCAATTTTACTTTCATCTGGTAAAATTCCATCAGAAGTTATTTTGTGTCCTAGATATATTATTTCGTTTCGCAAAAATTCACACTTCATAGGATTTAATTTTAAGTTAACTTTTCTAAATCTCTCTAGTATACTAATTAAGTTTTTATTGTGGTTTTCTATAGATTTCCCGAAAATTACGCAATCATCTAAATAAATAAAAGCCTTTTTATAATTTAAGCCTGACATTGCAATAGTCATAAGACGTGAAAATACACTCGCAGATGTCCGGAGACCCATGGGACAGCGTTTCATCTGAAAAATTTTATCACCAGCAGTGAAAGCTGTGTACTTTCGTGAATCTTCGCTTAAAGATAACTGATAATAGCTTTGCGAAAGGTCTAATTTTGAAAAATAAATGTTATTTGCAAGCGAATCTAAGATATCAGTTATATTAGGCAAAGGGAATTTGTCGTCCTCAATACGATTATTTAACTGCCTGTAATCTATAACTAATCGCCATTGTTTCTCGTTTGACCTATCTGTTTTTTTTGGTACAAGCAAGACGGGACTAGACCACTCTGACGTAGCCTCTTCTATAATATCATTTTCGAGCATAATATCTATCTGTTTCTGAACTTCCTTCCTTAGTGCGAACGGTAATCTATGTGGCTTGACATAAACTGGCGAGACATTAGGTTTTAAAGTTATATTATGGGTCATTAGGTTTGTACAAGAGAGTTTGTCGCCTGGCAGATGAAAAACATCTGCGTACTTAGCGCAAATACTCTCAATACTTCGTTTTTCTTCTAAATTCAGTTCAGGTAAATTTAATAATCCTAATAATGTTTTTACACGATCGACAGAAACCTCCTCTTTTTCAAAATTACAGACTTCAAAATCATTCAATGAAAAAGTCTCTAAATCGGTAAGATCTAGATCAACTTCTTTCTCAGTGGTGTTTAATATCCTTACTGGCATGCGACCATTACAAGGTTTCGCTATTATACTTCCTATAAAAACTCCTTTCTGTATCTCTTTAGATAAACAAACACAATCGTCGCCTAACGATGTAGGTATATATTTTATTACCTCACATCGTGGCGGTATCAAATGTCTATAGTGACTCAATATAGGTATAGACACATAATTACTATCTTTAGTTAAAAGCAAAGTATTTTCTTTATAGTTAATTATAGCTTGATAGCGTTTCAAAAAATTATCACCTAAAATACCATTTGCAGAACAAGACATATTTTTAAACACATACATTTTTTCTCTAAAAACTAACCCATTATAAGACAAATCTAAGTAAATATATCCTTCAGATACTAGTTTACCGCTAACACCTTTTATAACTAACTTCTCAAATGTAATTAAATTCAATAACTTCGGATAATCGCATAACCATTCGTATTTTAAAACACAAAGGCTTGCTCCGCTATCGACTAAAAGATCGATATTGCTATTACTTACGTTAAAAGTTACGGTACTACTATTATTGTAGTTTAAAACATAATTTTCAGTAGGAACGAAAAAAATCTAAATTATTATCGTTCTGGGGCTCAGAACGCGCTTGTGACTCACTATTGGTCGATTGCTCGTGGCTAGCGTACTGCACACGTTGAAAAGGCACAGCTGAGCGCGGCGGGCGCGGGCTCGGCCGACCGCGGTCACGTGAACGTGATTGTGTTCCTTGCGCGGCGCGGGAGTCTCGCGACATGTACTTACCTTGTTGTGGTCTCGTGTTTCCGGCAGCGTACCTATTGTTTGCGCTAAATCTATTATAGTAACTATATTTATTAGAATAATTACTTGGCTGACGCGGATAATTAGTAGGTGTGCGTGAGAAATTACGAGTATGAAACTTTTTAATGTTCATAACTTCCTCGTGTCTGGTAGACATTGACTGCTCGTCTAGGGCAGTTCTTATAGCCTCTGGTAAAGAATCAAAGTGACGTGATGCTATGATAGTACTAAGCTTTTGATTCACTAATCCATCTGAAAAGCGCTTGATTGCAACCTTTTCATTAATGGGACGCAATACTTCAAACTTAGTAGCGTCGTCATCCGCTTGTGCTATGGTTAAATTCACAAAAAGTTGTTCTAGTTCCGAGCCGAATGACTCGATCGACCTATGACCTTGACGACAGTTTTGTAATTTGTGTTGGATAGCAACAGCAGATTTTTTCTGAATCAAATGCGTATTCATATCTCTAATTAAATCTTTAATAGTTGGATAACTACTTTTTAAACGTAATTTTGCGCTAGGAGAGAGCCTAGTTTTAATCACAAAATCAATAAGTAACCCATGAGTAGCATCGCTGATCATTGAACTATATAATTGTATACCATCAATTAGAGATTTAGTGACGTGTTCTTGACCTGTCATCGTTGGTAAAAGTGCAATGGCTGTCTTCAAGTCAAATTTATCTTTTTCTGCCATTTTTGAAATACTACTAACACTTAAAGTCTCTAAAGAAATAATTTTGTCATAAATGATCTGAATGTCATTTGCTATTTTATTAATTAAAGTTATATCTTTAGTTGATACCTCCGATTTTTCAACTAAATTATGTACTTGAGATAAAATATACTCTAATTTCGCGTATTCAAGTTTCGCTTCATTAAATTTCGTAAAACCTAACTCTTTTTGACGTCTATCTGGTCCTAGTTTTACTAAATTATCTTTAATATACAATAGTTTCTTATGCAATTCATTTAAATCGGAAATAATAAATGACATTATCTAATAAGAAAAAAAATGTAATCCTACATATTATTTAAAACGTTTAGGTATAAAATAACTTACGACTTACGGTGGCATTATAGCGCGCGAATAAAATAATTACGTCTCTGCACGATGAGTAGGTATGTGGTGACCGGCGTGGCGTGTGGGGGCTGGGGCTGCGGGCTGGGGGTTTTCTCATGCTCCTTGAGTGTGTAGGATCTTCAGACTTCTAAGATGGGTTCCTGGACCGCTTGAAACAGCTAACTGAAGATCGGGCTGGGATTTCCCTTGCCCCTCGTACAATGGGCCGGGTTTCTACCCTGGACACCTCCTGGTCTACGTTGATGGTTGAGTCGACGTCGTTGCCAGTTCCACGGAAGATATTGTGTTTCTTAGAACTGCGCTGTTGAATTCTCTACGGAGTCGGTTGACAATTCGGTCCCAAATTTTCCGGATGCAGGCGTAAATGATGAGTATAACGATGAGAAGCAGTATGACGGATAGTAAAATTTCTGTTGTAGTGAGCTGGCTTGAAGTTTTCTGCGTTGCTTGGGCGTCGCCGCTGGCGGTTTGTGCGATGATAACTTCTTCTTTACTTTGTGGTGCTCCCATATTATTGTTTTGTCTTCCCAAGTAATGCGATGAACAGAAGTGTAGAGCCAAATAGCACCGCAACGAAGACTGCTGCTAGTATGGTGTTGAAAATTTTGCTTTGCTGCTCCATGTAGTAATGATTTTCCCGCAAAAATTTATAAGTTCGGTTGGCAAAGGGTCGCCATGAAGAGGTATGACGCTTTACCGAGGCTAAGGTAATAAAAGAGATGTGACTTGTTCGGTGTCAAGATGTATATTGAGATAATAATATTGAGTACAATTAAAGATACATTATCTTAGTAAGCGATCTTATTCTAGATTGCTGAGAATGCTACGCGTGTGTTCCAATTTTCTGTAAATGCGCGATAATGCAAACATCTTGTTTGTGTAATATGTTGCAATCATACTTCAATTTGAAGCGTCTACCTGTTGCCTGTTGTATGGGAGCCCCCTTAAATAATTATTTTATTCTGTTTTTAGTATTTGTTGTTTTAGTGGCAACAGAAATACATCATCTGTGAAAACTCTCTATCTATCACGGTTCATGAGATACAGCCTGGTGACAGACAGACAGACAGACGGACAGCGAAGTCTCAGTAATAGGGTCCCGTTTTTACCCTTTGGGTACGGGACCCTAAAAACGAGCCTTGACGAGTGTTTTAAAACTTAGTTATGTCAATGTGCAATCTCATACACTACTTTATCTACACTCAACTTCGAGCAACGCGGGCCTTCCGTGCCGGAACGGAAGGCCGCGTTGATCGAAGACAAGACGCACCAGTACATTTATCATATATTTAAAAATAAAGCAATAAAATAATAATTTAGAATGGGAATTGGCGCCAAACATATATTCTGTGCTCATAGTATGTACTATTATATATTCTGTGCTCATAGCTATATCTATACTGTATATGACTTCTTAATTCAAAATTCTAACTTTAAAAAACTTTCTTATTGTAGGGCTTGGAAAGTTGGAAGTCATGGAGATTGTAAAATAAAAAAAGAAGTGTACTATAATTAATTACAGCTGTGTCATAATGACCAATAAGATGCAGTTTGATTTTTTTTATTTCTTTAAAGTTGATTATTATATTGCTTTACAGTAAGTAGTGTTGAGTTCATAATTCGAATATTATAACATGAGTATACTTAGATAAAAAAGTTTTCATGTCTCTCAATTTTCCCGTGAGCTCACTAAAGTTATTTTAACAAAGATTTCGAGTGTCGTCTTCTATCTAAAAATATCTATTTTAAATTCAACTCCACGCTACTTAAGCACTGACGGAGCACCGTGTTCGTCACGGTTCAAGTATTCTCCCACAAAATGTACACGTTACTCAATTGTATCCACATATTCCACATATAGCATTTTATTGTTATAGTCTATCCTCGCCGTTGATGATGCAGTGGATAGCGTTTTCATGTACTATCATCATCCTCCAATCCATACTAATATTATAAATGTGAAAGTGTGTTTGTTTGTATCTTTCACGTTAAGGCGCTACTCGGAAAAAGTATGGACTTTTTGATATAAAATTAGAGGACGGTTACAGGTGTTACAAGTCTGGTAATAAGATATGTATTTCTTTATACCTTTATCTAGATTCGTATAGTTTCAGAAACAAGATTTTATGATTTTGACTCGACACTTTTAATTTTTTTGCCTAATCTGCAAAATCGGTCTCGCTCCCGCGCGCGTCGTTTTCTCATTGCTATCTCGCTTCAGCATAATTTTTCCGAGTATCGCCTTAAAACGGATCGACGTGATTTTTGGTACGGAGATAGCTTGGGAGCTGGAGAACGACATAGGCTACTATTTTATCCCGGGAAAATATTACATTCCCGCGGGATAACGTCGTGTCGTGTAGTCCACGCCCAGGCAGAAGGCTAGTATACATATAAAAAACTCTTACCTTACTGACTGACTGACAGAGAACACACAGCCGAAACTACTGGGCACAAGAAGCTGAAATTTGGCATGAATGTTTCTTGGGTATTGCAGGAAGGGGAGCACTAAGAAAGCATTTTTGAAAATTTCCCCTCTAAGGAGGTAAAACAGGGGGTCCAAGTTTGAATGAAACTTTTTATTTCTTTAGTGGATTCACTTAAAATTTGGTACCTACATAGGTTCTTCAAGTAACGTATGTGAGCACTATTAAAGGATTTTTGGGAATTCTCCCATCTAAGGGGGTAAAACAGGGGGTCCAAGTTTGAATGAAACTTTTTATTTCTTTAGTGGATTCACTCAAAACTTTGTACCTACATAGGTTCTTCAAGTAACGTATAGTGAGCACTATTAAAGGATTTTTCTCCCCTTAAGGGGTAAAAATGGGTTCAGAGTTAGTATAAAAATTTTATGCAAAGGTACGATACGAACTCACGAGAGCGGAGCACTAGTTATAGTTACTGACATAAAGCAATCGAAAAGGTACGATACGAACTCACGAGCGGAGCACTAGTTATATAGTTACTGACATATAAAGCAATCGTAAAGGTACGATACGAACTCACGAGCGGAGCACTAGTTATAGTTACTGACATAAAGCAATCGAAAAGGTACGATACGAACTCACGAGCGGAGCACTAGTTATAGTAACTGACATAAAGCAATCGAAAAGGTACAATACGAACTCACGAGCGGAGCACTAGTTAAAGTCACTGACATAAAGCAATCGAAAAGGTACGATACGAACTCACGAGCGGAGCACTAGTTATAGTTACTGACATAAAGCAATTTTCCCAAACGATGCTAATGAGAGGTGTTGACCAAAACATACCTTAACTTTTTCTCGACCCCGTTATTCATAAGGCATAGCCTCTTGGATCTGCTGCTGCATTAATAGTCATAACACTCGCAGGCATTGGACCCACCGCGTGGTAGCTTGTAGAGTACCTTCTTTATCTCTTAGATGCTTTTGTTTTGTACCTAGCTAGGCCAACACGTAAAAAGGTTGTCTTGAAGTTTTCCATTTCCATACGCATCGCGTAGGTATCTTAGTCCCCGGCAAAATATCTCATTCCCACGGGAAATCATTGTCTAGCTTACGTGGGCAAAACCGCGAGCAGAAAGCTAGTGTTATAATAATATTGACTAATCAAATAATCAAAATCCCCTGTTCAGATTGTTGGTTGAAGGGTACTAATAAATGCACAGTTGCAGTACAATTAACAGTTTAACCGGTCATTGTATTCATGCAGGTCGTTACTATGTCGTTACCCACTCTATTGGACGTTAGCATATCCACAGAATGATATGGAACAGAAAGGAAACTCGGCCAATATGATGATTTTTGCTCATAGAACGAGAAATACTTCTATATCATGGTATTTATGCAAAATTAACTTGTTTACAACTAATTCTTATATTTTGTCATAAATAAGGGGAATACACCCTAAAAACCTCGTCATCAATTCCTTACATAGCGAGGATTAACTATTAAGTTAGCGTAAAACTAGGAATACTTTTATGAAACCTAGTGTGTAAATTCGTAGAGGAAAATAATCTTAAGCCCTATTGCTCCCCGAGCTACCAGCACCGGCGAGTGTTATCGGCTGAGGTATTTTATTCTATACCCATACATTCAAGAGGACCGGTTGTGGCGTGCGGTCATGCCGCGAGTCGCCGATCGTTGCGATTGGAACTGCATTATTACGGCATATTGTACATTTGATCTCATTCAGACATTGATCACACGTTCTTACATTTCACTTAAACTATCCTTCTAATACATTATAACTCATTCACGCCAAAAAGCTGTTCGTACGTTTAACTGTGGTATAGGTGGTACCTATTAACAAAACTTCATCCAGGGTTTATTTAGTTTTCATTATCTGTAGTTTTTGTGCGGATTCAAAGTTTGCATTTAATTACGGTATAAATTGACCTACATTTTGCAACCAACAGAATATTCACGGACAGTTTGTTGTTTTAGAATTCCACACAATAACACAGTTTTCTACTGAACGTTATTGTTACTTTTGTACGGATTAGACAAACGGTGGTGATCTTAAATGGCTTCCTTATAAAAAGGGCATGAAAAGGTTTCCCTGTGCATTACGTACAGAGACCGCGACACGTCGGATGGCTCAAGTTACGGGTGTGCCAACTGTTACAGGGCAGCGTTCATGTAGATACACTTATTTTTCCTTTATTAAAATAATTATTAAGCGAGCTTAGTACATACATATTATCGAAAAGAAAAAAATCATATGGGTCACACTCACACGCAAAAACTCGCTCTTACGGAAATATCTCCAGCAATTTACAAATAATTTACACAACTAAGTATTCTCATCGTGATGGAATCACCTCTCATTCGAAGGCTTCTAAGAAAATAAAACGGCCCCGTGAACCTCGCCTATTAGTATGTTAGTGGTCGCCGGCTCCTTCTGAACGTGCCATAGGTGTGAGTCACGTAACGGAAACGCTTCTTACTTACTTCGATATTGATGTCTTTGCTTGATGCATTCCCAGGGTTCACTTTATAAATACCATTCCAGTTTGTACTCATTTAATGTTCTCAATTGAAATGTCGCTGGTGCGGATTGTCGTAAATGAAATGAGCCTTATGAATTAAACGGTTTATCAACAAACATCTGCGTTCCCGCCTTGTGTAAATTAAACTCGGCTAAACGACTGTTTTCTCTTTACAAAAACTTAGCAAGGCGGCCTTCCACGACTCAATGTGAATACTTTCTTTAATAACGATTTAATGCTACATAATTTTTATTTACAAGAAACTTAAATGGATTATGGTGTTTAATTAAATAAATAAATTTCTTACAATCACACCAATTATCTAGCTCATTAGTAGTTTTCATTAAGAAACTGTGTTATGGAAGGAAACGATAACGGATAAATATATACTTAAATACTTTATATACTTACATAGATAACACCCAAACCAAGACAATAGACATGGTCATCCATACAAATATTAGTCTTGTTCGGGAATCGAACGAGACCACTGACGCAGAAGGCAAGTTAATTTTGTTATTAAAAAACTTAGTTAAATTTTGTATTACTTACCAGTAGGGCTAGCACAACTTGAGCGCGACTCGAGTAAGAAAGAGTCGCGGGCACTTTCAACCAATCAGATCGCTCGTAGATAGCGGGCGTGACTTAAGGCGACGTGCTGATTGGTTCAAAGGAGCGCGACAAAGAGTCGCGCTAAGTTGTGCTAGACCTACTGTTATTACTAACCATACAATGTACTCTATGTTCGTGAAAAAATACGGCTAGATCTATATATTTACCTATATAATGTAAATAATATAACACTGAACAAAAACCTTTCTGAAAGTAGGCGTCAGCTAAATAACTTAACAAGTAAAAATGCTTGACGTCAGTTCGTATCCTTATTCTTATAGGAATATTTATTTTACAAGTGAAGAGATAATTCTGGAAAAGTGCGGAATAACGTTCGACATGAGGTAATTATGTTTATAGTTGCTGTAAATGCTTATTTGGTGGTGAGAAATATGATTCTAAGCAATCCATATTTTAAATGCAAAAGTAACTATGTTTTCATGTATTATTAAATTCTTTTGTAGTGCTCCATTTTAACAGGTTTTTTTACTAGTCAATTTTGAAGAATGCCACCCTGACGAAGTAACTGGTTATAGGGTATAACCACAGGGTAAAAAAAAAATACTACATGTTGTAAAACACAATAAATGGTAACTAAGTAATAAGTATAAGTACCAACACAAAAAATCTGAAAACCAATAACACACTAAAGAACAAATTCAAAATTCTACTCTGGTATTGTGACAACAGTATTGACATACAAACTTACATCAAAAACAGTTTGTAATCATGTGCGTCAAGTTAGCAGCCTCACAACAGAATTAGATGGTTTTGATTATGTCAAAAAATACTGTATAAATAGTGTTAAATAGTGATGTATATTAAATAAATAGTGATACTTTGATTCAAAAGATATTTGAGTATCTTAGTGAGGCTGCTAACTTAACGTCAAGTTAGCAGTCACCTCAAGAAATACAGTTTGTATCAATGTGATTTATATGTCAAAAAATACTGTATAAATAGTGTATCGTAAACGCAAAATTTCAAAAGTAGTTCTTTAATACAAGCCGAGATATTAGGGTCTCTAAGTTGGCTGCTAACTTGACGTTTCTTGCGATGGAGATTCCAGGGAAACAGGTACAAGTTTTTAATAAATAAATACTTGAAAAAATACTGTGTGAAATAGTGAATCTTAGGATATAAATAAAAAAAGAATTCTTCTTTGCTATTTTCAAAAAATCTAATGTAAACTTCTACATAATAATCTGAATATATGCTGACGATCAATGTTGAACTTTGCTCCTTAGTAATAAGGTTCAAACTTTATTTCAATCGTGGAGTGCGTACTATCGAGCAAAAAAGTGAAATATATATTTTTGATTGTGTCAATACATACGTTTAATCGGTTTAATGCTATTGATTAGGTATTTAAACAAATATATTTCTACCCACTTCTTAACCGACTTTAAAAAAAGAGGAGGTTCTCAAGTCGACTGTATTTTTTTATGTATGTTTTACCATAACTTCGCCAGTTGTTAACCGATTTTAATAATTCTTTTTTTATCTGAAAGAAAATAGTTTATGTGTGGTTCCATGAAAAATTCAAAGTAGTCAGTTCAGTAGTTTTTTCACAATCCTGAAAAAACACATAGTTTTTGACTGGTAGTTCCTGCTTTACACGTCAATATCTTCGCGAACATTGACCAATTTCCATGATTATTTTTTTATTCGAAAGAGTAAACTCCTGAGGTGGTCACATTGTTACCAAGTTAGGATCTGATGGTGGAATCCAGGGGAAATCGAGGAAAACCCGTAAATTTTATGGTAATTTACGTATTTTATAGATTTTCTAAACTTTTTTAAGTATTTGCATCTGGTAGTCATCATCTCATGGTGATGAGCTGGTGATGGAAGGTACAACTCCTCAAATATTGTTGATACGTAAAGATTTTTAGTTGTATTCTTTTAGGTTATTTAGGTGAGCTGATGATGGAAGGTAAAACTACTTAACGCTTAGGAGTTAAAGCATGTTTTTTAAGTACCATATGCATGAATAGACCTTTAGTTGTATTCTTTTAAGTTATTTAGGTTAGCTGATGGTGGAAGATTAAAAAACTGCATAACAGTTAAAAGTTGGAGGATGGTGCTTGTCTGAGTGTTCTAATTTAGATATGGGCTACAGTTTTAAACATTGCACATTATGCGACGCTTGCGCATTAGATTTCTTACATCAAAAAATGAAAAATAAAAAAAATTTAAAAAATAATTAAACCGCCTTCAAACAAAAACTGCCGACAAAAACTCACTTCCCAAAAAACGTTAAAGTAAAAAATTTATTGAATCATTCCATTCAAAGGTCGAAAGGGCGGGACAATATCTAATTAATTTTGGAACTTACTGATTTGATTGAAGTCGGTGTCAAGCCGAAAGTGTTGGGTTATGGGTGATATATTGAAACAATACGTATTATGCAGAATAAACTATTTATTTCAGCCACGATGTGCATAACAAGAACGTCAAAAGTTACAAGGGAAGTTTTTTAACAGTGTTGCCACCCGTTAGCAATTTTGTGTGAACATAGATAAATTTTCTATTTATATTTATTTCAACAGAAAGAAAATATTTAGTGAAACAATAATACACAATATCTCATGCGCAGAGTGGTGTGAAGTACATAACAATAGGTAGGTAGGTAATGGCTTGGCACCGACTTTAATCAAATCAGTAAGTTCCAAAATTAATTCGATAATGTCCCACCCTTTCATCCTTTGAATGGAATGATTCAATTATTTTTTTATTTTTACATTTTGTTGTGAACTAGTTGTGAGACGGTCGACTTTTTCTAGTACCTACCTACTTCATTTTAATTTTTTTTTAGTAAGTAAGTAACAAAAATTTAACTGTGAATGCAAAGAAGTAAAAATAAAAATTCTAAGCTTTCTGTATTTAAAAATCATTTGCGCTATTTGTTATTCCTTTTACTTACTTCGTCGTAACATTGCAGTCGAGTCGACCCTAGTGCGGCAACCAAGACCACCCAAAACCAATTTGGCTTAAGCGTTTCCGAGTAATAGAACCGTATTACGTACAGCTACGGTTCAATTTCGCTTGTAATTAACGGTAAATTAGTTAGGCAGGCGTGCGGGTGCAAATTATTTTAGACCTAATTGTCGCGTGGAAAAGATTGATAATTCATTGTTTGTGTTTCGGAAGTGAGCCTTCTGCTACAAATATTATTCTGTGCTGATAGTAAAACTTTTGTAAGTATTGCGAAAAATCAAAACCAAACCCAGGTAACATCAATATATTCTAATGCGCTAGAAACCAGTCAACTGCAAAACAGCAATTTTATTGTAAAAACAAAGGTTTATAAAGTACTAGCTTTCCGCCCGCGGCTTCGCCCGCGTGGACTTCACGACGTTATCCCGCGGGAATGTGATATTTTTCCGGGATAAAAAGTAGCATGTGTTCCTCTCCAGGCTACAAAGTATCTGAGTCCCAAATTTCAGCCAAATCTGTTCAGCCGTTTTGGCGCGATTGAGTAACAAACATACAATCATCCAAACATCTAAACATTCACATTTATAATATTAGTAGGATTTCATCCAAAACAAATTTCTTAAAATTTTCATACAAAACATTTTTTCAAACAGAAAATGGAATTTATTGAAAAAAAATCTTATGACAAAAGGAATTCTAACGATTGTTATTATTACCTTAAAATACCTTATTTTAATTGCCTTTATCAAAAATCGCTAAAAGTTGTTTAGAAAACTTTTAGAGCAAAAAGTGGCCAAAACCGGTACGCCTGCCCTACATTATAACACCCAGACCAAGAAAAACAGATATGTTTATGCACACAAATATTTATCTTGTTTGGGAATCGATCCCGAGACCTCGAGCGCAGAAGGCAGGTATCCTAACCCTGCGCAAAATCGGTTGTCATTTGAAAAAAGTAACCGCTGTAACTGAATAGATTTAAATACCTAGTCATAAAAGACTAATCAAGTAACTTTAATATTTAATGCACTAAGAATATACTTAAGTAACTAAGTTCCTAAGTAGTAACTTTACGAAAGATTAGCTTGGTACTTATGAAGGTACTAAATACGAGAAGTTTTGAATGACTAAGAGCTAACCTATATCATTTTAATAAATAAATACCAAAATAGAAAATAAGTTACGTACTTTTAAACTGTAGGTTGTTATTATAGGATATAAACTTGCACGTGATATCACTTCTTATGGTACAAATGTACTCACTGCTCACCAATTTTAAAACAAACAAAACTTTTCTCCAATGTCATGTCACCGAATCGAAATCACGTAAGTAAACAAAATCACGCCATCTCGCGGTGTTGCTTTGTACCTACTACACCAGTGACTCGTTTGCGCTAGCGATGGGGCATTTCCAAATGTACGACAAGAAAAAATAACATGCTGTAAAAAATAGTGATTCTGTTTCATTCATTTATTTTAACTTTGTTAAAGTTAATATTTATTTTACGTGTTAAATTAATTGTCATAACTTATAACGTCTAACGCTATCCAAAACTATGAGATTGATTCGTGTCTACTTCTTGTATGCATTGCGGTGTCCTTCCGGATTTCGCCAAATTAATTCGAGTCACAAATGACAAATGCTTGACATATTATGTTTCGATATACGATAGATTATGTGTCATTTGAAATGACTGGAATAAAAAATTTGACAATATCAGTACGTCTAAAGAAAACTGTACACGACTGTACCTAAAATTGAAATTATGGTAGAAGTTTACATTAGATTTTTTGAAAATAACAAAGAAGAATTCTTTTTTTATTTATATCCTAAGATTCACTATTTCACACAGTATTTTTTCGAGTATTTATTTATTTAAAACTTGTACCTGTTTCCCTGGAATCTCCATCGCAAGAAACGTCAAGTTAGCAGCCAACTTAGAGACCCTAATATCTCGGCTTGTATTAAAGCACTACTTTTGAAATTTTGCGTTTACGATACACTATTTATACAGTATTTTTTGACATATAAATCACATTGATACGAACTGTATTTCTTGAGGTGACTGCTAACTTGACGTTAAGTTAGCAGCCTCACTAAGATACTCAAATATCTTTTGAATCAAAGTATCACTATTTATTTAATATACATCACTATTTAACACTATTTATACAGTATTTTTTGACATAATCAAAACCATCTAATTCTGTTGTGAGGCTGCTAACTTGACGCACATTTTGTAATCACAAAGAATTTTTCATACATACGGCTCTATTTTGAAACCGTGTAGGTAAGTATCTCCCGCAGGGAGTGCTTTTGGGGAGATCTGATGATAGGTTCTAGAGCATGAATGGAGGTCTAGAGATCCTAATATGCCCAACTGATCGAATCGACTGTTGACATTAGAGTTGAACGTGGACAAAAACGGTAAAAATTGTATAGAAATCCAAACACCGACACAAAATCTCCCGTTAGTGTGTAAACTTGTATAGGATTATATTTCATGCTCTAAATAATTATCATCAGATCTCTCCCAAAGCATCCCCTGAGGGAGCTATACATGGTTTCAAAATAGAGCAGAATGTATGAAAAAGCCTTTGTGATCGATCACAAACTTTTTTTTAATGTGTAGTGTGTAGTTAAACTCTAAAAACAAAGCATAAACTTCTATAAAGGTATTACGTTTGCCATTAGCTGATACAACGAATATTCCATTATTTTTATTCCCTAGATAACGTTTACGGTTAGCCGTAAATACCTACATGGATCTAATTTTGCTAAGTACCCGACTCTCAATCTCGAAGCATGGGACACGTAAATCATACAAAGGTGCGTCCATATGGCTTTTTCATTAGGTACCCTATATTTTAACCTTTTTGTTTTATCCATTAGAAATGGAAAGTGTTAGGGCGTGTTCAGACGACACGCGCCCGCTATGCGCACGCCACGCGTTCAGCACCCGCGTCTAACCCGCCTTGAAATTTATTGTATGTATTTTAAGTCTTATGACACAATACACATCAATAGATCTCAAATTGCATTTATCGAAGTCCACCCGCACACGCCACGCGCCCGCCTCGCGTCCGCCCTGCACCCGCCCAGCACACGCCTTGTGCCCGCGCTACATCTATGTCTACTGATATTGAACGAAGTAGTCCAGTCACTAGTGTACACTTAGCGGGTGCGTGTCGTCTGAACGCAGCCGTATTATAAGCGGGCGCGAGGCGTGCGCGTGGCGTGCGCGTGGCGTGCGCGGGTGTAAGGCGAGCACAACGCGTGTGCTGTGCGGGTCCTGTGTGTGCGTGTTCGACGCGTGTCGTCCGAACACGCCCTTACAAAGAACCGTTCGGTATCTTGGGCATAGTTGATCAAATTAATTTGAGAACAAAATAATATCGGTTTTAATTTGTAGAAGAAGAATTGCATCGTTTATATGGTGACGTGACGACCTACATCATCACATCACAATAAAGCTTATCTTATCTGGCACGAACGCTATCACTATATCTTATAGGTACATTATACATATTGTAAAACTAGGTACACATAAATATTTGGTTCACACCGCGCATGACATCAGTTCTTCATATTGTATGTTCATCAGGTACAGGCAGGTACCATTCTATGATTTCTATGTTATCAAAAAATCATCCTTGGACCAGTTTTAGTACGTAAACCAAACATTCTATTGTGATCTAGTCGCCCAACAACGCGTTTAATGTGTGCCTTCATGATTCTATCCCCTCGCTCACAATGAAGGTAATAGTCTATTCGGATAACCTTGCTAAATAAATTGGCACTCAACTCCCTCATATTACAAATGAAAAACGAGACAAAAAAACATATTGATGTTAACCAAATTTCTGGAATCAGATCAAAGTATACATATTGACTTCCTACTTGTAAACTGCATACGGTACTAACAAACACGTGTGTGTTAGATCGGTAACTAGGCCGGATTCACGCAGTCAATCGAAACCAGCGTAAGAAAAACAAATCTCACACAGCATTTCAATTAGTTCTCATAGTTTTAAAAACATTCACAACATCGTTTACATAAAGTTGATTGATTGTTTATTAAATTGTTACGTTAACCTACATAACTGTAACGGTAATATTTAGTTAGCGATTACATACATGCACCATAGCACAGACTATAGAACATGGTGTTATAGTCTGCGCAAATACGTCATACAGAGCTGTCACTTTGACAAGCGGATACCGCGGATTCTGGTTTGGGCATTATGGTGGCGAATCTCAACAAACGGTGGATGCATGGTTTTTCTCTACAAGAATAATAATTGTGCTAATGAAATATAGTGACTCACTGAATCGAAGATAACTCCTTCAATGACGAGTCTGTCTTGACAGACGGGAATACTAAGGTGACGTTTGATTTTAATTGATATTGTGACTGATGATGGTGTGAAGCGACATGTACTGAGTACTTACATAAATGTTGTTACATATTGAATGGTTTTAATACAGAAACCCTGCCCTGAGACACACATTATGATATGTGTCACATCTCAGCAGTGGGATATGTTTTAAACAAACGGTTTAGAATAACACCTGGCCCAAAAGCTCGACAATCTTGATTATAACGACAAATCAATGTAAAAACACAGCAGTTAAGTATCTATATATTATGCCACTAGAACCTGACCTGACTTACATACAACCTTTGTTTATGATGTGTGTGTGTGTGTGTGCAAATAATCCTAGGACTTTTCATAAGAATTCCTGGTTTTATACCAGAAAGAACTTAAAATTCATTCACATTTTTGTCAATCATATTGAACAAATGAAAGACATGCCATTAGCATAGTTACCTAAGTACCTACATAATGATGACTGCTTGAATCAATGCTATCCAGTTTTTTTTTTAAACACTTAAAGCATAGAATAATTTGTTTAAGATAATAAAGCATAGCTAAAAAAAAATAAGAAAAGGCTATAATTTATTTAATGAAATAAGTACTTAACTTATTACAGTAAAGAAAAATGACTTGTAACTTGATTGCCAAGATTTACAGTCCAAGTCGTTGTGAGTAACAAAACCTTTTGGGAGTGTGGTTCAAACAATTTGTTACCCATTAATACTAATAGGTAAGTGATAAGTTTCTGACAAACATGCCGGAGGACACAATAATAGATATACATGAATATATTATTGCCATAATATTTAATGAAACAGATTTATATAAGTAAATGAAATACTTTGTGAAGCAGCTATGCCAGAATTAATTGTTTGTATCTATAGTAACAAATATTATTGTTATAAAACAAAATCAATAAGTATGTGATTATGGATTAAGCAAATAAAATTATTTAATAATTACCATGCAAACAATAAAATGTAAACAAACAGTTGCCCTTGCAACAAACTTATAGAAAAGTATACAACACAGTTTTACTAATAGAAATACACTGTAAGTACATACTTACATATTATAAGGCATATTTAGTTCACATGTATTTCTTATGTTGTTACTTCTTAGATATTTGATTGATTGTTTGAAACTCTTTATTGCACACACAAATAAAATTTACAAAAACACAGGAAATAGGTGACACATAGGTATGTGGGCAAATGCGGTCTTATTGCTGAAAGCTATATTTATTTGTGAACTGTATCTATGAGTTCAGCCATCATAGAAGTTGCACAAGTAAAATTATTAAAAGCATATTGGGCACAATGCCAATACATTTTTGGGAAAGATAATACGGTATTTTACTGATTTTTTTTTATTTCTTTAAAATGTTTTTCGAAAAACAAGTTTTCATTTTGAATTATCTTGAATATTTTCAAAGATATAGGACTTCAAACTTTATAATTAGACAAGGACAGGACGCTATCTTAGTGACGTCAGTGGGTTAGTAGCGTCATAGTCACGCCATAGAAGATTTCGTTTTAGAAAGAGACAGCTATAGTCAAAATCAAACAGACTATAATTCTTTTATTATAAAACAGATTCAAATTATTTTTCACATTTGGTATTCTTAATTGCAATATTTTTTAACGTCATCATTAAATATCTACATTTCAACAACAGTAAAATACCCTATTGTAGGTACCTACCTATGTAATGAAAATAGTACTTACTTATAGGTAGGTAAATAGTAACTTGGTTTGGTTGACATTCATTATTTACTGATGGCTGAACATGTGTTTTGACTTGACTTTATTTGAAAATGTAGACCTTATTGTAATTAAAATTACAAAATATGAAAGTAATATGAGAGCAAAGGTAAATGTATGACTGACGGATTAAAGACATGTAAGCAAGAGTTACAGAATGCAAAAGACAGTTACACTAGATTAAAATCTATTTATATACTTAAACTGAATATAGATAATTAAAAAAAACACAGGAAACATACAAAGGGAGGCCTCGCCACTGAAAGTGATTTCTTCCAGACAACCTTAGAATGGACAGGATAAGAATACAGAATTGAAAAGAATTAAGTAAACAAAATGCTACATCCAACTGGAATGCATAGGAATACCTACATACATAATTGAGATTAAATAAGTACCTACCTAGTGTGATTGTATGAAATTATTGATATATAATTATTTATTTCCCTTAATATAAAACAAAAATAGACGCCACATAATACAACTAATAATAAAAACATGACATAGATGTAATTATCTGATAATTCATTGGAGAGTACCTACCTAACATCTGTGTTGGAATTGGAATAAATTGTTTATGGTTCCATTATGTATATTAATACTCAAGACTGCCTATACGGCCATATGTAATCTATACTAATGGTTCATAGTATTATAAACATTAGAATTATAGGTGATTTTGATTAATGCAGAAAATGCAGTCTTTAGGTTGATCTGATATACTTAACAGAAAAAGACATACACATATTGTTCTTGAGTTTCAGAAAATTAGCAATTGAACATTTGATGGAACATATGAACGCAAAATAATGATTTGAAGGTGACAATTCGAACGAAGAAGTACCATGAGCACTGCAGCCATAACAGCCTGAGACATGACACAACGAATTATGATTTAATAAATATATGTCCAGCATAGTACTTACAGGTGATGTTGGTTAACTCAGAAAATTCAGTTTTTTTCAAGTTAAGAATGATGACTTCTTTAAAAAAAAACATATATTCATGCCTTCTTGAGTTTCAGAAAATGAGCGATCCAACATTTGATGGAGGAAAGAGAGGTGCGTAATGATTCGAAGGCGACATCACGAACAAGAGACGACTCCACGAACAAAGGCGAAGTACGCGAGCAGCTGTAGCCATAACAGCCAGGGACAGTTCACGATGTTGTGAAGATCTCGAGACCTCTCTGCGACGAGTGATTACCGACGCGTTGCGGCACTGAAGCCGGAGAGTAAGCAGCAACAACTGTGACTTACTCTAGGTATTTGAATAAAATCTCACACACGAGAAGGAGAGACTTAGGACATTTGAATGGAGGTACGCAGGATTGTGGAGTATTTTACGGACTGAAAGACATCTGCAGAGTAGATCGCGCAAACGCTTCGATTCGAGGCTGCGATTGATGACTATGATTGAAATACTAGTGATTATGTGGATTTTGACCTTAAGAGAATTGTACTAATGTACCTATTTAAATCTAGAACAAGGGGTTCCAAATTGTTGTACACTATTGTAAACGTATACCAGAATTTAATTATTATTATGCCGGAGCTTCGTCTGCGCCTAATGCCATTAATTAGAGCGCTATTTGATATAATACGCTGGTGTAACCGGATCTTGGCGCACTAATTTGATACAATTAGCGCGCTAAGACGCGCAGGCCGTTATTAACGCCGTTAGGCGTCACGCAGGTGAAGCCCCACCATTAAAGAACTAACTGTTAATTCCTTGTTGGATAAAGTTGACGAAATTAGATTTCAAGAGATTTATTCACAATAAGAACCAGGTCAACCAGGCATACCATTTATACTGGTTGAATAAGAAATTTATGCTTAAAGAATTCTTTTCAACAAAAAGAGTTATGCAGAGCTTAGCTCGATATGCTTGATAGACAGGTTCGTCAGATTCAATCTTATTATTTCACAATGATGATATTTTGAATGGATGCAAATCATTGGACAGCAAGCTGTGAATTGTTACTGTAAAGCATCGATAACTAGAGGAGCTCGAGTTCTCAGGCTAGTCAAATAAATAAACTTGAAGAGGCGTTACGGACTTTGTCAAAGTTTAAAATCAGTGCGCTCGTAAACGATGGCTTGACAGGAATCTTTCATTTAAATGTAATACCATGTACCTAATCTTACTAATATTTATAAATGCGAACATGTTGGTTATGATGTTTATTACTCAATCACGACGAAACGGCAGAACGAATTTGGATGAAACTTAGCACAAAGAAATAGTATGCACATTTACCAATTTACACTGAGCCTCAACTCTGCGTAAACTAAGTTGTTTTAAAAAGAAAAAAAAAAGTGTAAGTTCATCATTCCCTCAACTGTTGGATTTTCTATTCATTTTACTGTTTTGTTTTAAAATTATATAAGTAGGTATTATATATTATAAAAAAGAGGTTTTCTAGTGTAGTTTACAACCGTATTTCTAAAGATTAATTTAGATTTTGGTACATTGATAATAAATTGAGAGATTCGAGCCTTGAACGTTGAAAGTTCACTAGTCATTAAAAGTAGATAAAAAAAAAGTGTTCAAATTGACTCAGGATCCAATAACAGTGTAAATGATCAGTCTTAAGGTGGGTAGAGTTGAGACTAAACGAACAAAGAGCAAGAGCTAGAACAAGAGCATATCTTCTTGATCTTTTAGTGTAAACATAAGCTCGTTTTCAGTGTTTACACCAAAATAACAACGAGCAAATATGTTAACTAAGAAACTAGAATTCTAGAATGCACATGTCTGGATCAGCCGAGCGAATACTCATTCCCAAAATATTATACTTAATGCTCATTCGTGTCTATTCTGTGTTTCGTAGTGCTCCGCTATGTCCGACTCAGTCAGCATTTATTAATTTATCTCAAGCACTTAAAAGAAAAGATGGAAGGGACTTTGGTGAATATGACAATATATATATAATGAGAATATTTAATTAAATTTTTGAGCATCTTGTTTGTAATTTTCTTCTTTTCATAGTGTTCAAAAGTCGGATACCATGAACATCTGGTATTTTGGTCGGCTTATATCATTAGTAGACATTTTTCTTGAGACCAATCCATAATAAATTCTATAAGTGACGTATTCAAATCGCTAAAACACAAGAGCAATTTGAAAAACTCCGGAGTGAGCACGTCCAAACACGTAAGAACACTAAGCTCCTGCTTGCGCGCTCTAATACCGTTTACATCAGGCAAGCGAACATTCTTAGAATATATATTCAATTAATTTCTATGTTAAAGTCGTATAGATGTTACTGAGGCGACTGCGCTGATTATACCACTGACAGTTATGTACTTAATAGTCATATATAAATTCATACGACAGCTATATACGACTACGTGTTGCATAAAGAGGACATTTAGAGTTTTGAGTCATGTTACTTGTAATAATATGACTAAATGTTGATAGGGGTAGGCATTTAGAAATTAAGCATTAATGATGATGACTTGCAAAATTGGCTATAATAACAAAACTTTCACGGTAACCGCCTTACTAGAAAATTATCGTTCGACTTCCCTATTCTATTTTATAAAAGGGATATGGTATGGACATGGACAAATGGACATACTAACATGAAATGAAACGGTTTGAAAAAAGGTGCAAGGTTAGTTAAACCTATGCTACTAACAACTAGGGATGATTCTGAAATAAAATTATAATAATAATTAGTGTTGAGAGCCTTATAGAATTAGGAAAATATTGTCTTTTGATCGATTCCTTGTCGTAAATTATGGCATAAAAAAAAAGAACGGATAAGTTTGTTGCACTGCAGCTTGCTCTTCAAATGACTAAACTAAATATGACTGAAAAGAGTACACCTACGAATAAAATCAAACCGATACATAAGTGATCCTATAATACGATATGATATATTGTTAAATGACACTGTTTAAAGTCAGCAGTAATTATTATTACTTACTTGAAACTTAACTTTGAAGTGAAAAAAAAGGGGGCAAATTCTAATGATATACGAATATGATATGATATATGATGAGAGAGAATAAAGAAATGACATTATAATAAATATACTATTGTATATGATGAGAGAATAGAAATATGACATTATAATATATAGGTACTATTGTTAATAATGAGAATTGAACTGTTTACTTAAAATGAATAGTGATAATGTTCTGTTCATATTTTTAAGATCTTTTATACTAATGAAGTGCAATAAACTGATTTGATTTAATTTGCTGGGCATGAGTGGCCTTAAGCCGCCCTAAAGTGATTTTTCTGGACATGAGTTGCCTGAGGTCGCCCTAAAATGATTTTGCTGGGCATGAGTGGCCTTAAGCCGCCCTAGAGTGATTTTGCTGGGCATGAGTGGCCTTAAGCCGCCCTAGAGTGATTTTGCTGGGCATGAGTGGCCTTAAGCCGCCCTAGAGTGATTTTGCTGGGCATGAGTGGCCTTAAGCCGCCCTAGAGTGATTTTGCTGGGCATGAGTGGCCTTAAGCCGCCCTAAGTGATTTTGCTGGGCATGAGTGGCCTTAAGCCGCCCTGAAGTGATTTTGCTGGGCATGAGTGGCCTTAAGCCGCCCTAGAGTGATTTTGCTGGGCATGAGTGGCCTTAAGCCGCCCTAGAGTGATTTTGCTGGGCATGAGTGGTCTTAAGCCGCCCTAAAGTGATTTTGCTGGGCATGAGTGGCCTTAAGCCGCCCTAAAGTGATTTTTCTGGGCATGAGTGGCATTGCGCCGCCCTAGAGTGATTTTTCTGGGCATGAATGACCTAAGGCAGTCTTAGAGTGATTAGATTGTTAGATGTTAATAGTAAGAGAATGGAGTATTTGACTATTGTTAAAATATATAGATACTTATTGATAATGGCATTCAAAAATATAACATTAAAGATTACTTAATAATGTGATGGGTTATGACGTCACAAGACAGTAGTGCTCTCCTTGTCTACTTAGAATATGTATACCCTATGTTCTGAAAATACACAAGACGTTGAAAATAAAGTCATTTAATTGTGTTTCTAACAATTGAAACAAGATAAACATTTTAAATACTTGTCAAAATTACTTCAGTCAAATACTCTATTCAGAGACAAACTGAAAAAAAATAGTCGAAACTTAAAATTATGAAAATGTAAGACACTTGTAATATATTGGAATAGCCGTTTCAAGATAACTGGCTTATTATGTACGATTGCAAGAAAGGTTGAACTTGTAAAGATAATTTATAAATATCTTAACATTACATATAAAATTACTCTTAAGTAAAGCTAGTGACATAAATGGAAGCTGAAAAATATTATTATTGTGTTCAATTAGTTGATAGACTATAATAAACTTAATTTGATACTTACATACCTAAGTACTAGAATGAATATAATATAATATATTGTCAAATATTGAGAAATCATAAATTAAATAAGCCGAAATGAATGTGAATGTTATTTAAATTAGAATCAGTTCAATATAATCATAATCTTGTTTTCACTCATAATATCATATTTAATCTGTATTAAGTAATTAATTAAAGGATGACACTTTTATTTTAACTAATTACTAATGTATGCAATGTGAAAGAAAACTTAAACATTTATATTTCCAAAATGGACGACACCGTTGAGAAATTAACTATAAACAAAGTTTGACAGAACTATGTAAATATTTTAGGCGTGTTCTTCACAAGGCGATTGGTAATAATGATTTGTAGACTTTTTGTGGATAATAACTTTACTGCAACACATGCAAGATTTGCACCTTACTATAGTTGGCTAAATGGGAGAAGCCACAAAATGTATGACATCTGCAATTACCTGTAACATGCTACTACCCCAATCAAGTGCAAATAAAATTCTATCAAATGTATACGTATAACATAATAAACTTGTAAAGTTTGTAGGTGAAATAGTGGTTATTTGGTTAGTAGCAATAACATTTGTTATAATTATTATAATTATTAATGCTCGAATATATTATTATTAGACAGTTTATCACAACTTAGATTGTTGTTATAGTTATCTATAAACTACTATAACGAAGAGACTCGTTATTGAAGGATGGCCGACTGTAACGGTAATATTTAGTTAGCGATTACATACATGCACCATAGCACAGACTATAGAACATGGTGTTATAGTCTGCGCAAATACGTCATACAGAGCTGTCACTTTGACAAGCGGATACCGCGGATTCTGGTTTGGGCATTATGGTGGCGAATCTCAACAAACGGTGGATGCATGGTTTTTCTCTACAAGAATAATAATTGTGCTAATGAAATATAGTGACTCACTGAATCGAAGATAACTCCTTCAATGACGAGTCTGTCTTGACAGACGGGAATACTAAGGTGACGTTTGATTTTAATTGATATTGTGACTGATGATGGTGTGAAGCGACATGTACTGAGTACTTACATAAATGTTGTTACATATTGAATGGTTTTAATACAGAAACCCTGCCCTGAGACACACATTATGATATGTGTCACATAACATACACGATGATAAATCATTTAACATAGGTTAACGTCATGAGGATAGCAAGCAGTTCTTGCAAGCTAAATATTGACACAGATAATATAATATAATACTACTATTGAGTTGTTATTTCAATCCTGATTTTAAACTTTAGGGCCTGTATCAATGGATTTCGTAATTTACCTACTGCTCAGATAGAATAAGCCACAGAACACGGAAAGATTTTTTATAAGCATTATGATCGTAAGTTTTTTTTACTTGGTCTGGCCATTCTCAATATGGTATTTTCAATACTATGTATGTGTGTTTCGTATTCGTACCACATTTAAAGGGAAAACGTAGCCTTATCACGGAACACAGTATATAGGTTAGGTTGTCAGTCTCAACGTCCGTCTGTCTGTCAGATCAGACAAGACGTTTTTTCAAGAAGATGTTCCGTTAGGGTTGGACTTGAATATGATACCCTTCCATCATATAAATGATTGAAGATGATACCTATCTTAAACATTATTAATATTATTCTTTTATTATAGTCACCTTCCCGTTGACGGGTAAAGTGCAGATTTCGGATAATACAATTAAAAAACGATATTGAGCGCATTATTATCCTACTAATCCTACTAATATTATAAATGTGAAAGTTTAGATGTTTGGATGTTTGGATGTTTGGATGTTTGGATGTTTGGATGTTTGTTACTCAATCACGCCAAAACGGCTGAACGGATTTGGCTGAAATTTAGGACACAGATACTTTGTAGCCTGGAGAGGAACATAGGCTACTTTTTATCCCGAAAAAACATCACATTCCCGCGGGATAACGTCGTGTAGTCCACGCGGGCGAAGCCGCGGGCGAAAAGCTAGTATTATAAATGTGAAAGTTTAGATGTTTGGATGTTTGGATGTTTGAATGTTTGTTACTCAATCACGCCGAAACGGCTAAACGGATTTGACTGAAATTTGGGACGCAGATACTTTGTAGCCTGAAGAGGAACATAGGCTATTTTTTATCCCGAAAAAATATCACATTCCCGCGGGATAACGTTGTGTAGTCCACGCGGGCGAAGCCGCGGGTGGAAAGCTAGTAACCCATAAATCTAGGAGGGCAATTTTCATATTGCTCATTTCATAAAATTAAAGTAGGTAATAAATATAGAACAGTCCGACTTGTACTTGTCGCACATACCAAATAGGTACTTACCTGTTTTTTGCTATTACAACTGAAATTAGCCGGAAAAACAATTTGACCAAAATCTTACAGTGTTATTTGGGGTGCTATTCCGTATTGGAAAATCACTCCAAATAAGAGAGGAGAGAGGAGCGAAAGACCAAATATTTTCATACATGTAATATAACAGTAGTGCTACCTCCCTCCACCTAAATGAAAAAACTACCGCTCCGCTCCTCTCTTGCTAGAAGTAAAGGTGCCCTTATTCTTTAAAAGCAAGCAACTTGCCAATTTGGTGAAATTTTTATACTCATGTATCCAGACTTAGCTTTTTTTACCTTAAAAATGTAAATGATACTGGTTCTGCAGTGTTGTTACGTCAATATTTGCCACAAACCTAGAACTAACTTAAGCTCTGCTGTGAAGCTGCCGATGTCCTGAATATGAGAGGCGCCCTTTTCAAAGGATGGCTATTCACTTCCGTAATGGAATGGAATATGTGCACAGCCCAGATACGTAATCCACTATATTTACTATGGTCTGAGGCGATTAATATCTCTAACCTGTTGAAAGTCAGTTTAAAATAGATTTGAAAGTCCTAAATTCCTAAATAACTTGCTAGAAATGTTACAATGTAGAATAACGGTATTTTAAAGTTCTTAATCACCTAAAATTACAAGGAGCTAGGGGCGTCCTTGTAAGTATATTGGAAATTAATGAGCTATAAATGGTTAATTGCGTATAACCCCTTCGATTTTGGTTAGTAACTATTAAATAGTATATTAGTTTTGCATGAATTAAATATTTGACAAATTCCCATTCTTTTCAGACAACCATTCGGCTGGTTCAAAAGCTCGACTTTTTGACACAAATAATACAAGAATCACTTAAGTACAGAAGCTAATAGCTGTTCCTTTATTGCCGTTTTTATTTATAGTAATGTTTTATTATAGTACTCACCAGAGAAGAGATTGTATTTCCTGTTTTTTTTTTTGTTTATTCACGCCACTAGGATTTTATTAAAGGACAACTTTTCGGGTCCACCAGTAACGGAGTCTTTAGATAGAAAATACAAAAATAATTTTAAAAGTAAGTAAAAGGAATTCTTTCTTCGTTGTTACCAAACTAATGGTAAATTGTGAATTTTCCTCATTCTTCGATTTATTGACGCCAAAACTTAATAGTCCCAGAGGAGCGCTTCCAAGGGAAAAGGATTGGGACCTCTAAGTCTTGTTTGAGATTCTATATATCACAATTAGGCGTATACTCGGATGAAAGAACGGTATCCTTTACTTCTGGAAGAAAGATACTTATCCAAGAGGATCAGGGCGAGTCCGAGTAGTTTTTCATTCGCAAACTCGGACAATTTGTCCACCACTCCTTGGTGTTTGTGTGTGCATTAGTCAACCCCTGTTCCGATCTGTCTGTGTAACTAGCTTACTTGTTTATATTTTTGAACGGTGAAAAATAGTTGATAAGTTTTTAAAGTGTATGTTATGTGTCGCAGGCGGATGGTTGAATCCGCCGGATGGTTATGTATGGCAGCATGTATGTACCCCTCGGAAGTCCTGTAGAACTGTATTTTTTTTGTGACTCCGTCAACTTATGGGAAGCTTATGGCAAATAGCTTACGGAAAAGGCTTTTTTTTTACTTTGGCTGCGACATAATATGCACAATGGCGTGCCTAGAGCTAATAACAAGAGACAACGCAAAGATCCGAGTAGGTACGCAGTGTGAAGTTTAGCGTTAAATTTAACGAATTAGATTACCTATTAATAGTTGATATTGGAATAAAATTCATATGTGTCTCATGTTTTTGCATGTTTAATAGAATTATTGTTGCGCTTTATGGCTTGCCTTTATGCCGCCATATTACAGCCATATTACTGGTTATGAGAAAAAGTTTAAACTCAATTCCACAATACTTGTGTGCTACGTCGACGTTCTTGCTTCGAAGACAACATCCAGCGCTGTTACTATGCAAATCGCTAACAAAACGTTTACGCAACTTATTAATGATTTATATCGCAACGAGTTCCGAACGACCGTAACCGCCATTCCGATTCTGAGATAAATTCGGTCAACGAGCAACACGCCTCCTTAATGTTGCTGACTCTGGTCTGTAACGAATGACGTGTCTCCTAATTGATTGTGTTTTTATGGTTTCTCGCTGGTGACTCACATCGATATTGAATTCATTCTAACTGCAGCCCTGTCTTGTTGTATTCAGCTTACGTCAAGAAAATTCCTAACTGTACCGTATCCGTATGTTGAATGCAATATCTTAACAATCAACGACAAATCATACAAAATCAAGACGCTAGAAAAATAGCTACTTTTGGATCTGAAACACTGGATCATCTGGATCGGACACTTATACAGACTTTTAAATTATCACTACTACTTTGGTTTATTTAATGAGAAATCTAGCGGAAAATTAAATAATTTCATTGTTTACGTAGACAAAACGTTAAAGTGAGTCACATCTATTTCGTTTTTATGCGTGATTCCGTAATTCCGCCACGCTTCAATGTTATCGTATTACAGGCCTGAGACAACATTACAGACGGGTGCGTTACCCCTTCGGACCTGAATTATTATATCTCAGAAATAAATTTTTACCGACTTTTTATTATTATTAAGACTAAAAAATAAAAAGTAAAAAAGGAAATATTTAATTTTTTAGACTTTTTTTATTTTCACGAACTACTTACACTTTGACAGATTACGCTTTGTATGAAATAAAATTCTTGGAAATGTCCTGAATACACTCCAAGATTGAAATTATGATTTAAACTGTATAACTTTCATATAACAAGCGTTGAAATGTTATATCCATTGAAAATTGAAATGGACACACGCGTAGTATGACAAACCCGAGAAGAGTTTTGTCTACCTCGACCGTCTATAACTGTCAGCTGAACAATAGGTTTGCTTTTTTAGTAGTCAGCGGCATTTAAAAATTATTAAATTTATAAGCAATGTCATGTAGGTCAGCACAGTAATGATTATAATTACGATTTTGTTATAAAATAGTACCTACTTTAAAAGTTACAACGAAAATTATTATAAAAAGAGCTGTTTTGTGCACAAGTTATTCTGCCTCAACGTCTGGCAAGTTTGTTTCAAAGCTTAAAAATACAATGTGCCTTTCCTTTCCGTCGTTCTTCTTTTTTTGTCTTTGATATCTATGTTATATTATAACATGGTCTATTAATAATAATGAAGTCAATAATTAAGATCTATGTTTTTTATTGTTGCAGGGCAAATGCAACCGCCTCGTTTCAGTATGCAACCATCTTCATCGAATAGCGTAGTTCGAGAAGGCACTACCAAAATTCTACAATGTTCAGCGCTGGGTAAGTGCTATTTGTAAAGTATATGCCTGGAAATTTCAATCTTTTAATGAGGTAATTAAGTCGCTCAATAACGTTCCGCTATTTCTCAGGTATTCCACAACCCATGTACAGATGGTTAAAAAACGGCATTCCTCTTGGAGATTATTCGTCAGAACTATTTTATAAAATCCACAATACCAAGAAGCAAGACGCCGGGGCCTACCAATGTATAGCTAAAAATGACGTTGGGGCAATTTTCAGTGAAAAGAATAACATTGTTGTCGCCTGTAAGTAAAGTGCTCCTTTGAACGACTCGCTTTTCATTATGCTAAGCTTGGCCTCGATATAATGCAACTAGCCCAACTTCTACAACATGGCGCTATTGTAAAAAAATATTGTAATTTTCATGTTGTAGGTAATATTTTAATATTCAAAATATATTTTGTCACAACTATGATTATGTGTACATTTTAAACATACAAATAAAAATAATATGTCAACACATTATGCTCACAAAGGCCATTGTCTGTAGCGTATATCACTTGGGTATTACCTAAGTGAATCATTAATATTCACCTTGTATGCATTATGCGCGACGGATGTATAAAAAAGCACTTGCTTAATCCTACAAAATTTAGAAGGTAGGTCTAGGTACAAATTACTGATGCTTGGTGTTTTTTAGACATGGGTATATTCGATAAAGTCGTCGAAGATACGGTTACTGCCGAATCAGGGCATGCCGTTGTTTTAGACTTTCCACACATAGAGTCAGAACCGGCGCCGTCAGTGATCTGGCAAGATGAAAATGGGGCATTAAGATACGACCAAAAATATGCAGTCACTGATGAACACCAACTTGTTATACTCTCAGCTTCACACGACGATGAAAGAGCCTACAGGTAATACTAAAATACATTCACGTAAGTATATCATTCGTTGAAAATATTAACGACAAAATGTATGAAATTTTAATCTTTAGGGTTCGTGCCATAAACACTCAACTTGGAAAGGAAGAGAATAGCCCTTACATACGTCTCGGCGTTTATGGAGATGATAGTAAAGAAGTTCCACCAGAAATCATAATTAAACCTAGGGATACAAAAATAGTAAAAGGCCAGGAATATACAAACCTTTACTGTGTTGCTAACGCCCGCCCTCTTCACGAATTAGAGACCTTGTGGTTCAAAGATGGAATCATGATCGACATGGCTGGAATTACTTTTGATTTAAATGACCAGTGGAATAGGACTCTTAGTCTCATATCGGCTAATTTGACACACACAGGAAAATATACTTGTCAAGCAAGGTTACGCACAGGTGGATTCGCTACTGTTACAGCTTCAGCCATGGTTACGGTTTACGAGAAGCCAGTATTCGTATCTAACTTGAAACCAGAAACGTTTGGTGAATTTGGAAGCAACATTGTCCTGGAATGTAACGTGCAGGGTATGCCGTTGCCTAGTATCACATGGTACAAAGACGCTAGAAAAATAGCTACTGTTGGATCTGAAGCCGCGAACAACGACAACGCTGATGTTTATGATGGTGATGGCCGATATAGAGTAGAAGTTGATAGATCTTTAGTGATCAACAATCTTAAAATGAAGGATATGGGTATTTATCAATGCATCGCTAGTAACGATGCCGGAGAATCATCAATCTACACGTGGTTAAAAATCAAAAGTAAGTGAACTTTATTTGTTTATTTACTCAATATGTGTAAGAGATTGCCTAAAGATGTGCTCTTTCATGAACAGACTTAACATTACAGTTTTAGAAGAAGTTAAAAATATTAGAATAAAAGTACTTAATTAATTCTCATTTACAACTGTCGTACAGAAAAGGACAATATTCGTGTACCACGGAGTCACATGAAGTTGATTAGGATGAGGACGACTGATAAAAAGGCAAAAACGTTTAAATTTGATACAGGCAGTAAGAGAGTTATTGACATATTGCACTGTTCTTACGAATTATGTTTTTAGCACTGAGTGATAGCAAACTTTGCCTTACAACAATCACTGTTTGGTTAAGGTGCTTTTATAAGAATTTAATTTGAAGTTAATGACTTATTATTTTTTAAACAATTGATATTTCTTTAATTTTTTAGTAGACTAAAATATTTTTTTAGCAGCATGACTTTGTTACATTTATAGTTCTTACAGCATAATGTAGATGTAGATTAGTTCCATTCCTATAAGGAAATATTCAGTTTTTCAATAAAAATACCTCGACAAATTTCCGATTCGATACTGCAATTTCTAATGTTTTACTAAGCTATGTGTTACAACAGTTGGAAAACTACTGTGCACTGGAAAGCTATTTATTACATTTATTAATTTATTAAACTCTGGCTTAACGAAACCATACGCAAGTTTATGGTAGTTTTTATTGAGTGATATAATTTTTTTTGGAACTTTAAGAAACCTTCGAAAGAATAGAGTCAAGATTTTAGTAACTCTGGTGAATATTGCAGCCCGGTTTGATTATACTAATCGGGATATTCGGGATACTATAAAGTTAAAATCAAATTACTCGTAAAACCACCGGGACGCTTTCACATCTCGTGAAAAATTCAACATTTTGCTACGAAATTATAGTGAGTTTAAAAGACACCTGCGGAGTTACTAAGTGTTAGAGCGCCGTCAATTGCTATTACGAGCTTAACTGGTGTAACGCTATTTCCGGTTGAGGTGAGCCGCGTCTTTTACAAAATTGGTCACTGCTTAGAATGTTGCATTACTCATTTATAAATCCGTATTTTAGTTGATTTCAAAATACGTTTAACGAATCATTCAATTGTGAAATAAACGGTTCAATTATCTAAGCTTTTGCATTTCATTTCATATATTCATAGAATCCGAATAGTCACCATGGTATTTATTGTCATTACCATTTATTTTTTGAAATAAATGATTTTATATTTCAATCCTTATCTCCGATCTTCCAACGTAGTAGTCCAAGTAAAAGTAGGCAGTATTGATTTTTCGTCACGTGCATGCTTTGATTTAACCTAATTTCCACCGTTTTCGTGATTACATTGTGTGATACTAATATTGAAAATGCCGAGCGTAACACTTTCAACCTTGTTCCGATCCGGATAAAAGTGTTGAGGAAGGTTGCGCTCGGGTTGTTGGTAGTGGCTAGCGTAGTATTAATCCGTGTGGCTTGTAGCGTCCCCGCCCGTAATGACGACTGGTCCCGCCAACCTGACGGTGCTGGACGGCAAGGACGCGGCCATCGCGTGCCGCGCGGTCGGCGCGCCAACCCCAAACGTCACCTGGTACTTCAACGGTAAGTTACTGCAATCATCTGCCGTGATACACCAACGGTGTTACGGTTAACCCTAAAGTGCGTCCACACTTGTATTGTAACATGCCAAAATGCATCGCTAGTTTTGTTGGGCATGCGCTGTAGTAATACTGTATCAAAGAGACGATGTATTATAAAGACACGGTGTTCGGACACGCCAAAATGTTACAAATGTGGACGCACCTTAAGAATAATCACTAGTGCTTAGTCGCTGGCAATCTGCTATCATTTATGTTCTAGTTTGACGATGACGTTGGATACGATGCTAAGAGTAATCATCATCTAGTAATGTGCTGATTGAAAAGCCGAGTTCCAGCAAGTCATATTTTATAGGCGTAGTAAAAAAATACTTTTAGGACAATCGTTTATTCACATGTATCCTATTCGTCAATATGGAATTATAAAAAACCTTTAGAAGTTTCCTCGTTGCTTAAATTTGAAAAGTTATAAAAATTTATTTCACCACAAATTTAATTACCCTAACTCAATAACCCTGTTTACTGACATTAATTGCTGTTGGTTAAAGTATAGTGCACGGAGATCGATTCCGACAATTTAACTATGGCACCATTAGTTATTCGTAGCTTCGATATTAGCTACGCATTTTAGGTCATCGCATCGTTCTCAAATGCTAATAGACGCGCCATCTCGTTTTCACCTCATTCCACGACCAGCTATCAATTAAAGCTCAGGGGTATGTTTACTCAAATGCTTTACCCTTATGACAATAAGCGGTTTGTTGACTTAACTCCGTTTGCTCTTACACTTACGTCTATAATTTATTTCAGACTCCCTGATTATTAACTTATCTGGAAGGCTACAAGCTCTGGACGAAGGAGACTTACTGATCACTAGTACGACTATTGCCGATACTGGGAAGTACACTTGCGTGCGTGCAAACGATGCCGGGTCCGTCTCTGGAGAGGCTTACCTAACTGTTCTTGGTAATTAATTATGAATGATATTGGTATAAAATTGTCTTCAGTAAAATAAATTAATAATACTTCCGTCTTGTAGGAAAGATAAACGATAATTGTTTTTGTTTGGATTAAAAGTATTATAAGTTTACACTTAAGGCGGGTACCCTGACCGAAAGTGGCGCCGCGCCGCTGCGTTGAATTTTATTTAATATATTGTAATTCTAATAGAAATTTTTAATGAAACTTTACGGGGATTTTTAGGGCCCATAGTCTAGTATTTTTAGACGGTATCATTACATTTCCTCGTAGTCACTGCTAGAAGTAGATAGCAAAACTGCTAAAAGTGGCCGTTTTTGACACATTTGCTATCTACTTCTACGAATAGCTATGAGGAAATGTAGCGATACCTTCTAAAAATACTAGACTATGGGCCCTAAAAATTCCCCGTAAAGTTTTATAAAAAACCCTTTTCTATTAGCAACTTATTAAATAAAAACCTCTGAGGGCGCCACTTTCGGTCAGGGTACCGCCTTAACGTGAATGAAGAAAGAGATTACACTAATTATATTTTTATTACAGCAGATTGAGATTGATATGATTTTATTTTCATATTTTCGTTGCAGTTCGTACACAAATTATTGCTCCTCCAGTGGACACGCGCGTCCTACTGGGCCACACCGCAACATTGCAGTGTAAAGTTTCCAATGACCCAAACGTTAACTACAATATTGACTGGTTTCACAACAAACAGTAAGTTTCAGTTACAAATAACTTTGTATTGTGATTTACAGCTGACATAGTTTTAAGAACGTTAAGCTTTAACTGTTGGCTGTTATACATTATCTTCATTGACTTCAAAGAACTGATTTTACTATCCTACAGTTGAAAAATGGAAAATGAAGTATTTAGAAAAAATCGACCCGTCTCACAACTAGCTCCGATGGGACTCGAACTCACGACCTTTCGCTTTCCGGGCGACTGCTCTAACCACTGAGCTACGGAGTCGTTACGAGAAGCGTCGAATTTATCTAATACTTCTTACTCGCTGTATAGTCAGCGTTAATTTCATCAATGTGGAGATATTACTTCCCTCACACGCGAAAGAAATACCTTTCCAGGTATTTGGCAATCACTAAAGATGAAATTACTATTGCAAGTTATTTTAATTTTTAGTTTTTTGCATTCACAATGCAGTTTTTATAATAGAAAAATGGAAAATGAAGTATTTAGAAAAAATCGACCCGTCTCACAACTAGCTCCGATGGGACTCGAACCCACGACCTTTCGCTTTCCGGGCGACTGCTCTAACCACTGAGCTACGGAGTCGTTACGAGAAGCGTCGAATTTATCTAATACTTCTTACTCGCTGTATAGTCAGCGTTAATTTCATCAATGTGGAGATATTACTACCCTCACACGCGAAAGAAATACCTTTCCAGGTATTTGGCAATCACTAAAGATGAAATTACTATTGCAAGTTATTTTAATTTTTAGTTTTTTGCATTCACAATGCAGTTTTTATAATAGAAAAATGGAAAATGAAGTATTTAGAAAAAATCGACCCGTCTCACAACTAGCTCCGATGGGACTCGAACCCACGACCTTTCGCTTTCCGGGCGACTGCTCTAACCACTGAGCTACGGAGTCGTTACGAGAAGCGTCGAATTTATCTAATACTTCTTACTCGCTGTATAGTCAGCGTTAATTTCATCAATGTGGAGATATTACTACCCTCACACGCGAAAGAAATACCTTTCCAGGTATTTGGCAATCATTAAAGATGAAATTACTATTGCAAGTTATTTTAATTTTTAGTTTTTTGCATTCACAATGCAGTTTTTATAATAGAAAAATGGAAAATGAAGTATTATATACCGTGCAATTTTTTTTACAATCTAAACTTCAGGGGTAGGTCAAGTTACGTGTTTAGAATAAATTTCCCAAAAAAAAAAAAAAATTTTTTTTTTACTGTAGTAAGTATGACATTATGTATGAGTACAACGTGTTATCGAAAGGGGGTATACATACGAAAGGAGCGTGAAGTGTAGGTAGGGAACATCTATGTTGGGCAAAATTTTAAGACATTGAAATTTGTAAGTACTCTTAATTCCAAGTATTATTTCTTTATCGACATTTGTTGTTGGTCCACACTATTGAGGTAAATGCCCTATTCAGCTGATAGCATACCATCTCTACCAGCCTTCTGTTAGCCTAGTACTCGGCAGACTGCCGACGAGCGATGGCCGGGTGGTGGCGCGCGACGCCGCGCCGACAATATCACGAGTTTCACGACAGCAAGTTGAACTAAATAAATGGCCGGCTGAGCAGCTAACGAATCCGTAGCTCAGCGGTCAGAGCATTCGCCCGGAAAGTAAAAGGTCCCGGGTTAGATTCCCGGCGGAGGATGGTTCGTTTTTTTCTGATAAATCCAATGGATAAATCCTAATCATTAGAAGTCATTCTGCTCACATCACTAATGATGTGATGATCGATCACAAATCGGATTTCACTTAGTTATTTCCTTGAAAGATGAATAAAATTGCAAATAGCAAAAGGTTTTTTACTGTCTACCCTAATTCAATTTTGACTATGAACTAAGTACCTACCTACCTAGCAAAATTTCGGTCGGAGTGTCGTTTCTTTTTCTTATTTTTATGTAAAAACACAATTTCAAGACTAGCGCTAGCGCATACATACAACTTTTAGTTGAACAACTATTTTGTTGTGTATCATATTATGTTTTTTTATTTATAGGAATAGGTACATTGAAGCGCGCATATCGCACAACTCGATAGTTGCTCGACAAAAAAGTAAAAAAGCTTAATTAAACGGTTTAGTTGTGTAGAAATCACGAGAACCACACACACAACTCGACAAAACAGTTTAGTCGATGCAAAAATTGTATGTAGGTACTTACTAGGTAGGTACTCACTCACATTCTCAATATGACCACATATGACTACGCAAACTTTCATGTCGTTTTGTTGTTCTGTTGCACACTTGCACACACACTATTTTGAATACACAACACAATGTTTTTTTTTATTTCCACAATAAGAATCCACTGAGAGAAGTTGTTGTTTAACTACTAACGTAAGTAAGTAGGTACAACATCACATTCGAAATGGGCCGGTGCTGCCGCTGCACTGCACCATCATCGTGCTGGAATATCAGTTGATTTTCCATCACAAACGTAACTCAACAAGGGCAGGCACTACACTGAGAATATCATTCATAGTAACTTGCTTCTAATCGTAAATAATTTTCACCGTTTAAGCTAAACAAGTAGGTACCGAAAGTGCGACCTTTTTCGGTGCTTTCCGTGAACGACTGACGGTGATGGACGTGTGAGTGACTTCCTTGTGTGCGTGTGAATGCGCATCATGCACATTTTTTTCCAGTCACATTCGCTCCTAGTACTAGGGTGATAGATCCAACTACCGGCCCACGGCCTCTCAACGACCCGGAGTTTCGTATCTAATTCTGTGCTTCCTTATCATCGTATAGGTACAAGAGTTAAGGAGCCCACAGATGATCAGTCGGCCTGTCGGCAACAGCCTGTCAGTACCCCTAGTATGAGTTTGGCAAACTGTATTCGTAAACGAAAACTATCGCTCTATCTCTTTCATGTCCTTTGACTGCTTTACCGACATGCGCAGTTCATCCGAGTTTTCGTAAACGTTGACGGTATAAATCAACTGATATTAGGGGTACTGACAGGCCGCTGCCAACAGGTGAACTGATCCATCTGTAGGGCGCTTTAGTAAACGTGCGGGGCTGAGCATAAAAATGATGTTAATAATAACGTCTGTGCGAAAATAAAAATAGAATTCAATTGTTTGATTTTAAGATGCGAGCGTAAGGTTATTAACTGTACCTATGTGTAAATGAAACAGAGTAAAAACTGTAAATTATGATAAGATAATAATGTAAGTTTTCGAGACTAAACATGGTTTTGTTTCTGTTCCTCGAATAATTGAAGTTTTTAAACACACAACCAAATTTTTACTTTCCATTCGGTGAGTAGGTACATAAAAAATAAATACTATGATAATTGATAACGGAACTTATACTACGATTACCCTAATAGGGCGGACCGTCTAATGACATTTAGCGAAATGCTTGCGCCAATGGCCTAGTGCCGGCCGGGCGGCCAACACCCATTTATACCCACACTAGGCTCGTCGTGTTCCCGTTGGCGCAAGGATTTTGTTAAATTGTTATTAAATATTTGCCCTCTCTCTCACTCGCGCTAAAATCGCGGCGACGACGCCGCAAGTAGGAATTAGTATTGTTATTATTTATTTGCCGTTTCTTTCACTCGCGCGCGGTAGCGTCGCGCTGAGACTGTCAGCAGGTCTATTGGTTAGAGAAAATTAGGGTTCCGTTTTATTACGCACAAGCCACAACCACTTATGAGCTCCTGGTAATCATGAACTTTGTTACTTTTAATTTGGGTTATTTTACCGGTTCAACTTAGATATTTTTTTCTTATTCGTAAATTCGAATTCGAAATTAGAGTATTTAAGGTCAAAAGTTATTTCTGGTAGACAAGTAAAATTTTTACGATTTGATGTCGATTGCTTTTATTTTTGAAGAGCTGTCCAATTTTGTTCTGACATCAAAATAATATGTTTTTGACGTGATAACGTCTTATAAATTGACTAGCTTTCCGCCCGCGGCTTCGCCCGCGCGGACTTCACGACGTTATCCCGCAGGAATGTGATATTTTTCCGGGATTAAAAGTAGCCTATGTTCCTCTCCAGGCTACAAAGTATTGCAATTTGTCCCAAAATGTGTGTGTGTCCAACTGATTTCAGCCAAATCCGTTCAGCCATTTCGACGGGACGGGATTGAGTACTGCACTCCCGAAAAAGTATCATCACGTTCCGTTTACGAAAGCCTAAGCGATCGAGTAGAAGAGAAACAGCGGCATATTGTTATCACGTAAAATTCTCGTCCGTAAACTGACTTTACAGACAAGCTCTCGTCAGAAAAGTCGCCCGGATATCGAAAGGTCGTGGGTTCGAGTCCCATCGGAGCTGGTTGTGAGACGGGTCGATTTTTTCAAAATACTTCATTTTCCATTTTTCAACAATAATAAATTGCATTGTGAATGCAAAAAAGTAAAAATTTAAATAACCAATTTATTAACCAAAACCGGTGGAGTTTAGTAATTTCGTAAGTGTGTGTGTGTTTGTTTGTATGTTTGTCCACAAATTTATCAAAAACTTAGTCATATCGAGTTGTTTTTTTTATCAGGGGTATTCCAATTCCAACTTAGGCAACAGTTTTAAGTTTTATTGAAATCGGTTGAGTAGGTAGTTTTTGAGATATGGGCTATTACTATGGTACATCTACACTAAAAATTAAGAAGTAATGTAGGTAGTTTAAAAAAATTAAACCGACTTTCGTGCATGGTTGATTAAAAACTAATGTCCATTTTTTTATTATTATTGTTTTGAATAATAAGTAAAAACGAGATTTCTCTCTTAACATTTTAAAATAAAATTTCGGAAAATGTCCGGAACCCATTTCAATAATGTGTTCAATAACCAGGAGCACAGTTAGGAGAGAAAGGGGTGGTAACTATTCCGAAAGGAGCGGTCAAAGGTCAATAACCCTTAACAGCTGATTGCTCGCTAGTGTTGTGCGAATTTAAATTGAACCCATGAAGAATTGGAATTTAATAATAAATTATTAATATTATTATCTTTGTTTTTATTGTTTTAATTTTCTAAATTGTTAGAAAAGTTTTATTTTAATATTCAAAACATCGACAGTAAGATAAAAATACAGTAGGTAGGGAAACATAAAAAAATGTAAAAAAATAATAATTTTTTTTTTAGAAATTTATTCTAAATACGTAACATGACCTACCCCTGAAGTTTGGATTGTTAAAAAAATTGCACGGTATATTATTAGTAAAATATCCTACAGTTGTCTAGTCTTGGGAACAAGTATTTGGATGTGTGACATATAAAATTGTAAGGACTTATACTTAACGACTCGCAACATATATTTCCATCTCTTTTTAATGCTGGAGCTTCACCTGCGTCTAATGCCATTAATTAGCGCGCTATTTGCTATAGTACGCAGATGTAGCCGGGTCTTAGCGCGTAAAGACGCGCATGCCGTTATTAACGCCGTTAGGCGTCACGCAGGTGAAGCCCCAGCATGACAAAAAGTACCTGTAGCAGTTTTGTTGTACACCAGATCTAACTTGTCTTATCCCATTGCATCTTATACGGTAATGGATTGCGCTTCGCAATGACGCAAGTAGCTTAAAAGCTCGCTAATTGATATCTATCTTCCGCATTAGAGCTAGTCGTTTTTCAGGGCGATGGCAGCCGGTTCCCGCGTATGGGTGACGCCGGAGGGCGCGTTGACCGTGCAAGCTGTGCGCGCGAGTGACGCGGGAGAATACACTTGCGTGGTGACGTCACCAGGCGGCAACCACACGCGGAAAGCTATCCTCTCCGTCATAGAACTACCCTTCTCCCCAACTAACGTGCGCGCCGCACGCCTCGATGGTGCCACTTCCAGGGCTGTCAACGTTTCCTGGACTTCGGGATTCGATGGAAACTCGCCCATACAGAAATATATAGTGCAAAGACGCGTGGTGCCGGAATTCGGTTAGTTTGCGCTCTCTTTATCTTTGACCTAGTTGATAAAAATTTTACTGTGCTAAGATTTTTTATATGTTCTATTAGTTTAAAATATAACCGCTGGCTATTCCGAAATTTTCACCTAACATGACCATAATTTTTGAAGTGAAATCTTCTTTAGCGGCGTTGCGCACTTTTTGTGATGGGTGAAAAATGTTTTTTTTTTATAATTTAAGCCTTTTTTTAAAATGTCCATACTCCATAGCGGCCTGCTACTTTATTGAAACATGCAAATCTCATCAAATCTCAGGACCCACACCGGATCCGTTGCTAAATTGGGTGACGGAACCTGTAAACGTGTCGGCGAACCAGCGTTGGGTCCTCCTGACGAGCCTGAAAGCGGCGACCTCCTATCAATTCCGAGTGTCCGCTGTCAACACGGTCGGCGAGGGTCCGCCCTCCGACCCCACTGACGTCCTCACGCTGCCTCAAGAAGGTACGCATGCGATATATTAAAAATAAAGTAACTTGTATATTAATCAGCCCATATAAACAATCGTATGTCGCAAATAACACTAACAACGTTCGCTAAACACTTTTAAATGAATGTGCCATTTTCATCTCTTCAAAGACTTGTCGTTGTACGCACCTTACATTACCATTGGGGCACTTAATCGCGAAGATTTCAGTTATTTCAAAGACCATTATAATCAAAATTTCTCTTAGGCCATGCAAGGTATGTTTCACTTTTAAGTTAAAATAAATTGTTCTCTTTATGATCAAGCAGCCAGCGATCTAATATGCTGCCAAGGTATGAAATAGTGTCATAATGTAGATGACTTCACTTTTATTTTAACATGTGTATGTGATATTATTTTATCAATTACAACATCCCAGTGATTGTTTCTTTTGTACCTCAAAACTCTGCATGATTTGTGAATCGTCTTTATGATTTTAAATTTACCTACCTACTTCAAAAAAGGTTGTTTGTTATTGTTATGCTTGAAACATGTTTAATGCATGCATAATGACAAATGTGAGAACGTTATTTTCCCCGTTTTAGGATATTTATAATGAATATGGTGTAAATGGGTTCCATAAATTTCAGCTCCTTCGGGTCCTCCCGTGGGATTCATGGGCTCAGCGCGCTCGTCGTCGGAAATAATCACCCAATGGCAGCCGCCTCTTGAGGAACATAGGAATGGTCACATACTCGGCTATGTTATTAGATATAGACTGCGCGGTTACGACAATAGCCCGTGGACCCACCAGAATATTACTAATGAGGCACAGAGGAACTATCTCATCCAGGATTTGATCACCTGGAAAGATTACAATGTCCAGATTGCAGCATATAACGATAAAGGGGTGGGAGTGTTTTCTAATAGTTACACCATCAAGACAAAGGAAGGTATTCCAGAAGCTGCGCCGGATAACGTGCGATGTGAGCCTTACAATTCTACTTCGATTACTGTGTGGTGGACTCCGCCGAACCCTCAGAAAATTAATGGCATAAATCAGGTACGTGAAACAAAACAATGACTATTTAATTTCTATTCTAGTAATATGCGATTGTACTCTATTGTTGACAGCTAAACTTATGTATTAGATTGACCCTAAGGTCTTCACTAGTCTGTAGTAGTCGGTAGCTTTTCCAAGCATTTAAATTTCCTTCACAGGGTTACAAAATGCAGGCATGGAGATGGGACGACAATGAGGGCGCCAACATCGAGCAGAAACTTGTGAGCGTGCCTCCAAACTTATTGGACCCATTGACCGAACAAATGGCAGTAATTGACGGCCTTGAGAAGTTTACAGAGTATAATATTTCAGTTTTGTGTTTCACCGAACCGGGCGATGGACCGCGCAGTGACTTTGTCTTAGTCAGGACGAAGGAGGACTGTAAGTACATATTAATTGTGATTCGATTGTGGCCTTCGGGCAGCGTGACTAATCGCTTATGCATGTTAGTTGTATTTTACTGACCGCATAAATATTCATTGACTTAGCCGTTGGCGAATGTAACATAATACAAAAACTTTAATGTTGATTCCTTATTTCTATACGGATAATTTTGTAATTTTCTAAAATGCTCTGCATTTTCTGGATATTATGAAGTGCTGTGTGTTGTATGTCCAACGTAGTCTTTCCGCAATTTAAACAAGTATGTTAACAAAAATGTCTAATCGAATTGATTTTATAGTTCTTTTATCTTATTTTAGTGCCAGATGAAATAGTAAATCTACAATTTGACGATATATCTGATCGAGCTGTAAGAGTTTCATGGTCTCCGCCTAAGAAGTCCAACGGTATTCTGATTGGATACAAGTTGAGTTACGAAATTAAAGAAGAACCTGAAACATTGAAGGAGGAAATACTACCACCAAATGTAACCAGTATCAAGGTTGAACATCTGCAGGTGAGTTGCATCCAGACTAGGACTGCCCCATCTAAGCCCTTCTAATCTAATCTCATAAGGAAATATTTTCTTTTTTGTCTTAAGTAGTGCTCAACAAATGATGACAAGCTATCTAGCTAACGATTCATACTTATAACCCCTTAGCAGAAAAATCGGGCACTTGCTTTATTTCAAACAAACATGCTCACTTCATGGTTATTGTAATAAAACTGTCAGTATATTTCTACAATGATTTCTATGCGAAATGTGTTGGATAAATGTTTGTTTTTGCGATAATCATTTGAAATAACTTTGAAAATCTCATCACAATCATGAACTTCAAAAATGTTTAACATTAGTTGAGTTTCATAAAACAATTTAATTATTATATGTAACGTAAACCAAAGTTAAAGTTAAAGCCCTGAGTGAAAGTTAAATGTTACTAATTTTTATGTAAGGTTTTTATTCAAAAAAAGAGTCATTTCGCATTTTGATAATTTAGTGATAGTGTAAAGAAATGGTGAGTAGATAATCTGCAATAGATACTGTGCAGTAAGCATGTTAGTATGAAAATAAAGTATGTGCCCGTTCTGAAAATGATCAAATATCTTTGCCATAAACCATTTTTTCGTTAAATTAAATCTTCAATCAATCAATCAATTACCTCAACTGTTAGAATATACCTAGTTAAATTTTACACTACTTTTTACTTTATTTTGTACACATGTACAAAGTTGATCTGTTGCATAGGTATTACGTACCAAAATGTTTGGCTGTACGTACGTGTCTTCGTATCATTTATGTTTTCTATTTATAAGTGTAGGTTAGAGGAAAATCTAATGTCGATACATAACAAAAGAAGTAGGTTTTTTATTCATACTGATTAGATTCTAAGCGACATTTCTGTTAGCAGAAAGTAGCATTGCATGCGACAAACTTGTTTTTGTGAGTGACGTTTTGTTTCTTACCCAACATAATATGTTAGTAGGAACTCTTTATTTATTTTGAAATATTTTCCCACACTTACAATGTCCATTGTTTCGATGACTACTAACGGTAGGTTATGTGAAAACGGAAGAAAAAGTTAAGACGAGAATTAGCGCTTGTTAATCATCATTTATTAGCTTGTATATTGTATAACTTTAGAGTATTATCAAGAGATTTTGCTTTATCAAATCTTATCTAAAACTTCTTACTTCAGCCCATTTTTAAAACTTCTAAGATGTTATTGTAAGTAGCTAATCCACTTTTACCGTTTTATTTATTTTCTAATTCTTTCTTACATTATCATGACATGAGTGTGTTTCTTCACATGTCAGTCTAAAATTTTCTGAAAGTGTCAGTGTAAAAAAAATCAGGGTCCCTCCCGAACGGCGGATTCGATGTGCAAGCTGAAAGATCACCATGAAACGTTAAAAAGTTAATATGAAATCATAAAAATCTACTTCTCTCATCATCATAACAGCCGAGCGACGCCTATTGCTGGGCATAGGCCTCCCCCAAGGATCTCCACAACGATCGGTCCTGCGCTGCCCGCATCCAGCGGCTTCCCGCGACCTTGACCAGATCGTCGGTCCACCTTGTACGGGGCCTGCCCACGGAACTCGTACGGTACGCGGTCGCCATTCGAGAACCTTTCCGCCCCAACGGCCATCGGTTCTCCGCGCTGTGTGTCCCGCCCACTGCCACTACAACGATGCAATCCTTCGAGCGATGTCGGTTGTTTTAAAGCTCCTTATATTGTGTCAATCCAGGCGAGTACCCATTACAAGGTGTGGCTGTGCGCGCTGACAGCTGTGGGCGCTGGCCCGCCTCGAGCAGCCACCATCCAGTCCGGAGTGGAGCCAGTGTTACCTGACGCGCCTCGCAATTTGGCGCTATCCAACATCGACGCCTTCTCCGTGCTGCTGCAGTTCACGCCCGGCTTCGACGGCAACTCCTCCATCTCCACCTGGACTGTGCAGGTGAGTTGATACTCTATAATGAGCCACCGTGTCAGGAATCCACTCCTGCTGGTGCTGCAGTAGAGCAAAAGAAGGAGGATGTCTCGCATTTGTAATGAATGAAACGTGGAATCGAAAACAAGCTAGTTGCGGTGACGAGAACAAATTCAAGAGGGTAAAATGTGTGGAGGGGAGGGTTTGCTGTTCTGAACAGTGTTTTCCACGCATGCCCCGCCCACTTATACTTATTTTTACGTCTTTCTTGTATTCTGTGGGTGGATAAAATTTGTACAGTCAAACTAATTGAATCGTGACATAAGTTCAATTTTAAAGATATATTACAATTCCATTAGGTCGAAATTAAAACTTGTTGACATTGACCTTTATAATTTTGACGCTTTTAAACAAATTATTAGAAAAATGGGTCATGATTTAATTTGTTCGACTGTACAAACAATAACTAAATTATATCTATTTCCGCAGGCTCAAACAGCACGCAACTCATCATGGGTGACGATCTACGAAGTGAACGCGCCCGATGCGCAGTCTATCCTAGTAAACGGCTTAGTGCCCTTCACTACGTATCGATTACGGTTGATAGCCGCTAACGTGGTCGGTTCCTCACAACCTTCTGAGCCCTGCAAAGAGTTCCAAACGATTCAGGCCCCACCGCAACACCCACCACGAAATGTGACTGTTCGAGCTGTAAGCGCCACCAACCTGCGGGTCAGATGGATTGTAAGTACTACTTAAAACAATAATTTATTTTGACATAATCTAAGGATCCATAATTAATTATATTATTAGGACACTCCAATCTATATTTGTAGCCTAATATTAGCCAAACATAGGGATACTGTACTCTTACACACCATCTGTATATAACCTATGTTTACAAATAAATTAATTAGTATTTGTACTTTGATCAATCAAATGGGTTTCGTTGCTTATAGTCTTTGCTAAACAAAAATTTATCCTAATGAAGAATCAAAGTTCCGTGAAATATGAGCGCCATTACGGATATTCTTTTGTTTTCCTTACAGCCCTTACAACAAAGTGAATGGTACGGAAACCCAAAAGGCTACAACATCACTTACAAGCGAAGCGGATCTAATGATACTTTGTATAGTGTGATTGACGATCATACCGCCAATTCGCACGTACTCTCAAACTTGGAAGAGTGGTCTGTGTACGAAATACGAATGACGGCTATCAACGAAGTCGGCACATCGGAAGAGAGTCCTATAGCTACAGAAAGGACTAGAGAAGCCGGTAATTATGATATTTAAAATAAGATAAGTACTTTAATGTATCGATAATTATTACCAAGCTAAACTGACCTTTATTTACTGTTTCCTTTAGTTCCATCACGAGGGCCCAGTGACGTGTCAGCTAACGCGACGTCTTCTACAACTGTTGTTGTGCTTTGGGGCGATATTCCTGTGCAAGATCAAAACGGCCTAATCGAAGGTTACAAAGTATGTTACGCAGCAGTCGTCCCCCCACCGCGACCGGAACATAAGAAGATTGAATGCCAAGCCATACCGTCGAACCAAACTCACACGATCACACTTACAGAACTGAGGAAATATGTTGTATACCAGATACAAGTTCTCGGGTATACGAGATTGGGTGATGGTGCACTCAGTGATCCGCCTGTAACTGTAAGAACCTTCGAAGATAGTAAGTAAACTGTGGGGTTTCACTCGGTGCTAATGAAATTTCAGCCTTATGGATTAATCATTAAATTAATAATAACTTTATCTCACTTTCAGCACCTGGACCACCATCAAATGTGTCTTTCCCCGATGTGACATTCACAACGGCCCGTATTATTTGGGATGTGCCAGAAGATCCAAATGGCGAAATATTAGCTTACAAAGTTACCTACCATTTGAACAACACATCTCAACATGTTTTCTCCAGAGAATTCTTGCCTTCCGATAGAACATTCAGGTATGTTACACTAAACTTAGTTCATCACCCCTAGCATGAAAAACTATTTATGATAATTGAATAGTAAACTATACCGTCCTTCAAAAGCTGCCAAAGTGCTGCTGTCAACTATGTATTGAATTTCAGTTCCTTAGACGACCGAAAGGGCGCTGCTCTGGTTACTAAAATAATACGATCACGATAACGGTCACCATAACGACAATTTTTCGTGCTAGGGCTACTGTTGTATAATTGTTCAATGTAACGTGTGTGAGAAAAGATATTAGAGTGAGATAATTGCATTAAAACAGCGCGTTTACATTGGTCGGTCACCGAAGATTTCTGTTTTACTTTCTCTCTCTTTCTCTGTCTCTCTCTCGTCGGTTATAATAATCACTTAGGGAAAGACAGCACGGCGCGTTGCGTTGCGTCCGTTTGGGCTCACGCTACGGATAAAATATAATTATCTCGAACGTATTAGGGCAACTACATTCTTTATGCTATTGGAATAAAGCTCAAGAAAAACAGCATCAGACATTTTTTAATGTAGCCTAAGCTAGAAAATTAGACCCTATTGCTTGTGCAGAAGCAACGTTTTGCTTTTCACAAATGAGCTGTCATTATAACCATGCTAAATTTTAGGGACTAACACTTCAAATAATTTTCCAAATTATGCACTTTCATAATACTTTCAGGGCGACAGAACTGGCCTCCGAGCGATACTACCTATTCACGGTGACGGCACAGACCCGTCTAGGGTGGGGTGCCACTGCACGCGTGCTTGTATTGACCACGGTTAATAGGGCCGCGCCCGCGCCGCCCGCCCGCCCAAACGTCGCCCGCTCGCTGTTACAGCCCCACCATATCACCTTCTCGTGGACGCCGGGCGACGATGGATATGCGCCTTTGAGGTATCACTTTTGTCATACCTATATCTATATACGGTGACGGCACAAACCCGTCTAGGGTAGGGTGCGACGGCGCGCGTGCTCGTACTGACCACCGTTAACAGAGCCGCGCCCGCGCCGCCCGCCCGCCCAAACGTCGCCCGCTCGCTGTTACAGCCCCACCATATCACCTTCTCGTGGACGCCGGGCGACGATGGATATGCGCCTTTGAGGTATCACTTTTGTCATACCTATATCTATATACGGTGACGGCACAAACCCGTCTAGGGTAGGGTGCGACGGCGCGCGTGCTCGTACTGACCACCGTTAACAGAGCCGCGCCCGCGCCGCCCGCCCGCCCAAACGTCGCCCGCTCGCTGTTACAGCCCCACCACGTGGACGCCGGGCGACGATGGATATGCGCCTTTGAGGTACCACTTTTGTCATATCTATTCACGGTGAGAGCACTGACCCGTGCGACGGCGCGCGTAATTGAGTAATTGCAATATAGAGTCCCGTCGGTGTGAGAAAGAAAAGCGCTTGAGTTTATTTTATCGCTATGTTTCAACAAACTTACACAAAACCTTGAAAAAATAATGTACTTACTTACCTAAACCTTCATCAGAAATTATTTTATCTTTTGGTGAAAACCGCTTGAAAATCCGTGAAGTAGTTTTTGAGTAAAACCCAAACAGACAAACAAATGCGGCGAAGGACTTTGTTTTATACTTTGTTGTGATATTAAGACATGACAATTTTTGTACAGGTACTACACGGTACAGCAAAAAGAAGAAGGCGGGACTTGGCACACGATTCCGGAACGAGTGGACCCGTTCGCCACATCTTACACGGCAGAAGGATTGAAACCGTACACTGCGTATCAATTCAGAATACGAGCGACCAATGACATAGGACCCAGTCCGTATAGCAACGCTACTGAGACTGTGCGCACTTTACCAGCTTGTGAGTATTGACACTTTAATCCACATAGAATATTATGGACCTTCCGTCTATCCACTTAAAGGTCGTAGCCCACTTATACGACGCCGGTCCCACCCAACCAAAGTATGAGCAGCCAAATATGGACTTAATATCATACACTGCAAAATGCACTTTACAGCAGGGATGATAAGGATATCCATATCCGTAACCGAAACTATCGGATATCCGAAATAAAAAAATATCCGTAAGTATCAGTAACCGAAACCGAAATAAATGTTTAGGATAATTTCGGATAGGGGCGGAGTCTAAATGAGACACTTTACGAAAAATTGTTAATAATTGCTACTACTCATTATTACTAACCTATAAATCCTATAATACTTAATTAATCATAGCCTGATTGTAGTAGGTACCTACCAAATGATGACCTATATATAAATAGAACCATTTTATTATCTATTTGTATGTTACTTTGAAATTCCTTAGAAATGTAAAATCCGTAACCGAAACTATCCGAAACTACCGGATAATCCAAAATAATTTTATATCCGTATCCGAAACCGAAACCGATATAATTTTTTTCCAATATCCGTATCCGTATCCATATCCGAAATTCCATATCCGTAACATCCCTCCTTTACAGTAACAATATAAAAAATAGCAGACAGCGCGCGGTTTGCCGCAAGCTCGCCTCCCAATGGGGATATCCACGCAAAACTGATTGTAGATGGCAGCACAGGCGCAATGACCAAACAACAATAACCACAGCCATCTCTATCGTCTTCTACAAGCCATGCGCATAAAGTTGGCAACGTAGTTTTAAGTGTACCGATTTGACACCGTTTGCACCGTTTGACAGGTAAACAGCGAGTAAACCTCGAGTACTGAATCCTATGGAGATGGCATATCTTCTATACATCTATACAAATAAATAAAATTGGAGTGTCTGTTTGTAACATTAAATAACCGCTTTTTACTCAAGCATAATATCATATATATCATATTATGATTAAATATACGGTTCATATACCAAAATGACATGTTTTACAATTTTTGTCTGTCTGTCTGTTTGTTCCGGTTAATCTCTGAAACGGCTGGACCGATTTTGACGGACCGATTACTACGACAATTAGAAGTAGTTTAAAATTTAATTCCAATATTTTCTTACATTGTGTCTTAGTTACACCTCACTTTTTCGGAGGTATGCCACCTCCATAGGATTTAGTACTCAGAGGAGTAAACCGGTTCACAGCAACGTTGCCGTTCCGTATCATAGCATGGCTTGTAGAAGACGATAGAGACGGCTGTGCAATAACGCATTGTTAGCTGCCAGATTCGAATCGACTTATTTTTTGTGTTCAGTCGTGTTTTTCTATAATTTTTTGTGGTCTGGACTTACCTACGCAAAACTTAATGACTTCACATAACTTAATAATATAAAATAATAAAACAAATTCTCCCACTGTTTTTTTAGCACAGCATTTTTAGGAAATAAATGCACTCCACTTATATTACACCCTGGTACTGAACAAAGGCATGGTGCATTATATTCATAAAAAATAGTCGGGCAAACGATAAAATGTACGCAGATGACAGTTAACATTGGTCATTGCGACAAGACGCCCTCTGGTGGGAGGAGCAAAGCGCCGTAGATATCCTCATAGCTGTTGTCTCGCGTATCACACGCTTCAAGACAGCGGCCTGCGCGCAGCAAGCACGACGCCGCGTCGACGCGGCGTCTGCTCGCTTGAAGCGTGCTTACGGACGATGTAGAAGCGAATCACTTGCTAGCTGTAAGCGCGGGGACTGCGAGTTTTCTGCTAGCTGTAGGCGCGGGGACAGCGAGTTGTCTGATAGCTGTAGGTGTAGGCGCGCGAACAGAGAGCGGTTACCTCTATTTGATAAAGTGTTGAGCGGGAGCTGTGTTGGAGCGGTGTCGTGTAAGTGGGCAAGCACCTAAGGAGGCAAGCTCCCCGCTGCTGTTTAAGTATGGCATGACGGACATGACATTGATTAAGAAGTCTAGATTAACTTTAAATATTACACGACAAACGCAGGGATTAAAAGTTAATTGCTGTATCAGCGTCAAAAGTGATTTATTTTAAAGTTTTTAGTACTTAAAGAGTAGATGAATCACTTACAAAAGCAAATTTAGGTAAGACATTTTAAAATTAGTTGTATATAGGTACTAACCAGTGTTTTTCACAATTTCTAGCTCCAAGTAAAGCCGTGGAGAACCTCCGCGTAGTCCCGATAACGCCGAGTAGCGTGCGCGTACAGTGGACTCCGCTTGGCGAACAGTACTGGAGCGGCGATACGCGCACCGGCGGGTACCGCGTGTTCTACCAGCCGCTCACAGACTTCCCCACCGCGCTGCAGCAGACCATGAAGCAAGAAGTGCCCGGCATCAAGGTAAATTGTGAAACTTTCAACTTTACAGATAACTATTTAGAAAAGGCGAAAGTTTTACGAAATTTTTAACTTTACAGCTATAACACATGTTGTAACTCAAGTGAATAGTTAAATGAGTAGATTGGACCATAGAGAGTACCTAACCAACAGTCAATAAGTAACATTAAAATTGCAAATAGTTAAATTATTTAGTAACTACTTACATATTTTTTCCAATCTATACAGCGTTCGTTTTAATATTCGCCACTATTCGAGACTTACCGACCGAACCTAACCTTTATCTTCCCAACTTGTTTCAGAGCGAGGAAGTGGTTCTAACAGATTTATCTGTGGACCGTAACTACGAGATCAGCGTATGCGCAGTGAACTCCCAGGGGGCGGGGCCTGGTGGCACGCCCGCGGTAGTGTGGGTGGGGGAAGCGGTGCCCACTGCCCCGCCTCGTGACGTCACCGCAGAGCCACAATCTCCTACCGAAGTCACGCTTACGTGGAAGCCGCCGCTGCTGGCTCAGCAGAATGGGGATTTGCTGGGATATAAGGTCAGCTTACTAAACAAATGACGACTCTAGAAGTAAGGTGTATTGCAGTTGTGTGAGTTGGAGAAGTGTTACCTACAACTCCGTTACGTGACGTCACTGCCGAGCCACGATCTCTTACCGAGGTCACGCAAGCGCAAAACCTACTGCTACCGGCGCAGCAAAACAGAGACTTGATAGGATTTAAAGTCAACTTGCTAAACAAATGACGACAGTAGATGTTAGATTACTAAATAGAAGTGGGGTTTTCAGGGCGTAATTGAAGTGTTTTTAAATTCTGATATACCTGCCGCCTTGAACCATGATTGTTTTGTTGTACTTACAGATATTTTACTTGATGACGGAGTCTCCCGAAGAGCCGGAGCCCGGTCGCAAGGCCGAGGAAGAAATAGAAGTTGTACCTGCCACGGCTACATCTCATTCGCTGGTGTTCTTGGACAAATTTACCCAGTACCGCATTCAGGTAATGTTAATGTTCTAGCCTTTTTTTTATTCATCGCCTTTAATACAACAAATTTCAACTAATAGTTTGTATGATTTGTACCAAGGTGCTAGCATTCAACCCGGCCGGCGACGGGCCGCGTTCCACGGCAGTTCTCGTACGAACGCACCAAGGTCTACCGTCAGCCCCTCGCAACATCACCTTTACGGATATCACCATGAACAGTCTCGTGGTATCCTGGGAGGCGCCTTACAGACGAAACGGACTCATACAATCGTATCTTGTTACTTATGAAACCGTAGAACAGGATGAACGTAAGTTTGCATTTATTTCTTTATGGGAAAAATTATAGATTTTGAAGACTTACTGACCTCTACTCAACTGACTATTTACCAAAATATAACGTGACTCAAATAGTAGTGGTAACTCGTTTAAATTCTAACATCATTTTTAAAGTATTATAACTTTGTGTTTTATAATATTGTTTACCATTTTTTCCTTAGTATCAATATGAGTAGGAATTATTCTTAACTCGTCACACTGTAATATTCACCGATACTACTGGGTGGCGCAAAAGTACTGGCACTATTTGATTCAGCTACAACTTTTTATAGAGCCAGTAGTTTTGCCCCACCCAGTAATATTATAATGAATACACTTGGGATATGAGATACAGTGCTGCGAACTTTCTGACACGGTTAGCGCGTCAAATCAGAGGGCCTACTCTGAAATGCAAAACACGAAACTTCTTTATACCCGTCCCTCTAACACACCAGTCATGAATGACAGAATCGAGTGGAAGGGGCGGGGCTTGCCGAAGTTTCGGTTTGCGTTTCTGGGCGTCCGCCGCGTCAGGCGTAATCACGCGTAGCGAAATACGCGTCGCGTGGCGAGTACGCCCCACGCAGCGCCGCCAGTACTATTTTGATTGAGAGTGTGTACGGTCGCCACGTCGGTGAAGTGATGGATTATTTAATCTTATACTGTTTGTCAAAGCGACGTCGTAGTAGACGTCGTCGGCAACCAATTAGCCCGTTTGTGGAATAAAGATTATTAAGTGGAGAATTTGTGACCAAGTAAAAATCCTCAAAATTTGTAAAAATTTCGCCACTAATTGCTGTCCAAGCTGCTTGACGGGCATCCCTGTTCTTATATAGATCATGAGATAAATCCCACAATTCTGATGATCTTGAACTCCCAAAATCACGCGTTCAGTATCAATAGACATTTTGCTGTTTGTGTACCGGACTGTATTGAATTCAATACGCCGCGTGCGCTACGCTTGACGCAGCGGCTAGGACTAAATTTCATAAAACAAACACGCCCGAGCGATACGCGCCGCGTATTCCCCGGTGCTGTTGTATTTTGATGAATTTACTACGCGCCGTAATCACGCCTGCCTGACGCAGCGGACGGCCTCAGAGTATGGTCCCTGAATAGTAACATAACGTATTTATCTCCTCACGAACAGGATTCAGTAAACAAGTGAAGCAGAAGGTAGAAGAGCGTCGTCTAGCAGTGGGCGGGCTAGAAGAAGAAGTGGAGTACTTATTCAGCGTGCGCGCAGTGACGGTGGGGTGGGGGGCGGTGGGGGCGGCGCGGGTCAAGACGGGTCCGCAAGCGGGGTCGCCGTCGCCGCCAAGGGCGTTAGCGCTCGCAGCCGATCCAGCTGCGCTACATATCAAATGGGAGAACGCGCCGTCTGGCCGCGGCCCACTGCTTGGCTACTATATTGAAGCGCGCAAGAAAGGTACGTGGTTGTTGTAAACGGAATAGGTTAGCGATGCGAACAGGTCCGTAGGTCACCGTCGCCGCCGCGGGCGTTTGCAGTCGCGCCCGACCCTGCTGCTCTTCACCTTAAATTGGAGAACGCGCTGTCTGGGCGTGGCCCGCTGCTTGAATACTATATGACGCTATAGCAAGAAAGGTTTGTGGTTGTTGAAGTAAACGCAATAGGTTAGCGCTGCGATCGGGTCCGTAGGCTGGCTCGCTGTCACCCCAGTGGGGGGCGACGCGGGTCAAGACAGGTCCGCAAGCGGGGTCGCCGTCGCCGCCAAGGGCGGTAGCTCTCGCAGCCGATCCAGCTGCGCTACGTATAAAATGGGAAAACGCGCCGTCTGGCCGCGGCCCACTTCTTGGCTACTATATTGAAGCGCGCAAGAAGAGTACCTACGTGGTTGTTGTAAACGGAATAGGTTAGCGATGCGAACGGGTCACCGTCGCCGCCGCGGGCGTTAGCTCTCGCAGCCGACCCTGCTGCTCTTCACCTTAAATTGGAGAACGCGCTGTCTGGGCGTGGCCCGCTGCTTGAATACTATATGACGCTATAGCAAGAAAGGTTTGTGGTTGTTGAAGTAAACGCAATAGGTTAGCGCTGCGATCGGGTCCGTAGGCTGGCTCGCTGTCACCCCAGTGGGGGGCGACGCGGGTCAAGACGGGTCCGCAAGCGGGGTCGCCGTCGCCGCCAAGGGCGGTAGCTCTCGCAGCCGATCCAGCTGCGCTACGTATAAAATGGGGAAACGCGCCGTCTGGCCGCGGCCCACTTCTTGGCTACTATATTCAAGCGCGCAAGAAGAGTACCTACGTGGTTGTTGTAAACGGAATAGGTTAGCGATGCGAACGGGTCACCGTCGCCGCCGCGGGCGTTAGCTCTCGCAGCCGACCCTGCTGCTCTTCACCTTAAATTGGAGAACGCGCTGTCTGGGCGTGGCCCGCTGCTTGAATACTATATATTATGATGCTATATGCAAGAAAGGTCTGTGGTTGTTGTAGTGAACGCAATAGGTTAGCGCTGCGATCGGGTCCTCAGGCTGGCTCGCTGTCACCGCCGCGGGCCTAAACACTCGCACCCGACCCTGCTGCACTTCACCTTAAATGGGAGAACTCGCTATCGCCGCCGCCCCTCAACTCAACAGAGAGGACACGCCGCCGCGCGCCGTCTGGATGTGACACACTACTCGGGTCCTATACAGGATAATTTTTTTATCAGTGCACAAATTTTTAGGATCGACTCAGAATCGGTAAGTGAACAACTTTCTCCTAGAAACATAGGGCGAAATATGACAAAATTTTTTTGACCTTTCATACAAATCGGACTGATCACGTGATCGAATAAGTATGTGAAGTCCAAAAATGTTTGTCCAAAACAACTTTCTCCTAGAAATATGGGTCGAAATATCGACCCATATTTCTAGGAGAAAGTTGTTCACTTATCGATGCTGAGTCGATGCTAAAAATTTGTGCACTGATAAAAAAATTATCCTGTACTAGCTGACCCAGCGCGACTTCGTTCCCGTGGCCCTACCCCCTGCTCCACCCTACCCTACCCCTACCCCTACCCTACCCTACCCTACCCCTACCCCTACCCTACTCCTACCCCTACCCCTACCCCTACCACTACCCCTACCCCTACCCTACCCCTACCCCTACCCTATCCCTACCCTACCCTACCTTTACCCTACCCTACTTCTACTCTACCCCTACTTACCCCTCCTTCCCCTATTTTCTCACCGCTAAAACCTTCCTTGAACTTCCACGAACAATTCAAGACCAAAATTAGCCAAATCGGTCCAGCCGTTCACGCGTGATGCCGTGACCAAGGGAAATTGGGATTCATTTTTATATATATAGATTTAGGCATTCACTGATGTATTTTTGGATTACTGTTTAACTTAAAATAATAGTAATTACTACGCGTTTGCTTCGAGTTGGACGCTACCTCTCTCCCGCCTCACCGCACCGTGCTCCTAAACAGACCTTATTACGACGCAATAAGGTCTGACGTAATGGACTCAATTATTAATGACCTTATTAAGCCGTAATAAGGTCTGTTTAGAAATGCGGTGCGGTGACGCGAGGAGAGAGATAGCGGCCAACTCGAAGCAAACGCCTAGTAATGTAGTGTAGGATACCAAAATATGTTTGAGAATACAAGAAGATTAATTTTATTATTCAATATTCATGCAGCCAAGGAATCATGGCAAGTCTGTAAGTGCTGTATTAGTATTTTGTTTTATATACCATAGCTAAATAGAAGACAAGTCGAATAGTTCTTATACTTTGTTATACTATACCATGCTATACTCCAATGCAAACTAAATTCAATGAAACTGCCCTAAGTGCGATACTTTAAAATTTTCAGTGTACAGTCAGCTTCAAAACGATCTGAACGTTCAAACCTATAACCTATCAAAAATAGTTATTTTAATTTTTAGTTTTTTGCATTCACAATGCAATTTTTATTACTGACTACTGACTGCTCTAACCACTGAGCTGAACGACTCCGTAGCTCAGTGGTTAGAGCAGTCGCCCGGAAAGCGAAAGGTCGTGGGTTCGAGTCCCATCGGAGCTGGTTATGAGATGGGTCGATTTTTTCTAAATACTTCATTTTCCATTTTCCACAATCAAAAATATCTGTATATTTGACAAAAATCTGTCATCATAGCAGAATGAAGGTGAACTTTCATTTGTTGTCATTTTCTCGAACAACAAATGAAAATGCAATTTTATGTCTTGTGGTAATGTTGATTTCGGACCAATTTCAGATATTTTTGGTGGGTTTGAACGCTCATATCATTTTAAAGCTGACTGTACCACCTGCACGTGTTGCCCATTTCCAAATCATTGTTTACCATTGTTATCTACACAGATGACACTAGATGGGAAACGATCACGCGCACAAGCAACGGCATACTTCAGGAGTTCACGATCTCATACCAGAGCTTGCTGCCGTCGACTGCGTACTCGTTCAGAGTGATAGCCTACAACAAGTACGGCATTAGCAACCCCACGTATAGCGACAAGGTATGTATGGAGTATGATTACATTAGCATACCTAACCTTCTTCATCAGGCGCAGATACAAGGGGGAGCGATAGGGAGAGGGGTCGGGGTTAGGGACAGGGGGGGGGGAGAGATAAACCCCCCCCCCCCCCCCCCCGAGATACGTATGCACCAACATACAGACGACTATCGTATCCTACGCCAGTCACGGAGACGCGTCATTTTCTTTAGTGTGACTGGTAGGGTAGTGTGCGTGTAACAACATGCCGAAATGTATGGTAAACTACGGTCGCGGAGCATGAAGAATCCCCGCGTAAATACAGTGCGTCACGCTTGCACAGATCCCTTAAGACGGCGGTCATCGTATCTAATCTGTACGAGCGTTACGCTACTATATTTACGCGGGAGCGACAGGGACAAGTAATAACAGGGCATTGTACGAGCGTTATCCCGCAGGAGTGTGATATTTTTCTGGGATAAAAAGTAGCCTATGTTCCTCTCCAGGCTACAAAGTATCTGTGTTCCAAATTTCAGCCAAATCCGTTCAGCCGTTTTGGCGTGATTGAGTAACAAAGATCTAAACTTTCACATTTATAATATTACTAGCTTTAGAGATTCTTCGGTGCCTCTTAGTGCATCCGCTGATGGCCCAACTTCCCTTCCTTACTCAATAAAAAAACTTATCAAATATAAAAATGAACTTCGCAAAATTGACCACGGGTTATCTAAAGGTTACTATAAGACGTTTATTCGGCGTAACATCAATAACCTTTGCGAATTAATTAAATCTCGTACTAGAGAACATTCTGATAAGTTATGGAATAAAAGGCTGGCAAGCGTAGACAATCCTAGTGCTGACATTTGGAAGATATCCAAATCTCTGAAGCCAAAAACCAGTACCATTCCTCCACTGAAGTGTCCCAATGGTTCTCTGACTACTAACGTTTCTCAGCAGTGTGACACTCTGGCCTCATCCTTTCATGAAAATATGCTACTTACTTCTGATTGGTGTACTGATGTTCCTGATTCCGAGATTCAAGCCAATCTGGCTATGATCAAAGAGCATCGCATTACTGATATTCAACGCCCTATCAGGCCGGCTGAGATCCGAGAGACACTTAAATCTCTCAAAACTCGTAAATCAGCAGGTGACGACGGAATTCATAACTTTTTGCTTAAAAATTTATCTCAGAAAGCTGTCGTCTATCTTACTAAAATCTTTAATGCGTGCTTGTACCTAGGTTATTTTCCTACAGCGTGGAAGACGGCCAAAGTTATTGCACTAATGAAGCCTGGTAAAGATCCACTGTCGCCCTCAAATTATAGACCTATCAGCTTACTTCCTACTTTGGGTAAATTATTTGAAAAACTAATTTATGCTCGTTTGCTTAATATGTCCAATGATCTTCTTACAAATGAACAGTTTGGCTTTCGTTCGGCTCATTCTACTACACAGCAGCTTGCTCGGGTAACCGAACATATTTCTCACCATCTTAATTCAAATGAATCGACGGGCATGTTCCTTTTAGACATAGAGAAGGCATTTGACACTGTCTGGCACGAAGGCCTCCTCTATAAGCTCGTGAAACTTGGCTTGCCAAGTTCCACCGTTAAGCTTATCCAGTCATACTTAACTGACCGCAAATTTATAGTCCACATAGGGAATGCCAAATCCTGCGTCCAAACCGTACCAGCCGGTGTACCCCAAGGCTCTATTTTAGGTCCGTATTTATTTTTGTTATACCTAAATGATATGCCTATTCAACCTCGTACACATCTAGCTTGTTTCGCAGATGATACTGCATCCTATACTTCCTCTAGCGATCTAGATCTCATTGTGGGTCGCTTACAGTTCTCTATCGATTTATTACACAGATACTTCACTAAGTGGAAACTTAAACTTAATGAGAAAAAGACTGAAGCTATTATGTTCACACGTCATCGCACTTTACCCAAAAAGTCTCTTAAAATTGGTGGTCACAGTATACCGTGGAAAAACTCTGTGAGATATCTAGGCGTCACTATGGACAACAAGTTGAATTGGTCTAAACATGTAGCTCAATTGCGCATCAAGGGAGCTCAGGCACTCGGGGCTTTAAGTCCTATTTTAAACCGTAAAAGTAAAATTTCCTCTGCTACTAAACTAAGGCTGTATTCAACGCTTGTCAGACCTTGTATCACTTATGCCTGCCCTGTATGGAGTAACACGTGCTCAACTAATTACCAAATATTGCAAGTTATTCAAAATAAAGCTTTAAAAATTGCATTTAATACACCTTTCAAAACGAACTTAATAAAACTACACAAAGTAATTTCTTACCCTTTACTCATTTCATTTATATTAAAACTTACACGAAATTTTTATAGTAAAAACAAACATAATTCTAATCCTCTGATATCTAACATATGTAAAACACAATTATCCGACATCAAATATATCGATAGATACGGCACGTATCGCTTACCACATCACTACGTATTGTTCCCACCAACTAACTTGCCTGACCAGTTGTCGGCGGGCGGCGGTGCGCACGCGCATGACTAAATTAGTGACACTCGGTTTCCGTGCAGCTTCCCCTCTGTTATCTATACTTAGTATGGGCGCGGGAGGCGCGGTAGTTCTCGCCTCTCGCTGTACGCTGGTCGATGCCAATGTTATCAGTATTTACGTGTAGCGAACTAATGCTTTACTTTTATTTACCCACTTTATGAATTAAGCGAATCGGCTACAATCGGATCGCATAATTATGTTATTGAATTGTGTATTATAAACACGTTTATTTACATATGATTTGAAGAGTCATATTAATCATTTGTAAAGCTTGAAAAGGTGTTATTAGCCTGAATAAGTAGTTGTAAGTAATTGGTTTGTACTTAAGTTATTTAAGTTTTCCATTGTAACTAAAATTTATGAAATAAAGAATTTACAAAAACAAAAACAAACTAGCTTTCCGCCCGCGGCTTCGCCTGCGTGGACTACATGACTCTATCCCGCGGGAACGTGATACTTTTCCGGGATAAAAAGTAGCCTATGTTCCTCTCCAGGCTTCAAAGTATCTATGTCCCAAATTTCAGCCAAATCCGTTTAGCCGTTTTGGCGTGATTGAGTAACAAACATCCAAACATCCAAACATCTAAACATCCAAACATCTAAACTTTCACATTTATAATATTATATAGTAGGAAGTAGAATTAGTAGGATACGCTTCGGCGGCTCGTCTCCTATAAGTACCTACCGTAATGTAAGACAGGGCTTAGTAGCAATTCAGACCTAAAATGAGTTTCCACGTTTACTTAAAACTTCTTTTGCAATACAATTATATAGTTAAATAGTTCTTTTTAACCCCCGACTGCAAAAAGAGGGGTGTTATAAGTTTTAAATACAGCCGTTAACAAACATCGATAGACCTGCGTCGATTGATTATATTTTGGACTACAATTCGGGTCAATGAACAAGCTACGAAGTTTCGAATTAAACATTTGTTTGATATAAATGTTTGTTTTAGGTGGTAGTAACCCCATCTAAGCTGTACCTCGAGTACGGGTACCTGCAGTACCGGCCGTTCTACCGCCGCACGTGGTTTATGGTGGCGCTGGCAGCCGCTTCCATCATCATCATCATTATGGTCATCGCCATTCTCTGCGTTAAGAGCAAAAGCTATAAATATAAAAGTAAGTTACACTTCGTTCGCTTCATCAAATCGTATCTTATAGATGTTGGCTTAGCTAATTTAATTAATACAGATAACGTCGTGTAGGTAGTAAACGCGGGCAGAACCGCGTTTACTACCTACACGACGTTATCTGATCCCGCGGGGGTGTGATATTTATTCGAGATAAAAAGTAGCTTATGCTGCTTATGCAATCCTGCTCCCAACCTATAGCCCCAAAGATATAGAATTTACTAGATATCGCAAATGTCAAATGACTGCGCGTGTCCGAACCCTGAACAAGCGTCAAGGTTGGTCGCCGCTAACATACAATCCGCGTGTTACAGCCGGACGGCCGCAAAAACTATACAAAATGCTTCGTTGCTTTGGTTTTGATTTCCCGACACTAAATTTCGGCTGTGACGTTACAGTAGGTGTTAAAAAGGCTGCACGCTTAGTTTCAACACACATCGTAATACTTGCGTTATCTATGTAAATGTATGAAGATTTTAAATTATTATATATTTTTTCCTATATGTAAATCTATAGCTGTGCTTTACCCCATACCAAAAATCACGTCGATCCGTTACTCCGCTTAGACGTGACAGACAAGACAAATAAACAAACACACTTTCAATCCACAGAAGAAGCCCAGAAAACTCTAGAAGAATCGCTAGCAGGCGAAACGGACGAGCGAGGTTCCTTAGCTATGGACCTGTATCGCTCGCGGCAAAATTCAGTTGCTAGCGTCGGCGGGCTGGGCAGCGCCGGCGGCGGAACACTGCGGCGGGGGAAAGCTGCCCCCGCCCTTGGGAAGTCCCCCCCGCGCCCCTCCCCCGCCAACGTCGCTTACCACAGCGACGAGGAAAGCCTCCGCGGCTACGACGAAAACCCAGATGACTCCTCAGTCACAGAAAAGCCCTCCGAAATGAGCTCCACAGACTCACAGGTAATAACCATCAAAATAAGCGTCGTCTAAAGTCTTAAACACACGTGCCCTACCTCCAATACACTAAATGCGGTCCTTATTTTTTCCCCGACCACCTCCGAACGGATACCGCGACGGTAAATATGATCAATGAATCAAATACATTTGGCTATCGCTAAATTTATTATTTCGTCACGCTTGGTCAAATCGATAAGCACTTACTTCTGTAGGCACTGTTAATAGTTCCTTTTTATTCGTGTCATTGTGTCTGAAGAATAACTGACTTATGTTTTTTTATCGTAACTATACATAAATTAAAGCCAATGATTTCGATCCTGTTAAATTCAAACTGATGCTAAATTATTATTTACTGTTGTTCAGTTCTTTATGCTAAAATTAGAAATGCTTGTAAATATCACATCGCATGGGCATCTATTTCGATTACATAGTAATCGATCGTATCAAATCGAGTTGCTCAATTATTAAATAATGTTATGTGACTTGGTGTCAAATATAAAATTTGTAGATTTAGCCACAGCTCAGTCATATTTAGGTCTTTGAATTGGTCATGTCATGAGTATCCAACTCATGTATGTTGTGATTTAAACTATTATCGCTTACTAAACTATAGCCAAGTCAGTTATTTTTCATGTATTCGTAATCTTTTTAGTATTAATCAAATTATTAAGTAATAAAAAAACTAATTTTAAAAATTTACTTACATCATCTTTTATCATTTTTAATATTGTAGTTGTAAATTTATATTCAGCTAAAGAACCAGAAAAAAATGACGTTTTCTTTTAAAATATTGTACATAGTGTTACGTTACGCACGGACCGATAACCATTACAGTACCTTATCGACAGTACCGTCTGTCTGACCACTGACCAGACGATTGGTAGTCGATGTGCGTAAGGTTCTTTGTCTTCAGTTTCGCGCGTCACTTGCTGGCCGCGCCGTAGCCTAACTTTAATGAAGTGTTTTGTATGACAAGAGCCTCGATTGCCCGTCATAACATAACGCTGGAATATATAGATCGGCCACCAAGTTACGCGTCAACTATAATCAATACTTGATCAGTCAACTAACTTGCGATATTGTTTGTGTAGAATTCTGAGAGCGAGAACGAGAGCGTCCGGTCGGAGCCGCACTCTTTCGTGAATCATTACGCGAATGTGAACGATACGCTGCGGCAGTCGTGGAAGCGGCAGCGACCGGCGCGCCGCAACTACTCCAGCTACACGGACTCGGAGCCCGAGGGCAGCGCCGTGATGAGCCTCAACGGCGGCCAGATCGTCATGAACAACATGGCGCGCTCGCGGGCGCCCTTGCCCGGCTTCTCCTCCTTCGTATGACAGCAGCTGCCCGACACGGCGCCAGCGCAAGCCGTGCACATGTAACTTTCACTGCCCATTCCCAATTTAATCTAAGTTTTGTACATATTTAATAAACTGTAAGTTCCTAGAAATACTACAAACGGCAGCTGATAAAACTCAGTGGCCATCCGCGATCGATGATCACCATGATGTGGTTGTACTTTGTAGGTAGGTTTCTCGACGACCAATGTTGACTACTTTATGATATTGATGCAGTTTTATTAAGAGATCTCGTTCATGTGGTGTGGTTCAGTAGGCCATATTACTCGTTAATATTTTTATTTTATAAGGTTAATATCATGTTAGTTAATATTTACATACCGGTAATTTATATAATGTAGCCTGTTTCAGATTTGGCACAAAACTTACTTGCTGATTGATATTTACTGTAGCACATACGTATGTAGTATAATCATTAGTAGTATTATCAAATATTAATTGTTTTTATGACTTAACTTATGAGAAATTCTGCATAACTAGCTGTTTTTCCAGAGGCGTATCTACGCCTTTTATTTCATATTAACATAGGTACAATTGGTCATTTTTTTACAAAGTAAATAATTGAATACTCAAAAGTGATATGTTCATTATGCAATAATACATATAATATAATTAGACAAATTGGTAGTAGACTTACCAAATCTATGGCGAGTACTTTGTATTATATTAGGTATATTATTATACCTAATTTTAATTTCTAGAATGTATTTTAGGGTATTGATTAAAAAAGTAGTAAGCTTTACTTCAGGGACACGGAAGTTCCTTAGATGAAATTTTATGCATAGCAAAATGTTTACGTGATTGGTAAAAAAATTAGGTGCTGCCAAATTGATTAACTTTAAGAAAATACAATGCTTAGGTAATCAATTATGAAGCATCAGATGTTCAGGCAAGTAAGCATTTGTTAAACTTTGCTTTATTTTGGTAATTGAAAGAACTGTAAAATTTGACAAATGCATGTGTTAAATGCTTTTTTTTAACTTAACGTTTGTAATTAATTTACTTCATTTTAAAATATGCAATTGACTGATAGTTTTAGATTTAAATCGTGTTATGTAAATAAATATCTACTAGGCAGCTACATGCATTTACTAGCAAGGTTATATTTTGGCACAACTATATAAAAGCAACTGTGATCTATTGTAATTTTCAATACATTTATAAGTCTATATTTCTTCTTTAACATTATGTGATTCATTAAATTAACAATGCCACTTTTATGTACATACATAAAAGAATGGAATTATCTTTAAATAAATATGAAGAATTCCTTGATCAAACATAAATCGAAACTTTTTAAAATTAGTTTATACTATGCATATTTAACTTTGTACAATGAGTGTACACAACGGCAAGGTAGCCAGATTTATATATTAGATGCATTTGTAATTTTCATAATGCACTTTATTTCATAACTCTAATATTTAATTGGGAACTTAAAAGGTGCCATTACATTTTTAAAGACTTGAATGTATTTGTAAATAGAGAAAATGACGCCATGAAACAGTTTTAACGACCACCGACTATGATAAAGTAATCGCCCCATTGGTTTGATTTTCTGTATAAATAGTCTTAAAGTCTAAACGGACAACAATCAATATTTAATAATTTTGTACAGAAAATATATAATGAAAATATTCACAACAAAGTGTTTTAATTTTATTCTAGATCAATCCTACAATAAAACGTAGTTATTTTTTTGATGTTTCTGCTTCATGGCAATCCGTTCTTCGAACAAAAAGCCGCCTTTTGGCCAAAAAATATCTGTACAATACAATGTTATCTATGAGAGCCATAGCGTCAGGCGGAATCACCAGACAAGATTCTGTACTCAAGCATCAAAATCTCTCCATCAAAAGATGGTACAACTTTGATTATTTTACTAGGGATCATTAAGGTGCTACTCGGAAAAAGTATGGACTCTTTGATATAAAACTATAGGACGGTTAGAGTTGTTATAAATCTGGTAATAAGATATATATTTCTTCATACCTTTATCTAGAATCGTATAGTTTCAAAAACACGAGTTTATGTTTTTGGCTCGACACTTTTTCTTTTCGAAAATACCTCTAAAAAATACGAAATATCAAGATTATTCTTAAATGGGGTTACATATACTATTGAAAATTGGTTTATTTAGTGGACACGTACACCAATAATATCTAGGATCGTATAGAAGCATTTTTTAAAATCGTTATAGTTTTTTAATATGAAGTGATTTTGTTTTCTTTGCGTAATCGGCAAAATCGGTGTCGCTCCCGCGCGTCGTTTTCTCATTGCTATCTCGCTTTAGCATAATTTTTCCGAGTATCGCCTTAATAGTCAGGTAAAAGGATTCTACATGAACATTAATACAAGTGTTTAAAGTTTCATGTTTTTATTAGGAACTCGAAAATTACACACTTTTCTTTATTTCTTTACACTTCTTTACACACTTGTTGACATCTTTCAAACCAGCTATTTGGCACTGATTTAGGTTTATGTCTCATCTGTTTTATAACATTAAATGCTGCAACATCCACAATGGACAATTCATTTTTATAAATCCAATCTTTACATTGCGCAAATAATTTTTGGATGAGAGCATCTTTGCTTTTCTCTGTCGACTTCTCTAACAAATAACAAAGATCTAGAAGTCCATCTACATAATAGTCATTAATATTGTATGGTATTGTATTTGGATAAACTAGAGATAGATATCTCAATATATTCACATTACCCAATATGGGAACAGCTAATGAAGATAACCTTAATTCGGAATCGTTGAAACCTGTAAAAAAGACATACAATTATCCCTTCCTGATCAAATTGTCTAGTAGCTAAATGTCCAACAGCGCTAAACGTCTAATTAGCAGTAAGTCTCATTAGCAAAATGTCTATGTAGCAAAACGTCCAACTATCAAATAGTCTGTATAGCAGAACATCTATTTAGCAAATCGTCACATTATCAAAATGTTTGGATACTCATGCACAAAATTCAACACACAAATTACATCGGGAGGGAAACGGACACGGAATTATAATATGTACGTACATACAGACTTGTACATACCTACAGATTCTTTGGTCTATGTAGCTTAAATCATATCTTTTTGATGGTGACTGACAATTTATTGTCAAGAATGCTATTTGATTAGCATTACATAAAGCTCTTAGAAAAAAAGCGCTTTGGCAAGATCGCAAATACAAGAATATGTTATTTGAAGGACATAAAAGAAGGAAGATCGATTTAATGTTTAATGCCAAATACAAAAGAGCTGCAAAAGTTTGAGGGCCAAAAAGATAGTCCCTTTGAATTTTTGATAAACCTTGGTCATATCTAATGACTAAATAAAGGCAGGGGAATTTGTGCGCCTAATAATAATATCCTAATAATATTTATGGCGCTACTAGCATTTTAAACCAGATTTTGTTTTCTCAAATAAATGTAATGTAATTTACAAATGACTTTTTCTTTTTATCATGAGGTTACACATTTTTAAGAATGACTTTTTGAAAGAAATAGATGTTCTGCTATACAGACCATTTGATAGTTGGACGTTTTGCTAAATGGACATTCTGCTAATTAGACTTACTGCTCATCAGACGTTTCGCGCTGTTGGACATTTAGCTACTTAGACCTTCTGATCAGGAAGGCAATTATCTACCACCTTCAAAAGCATTATACATAAAAAACCATCACTTTAAAAGATTAAATAAATTAATCTATACTAATATTATAAAGAGGAAAGATTTGTATTTTTGTATGTAATGAATAAACTCAAAAAGTACTGGGGCCCGATTCTCAGGCATTCGAACATTTTCAGTGTGGTAATTCGTATTTCGAACATTTTGTTTGTGGTTTCTATTGAAAAGTTAGAACGTTTCACACAAACTAAACTGTCCCACTTGTCAACAAATTCATTTTGACAGCTAAGTTCGTATACAAACATCTATTGGTCTGTACCACTCGTTGCGTTTGACTGGTTTTCGATCGAACTTTTTCGATTGTGAAATTCTGACAATACACAAAATGTTCGTAAAATATTTGAATTTCGAGCTATAAAAGTGAACTTTTCTCGATAGCCTGAGAATCGGCCCCCTGGACCGATTTCGAAAATTCTTTCACCGTTAGAAAGCTACAGTCTTCCCAAGTGACATAGGCTATATTTTATCCCGATATTCCCACGGGAACGGGTACCACGCGGGTAAAACCGCGAGGATCCGCTAGTAAAATTATAAAAAGGCTAACTAAAAAAATATTATACAATGAATAAATCAAAACTTATGACTGGTTTAAACTAAGATAAATAATTCATTGAAATAGAAATAAGTAAAGTAAAACTAAAATTGCTAACTTCATATACTTACACCTGTATTCACAAACATTACTTAGAGGTCTCACGCAAGAGACGCATAGTATTAGTTAGCAAGGGATGAAAGTATTTGTTGCATGTATATGCATCCCTTCCTAATAGGTAGGTAGGTTCGAGGGTCCGACGCCAGTGGGGTAAATGATAATCCGCCTCCCCCCCAGATTTTTCAGTTTTTAGGGGACTTGGGGAACTGGGTGAAATGGTCCCGACCTAGGTGACTGATCACCCGTCCGGCTTCGCTGGCGTCCCCCCTATAAATAATAATAATAATAATAAATAATCCCTTCCTAATTGTACTTGTGCATCCGCACGCATTGTGAGACCTCTAAGTAATGTTCTTAAATACGGGTGTTATACTACTACTTACCACTCTTAAATATCAACCGTAGATTTATTTTTGAATTGGATTTGGTATTTTTTAATTTCTTCAAGAATGCATGAATAGCATTTATTTTGTCACTGGTGACCGAAGAATGTATATGCCACGTAATGTTTACCTCTATGGTAGTATCTTTGAGGAACACAAATAAATACCAAGGAAGATTATCTGGATTAACATTTAGCACAATTTCTTCTGGTGTGGGTATCTGAAAAGAGATAAAAATACAGTGGCATTTTCTTTCTACAGACAGCGGGCCAAACATATAACAATATTTCTTAAGTAATTAAATATAAAACAATGTAGTATTTTTTTATTCAACTTTATATTACTATACTGATAACCTGCAGTAGTATATACTGACCCTTTTTATCTACATTATTATTCATACTATGTCTTCAAATTATTAAACATTTATTTCATCTTAATGATGTACCAGTATTTATGGCATAACTATAACTAGTCTAAAGAGAAAAAGCATACATACAGATAAGACTTTGCTTTTATTGATGTCAATAATTTTATCTTGGGCACATATAAAACTAATTGTTTTTATCCTCTCATGTAGAATATCCAACTTCTTCAAAAGTTGATCTTGTCTTCGTTCTAGTTCGGTCATAGCTTCGTTTGGTATCTGCAATAAATAGAATAAGATCGGTTAGTTGTGATGATAGTGCTGCCCAGCCAGTTTATTACACTGGGTATCAGATATCGGATTTCGAAGTTACTTCAAAATTGAGGTTTTACATCTATGAACATCACATGATTCGAATAAAAGCAGGGGGGCTACCGGCTAAGAAATCTGGATATGGGTATGGGCTTCAACTGTCATTTGAATTCCTTATTCTGATAGATTTTTGCTGCTTTGTTCTGTTGAACGTTGCTAGCTAGATATCGTTTCGTTATACCCGACACGTCACAAAACAAGGAACTGATAGCGGCTATTTTCTTTATAAAATTGACTTAGTTCCCAAAAACGTATGAAGTTCATATCCAAAAAGTTACGCGGTAGCCCCCCAGGTTCATTCAACAAGTGTTTCGTGAAATTTGTAACTGTTAGGACGAAATAAACCTTTAAAAGCTTGGTAACCTGGTCACAGATATTGATATCATTTACGATCGATTTCGAGTCGTACGGATTTTTCATATGATACATGCACGTCGGTAAAGGTATTTTGTAATCGTGGGATATAATATTTTTCATAGAATACATCTTGGAATCGATTTTCTTTCAGAGTACCGAGTACCTATGTACACCGACCACCAAGCACGTAGCACACACAGCTGACACAGCACACAATCACGAATTATATGAATTATGTACGTAGTAGTAGTACTTATAAATTCCTTGTAATTATATCACAAATTACTATGCGATTATTATAAGAATAGGATAGGGCAATCACAAATTATATAGGGCAATAGGGGCGCCGCCATGTTGTGACGTCAAGCTGTCAAAGTGCTGTCAAACTAACTTCACTTCGCTTCAGTATGGTGTGCAAAAAAAGAAATTTATCGTGAATCAGCACGGGTAGCATGACGACCTCGAGAGCGGTTTTGTCTACGTTGAAATGTCAAAAATGACATCCCAACGTAGACAAACTCTTTGTTTAACTGTCAAAAATGACATTAAGGGGTAGACAAAATCTTTGTCGGGTTCGTCATGCTACGCCTGCTGGGGGCTGATCATGTCATAGCTTACGATAAATAATGATGTTCGTGCAAACCAAAATATATGAATAATTTGCAGATAAATATAAATTATTAACTTGATTTTTTCGGAAAGTATAGGACTCATGAAAGTATGCTTTTACGAAAATGATCAGGGGGCCTACCGGCTAAGAAATATGAATATGGGTATGGGCTTCAACTGTCATTTGAATTCCTTATTTTGATAGATTTTTATAGGGGCGCCGCCATGTTGTGACGTCAAGCTGTCAAAGTGCTGTCAAACTAACTTCACTTCGCTTCAGTATGGTGTGCAAAAAAAGAAATTTATCGTGAATCAGGGGGCTGATCATGTCATAGCTTACGATAAATAATGATGTTCGTGCAAACCAAAATATATGAATAATTTGCACATAAATATAACCCAACGGACTCGCTGTCACACCGTTTTGTCACACTGGTGTGACTACGAAGCATTTTTTTCTTCGTAGTCACACTGTTTGGTGTGAATATTAGTAACTGCCAAAACATGAGACTTGTTGTCACACTACTAGTGCGGGGAAATTAAATACCCTGTATGTGCATGTTTTATAACATGGATTGCAAACTGATTTATTCGTCAACTCGCGAGTGTGAAACTCGTGAGCGCGCGCGAGTTGGCACCTTCCAATTTTACGTACAGTCAGCAAATTTATTTATGTACAATCAGCTACAAGCTATAACAACCTTAGGATAAATTTAATATGGACTTGGCATTCTAGTAACGGTTTATTTGCGAACTTTTGGATTCTAAAGTACCAGGATAACATAGCTATGGAGGAGGTAAGTAGAGTTGCGACTGGTAAGAAAAAATATCTTTACCTGTGTTATGTAGGTACTAATCTTTTCTAAAACATAAGAACAAAAAATGCACTGTAACTAGCGCCAAAAACGCGCCAGTCACGCGCAGAGTTATCTGACACACACTAGTACATAGTACCTAACACGGGAGATACTTTTCCCACATTACTACTGCATTTAAAGGATAAGTTAGCTCCCCTGAGTCGAATGAAGTACCTACCTACTTAGGCACTAGGCATATTGGAAAAATAATGAACAAAAAGTACCAGGGCAGCCTAAGCAACCAGGAGTTATTACGAGTATACCTACTTAAAATGCTGCTGCCTATAAAACTCAAAACATCTAAAACAACTCCTGGTTAGCTATGCAACCCTGGTACTTTCAGCTAATAATATTTTAATATAATAATTAATTTAATATCATATTACGTATATTGTATCAAAGTGGTATCAAACTGGTATCAAATTATCAAGTGATTTACGTCAAGTATGACTTATTGAAAATGGTGTGACTATTAGGAAAAAAATTCTTCGTAGTCACACCAGTGTGGAAAATGAGAAAAAAATTCTTCGTAGTCACACCAGTGTGACAAAATGGTGTGACAGCGAGTCCGTTGGGAAATATAAATTATTAACTTGATTTTTTCGGAAAGTATAGGACTCATGAAAGTATGCTTTTACGAAAATGATCAGGGGGCCTACCGGCTAAGAAATATGGATATGGGTATGGGCTTCAACTGTCATTTGAATTCCTTATTTTGATAGATTTTTGCTGCTTTGTTCTGTTGAACGTTGCTAGCTAGTTATCGTAATACCCGACATCATAAAACAAGGAACTGATAGCGGCTATTTTCTTTATAAAATTGACTTAAAGTTCCCAAAAACGTATGAAGTTCATACCCATAAAGTTACGCGGTAGCCCCCCAGGGGGCTACCGGCTAAGAAATAAGTATGGGCTTCAACTGTCATTTGAATTCTTTAGTTTGATAGATTTTTGCTGCTTTGTTCTATTGAACGTTGCTAGCTAGTTATCATTATACCCATGAAGTTTGACTTAATACTCTGAGGTAACTGGAGCTCTCACCCTGAATAAAAAAGTGTCGCCAGCAAATTTGACATTTATTTATGTAGTGGCTGTCAGCTGTCTCATATGACCATACGTATTTTTTTAAAGTGTAGGTGAGACGGAAGACAGCCACTGTGTTATTTGTGGTATTCAAAAATTTGTTCGTACTGCACTCTCCAGTTACCTCAGTATTAAGTCAAGCTTCATGATTATACCCGACGTCACAGAACAAGGAACTGATAGCAGCTATTTTCTTTATAAAATTGACTTGCCCCAACACAGCTGTCTCTCTTATGGAATCTAGTGTGAACAAGTGCCAGGAAACATTTAGTTTTAGCTATGTCACTACCGAAGATATTATTAAAGCATTCAAAGCAATAAATATTAAGAAAACAGAAGATCTCTGGGGCATATCTACAAGTATCATCAAATCAATAATTGATGTGATAGCTCCATCATTAGCAATAATTTTTAACCAATGTATAAGTGAAGGGGTCTTTCCAAATTTAATGAAAAATAGTAAAATAATTCCTTTGTTTAAAGCTGGTGACAAAAGTGACCCAGCAAATTTTAGACCTATATCCATACTACCAGCAATAAGTAAAATATTTGAGAAATTAATTTATGCTCAACTTTTAGAATATTTTAAATTAAATAGTATACTGCATGAGAAACAGTTTGGTTTTTCAAAAGGTAAAAGTACAACTGATGCTGGGGTTGCATTTCTAAAACATGTACTTGATGCCTGGGAGGACAAGCAGGATGTAATCGCTATTTTTTGTGACCTTTCCAAGGCATTCGATTGTGTTGATCACCAAACACTATTAAGGAAGTTAAAACATTATGGTGTTTCTGAAATGTCAGTAAGCCTTATGCATTCATATCTGTATGAAAGAACTCAGAAGGTAGTTATTAATAAAACTGAGTCTACCGGAGCTCCCATTACTATGGGCGTACCCCAAGGATCAATATTGGGCCCGCTGTTGTTTTTAATATACATAAATGACCTTCCTTACTACGCGAAGAATTTATGTGAGACAGTGCTATTTGCCGATGATACATCTCTAGTCTTTAAAGTAGATAGAGGTGATGACTGTTCTGACGAAGTAAATTGTGCTCTTTCAAAAGTGTCACATTGGTTTAATAGTAATAATTTATCATTAAACTCAAAGAAAACTAAGTGTTTAAAATTTTCGTTACCTAATGTAAGACAAGTTGATTTTCATATTAGACTAGACGGCGATATGGTCGAATTCATTAACAATACAAAGTTTCTAGGTATTATATTAGACTCGCGAATACAATGGGATCCTCATATAGAAGCCTTGGCGAGTAGACTCAGTTCGGCCGCATTCGCAGTTAAGAAAATAAGGCCCTTAACCGATATTGAAACGGCTAGAATAGTCTATTTTAGTTATTTTCATAGTGTTATGTCCTACGGCCTTTTGTTGTGGGGCTCAGCCGCTAACATCCAAAGTATATTCGTGCTCCAAAAAAGGGCTATTCGCGCTATGTACAACCTCCGATCGAGAGATTCTTTAAGAGATCTATTTAAAGAAATAAACATTTTAACTGTTGCAGGACAATACATCTATGAAAATATAATTTATGTGAAAAAGTATTATAATACATTTGTAAAGCAGAGCGATATTCATCGCTTTAACACAAGAAATAAAGATAAACTTGTCGTTCCCAAGTTTAGGCTAGAAAAATCCAGAGCCTCATATCTGGGGAAAAGCATAGCCTTTTTTAATAAAGTTCCACAGCATATAATTGAACTACCATTGCATAAATTTAAATGTTACAAGAGTCGCTGATGAGCAAAGGATACTATAAAGTAGACGATTATTTGAATTACCGCAATGCATGGTCATGATGTAACACATAACATAATCACTGTTTAATATGATGTATTTTTATACGAAGCAATTGTTGTATTAGTAACGATATGTTTTTTTTGTAAATGTCGTTACCTAACTAAGAAACGCTGGCAAGTTTCTTGCGCCCATTCTTCTTGTCAGTTAAAAAAGTCTTGAATGGTAGGTAGGAAAATATTGACGATTCATAAGTACATATTTATTATGTCTAAGTGAATCAAGAATATTTTTATCTTTTTATCTTATCTTATCTTTACTTAGAGTTCCCAAAAACGTATGAAGTTCCTACCCATAAAGTTACGCGGTATAGTCGGGGCCACTCGGGGCGTAGGAGTCGTAAATAACCATTTAGTTGTAATAATATTAGAGTTGATGATATGTCAACAATATGTATCAGGTATATGTTAATATACATATTTATAAAAAGTTATAACACTTTCGAACTTATGGTAGGTATACTTTAGGTATTCTCATAAATTGATATTAATATTGATCTAAAATGGAATATTCTGCTTTCAGCTGTCATTATGTGTTGGTAGCTTCATATTAAACAGTTGTTATAAATGTTAGATATCGGCGAACCAGGTAAACAAAAAGATGATCTTAATTTTTCGAGTATAGAATTAAAATGCTTTTTAATTTATAAAATTAGCACTATGATGTTATATAAACTAGCTATTAAAAAATTATAAGTGTAAAATTTCCGTTTGCGTGAGTTAATTGCATTTTATATCGCAGTAGGACTGATATTAAACTAAAATCTCTAAAGTTGTGTCTACGTTTTCATACCAATCAACGAAGCTATATAACAAAAGATTATAAAGTTTCTCGATCGGCTTTAAAAGAAATGATAAAATGCACCAAATTTTCAAACTAGCGCGGGGCGGCGGCCGGCGGCGGGCGGCTCGGAAGCGCACCCCCTCTCCCCGTCGCCCGACCGCTGCGCCCGTTCGGCGATTATTCATTCTAAACTAATTTTTTACGGGTGGACATTTCGTTTTTTCAAAAATATGGCTGATGAACAGTGTATTATTTGCGGATTGTATTTAAACAGTGACTTGGTGACAGTGAAATCTCGAGGCATTGACCGTTTGATTTTTTTAGGTTAGCATACCTATACAATACAGGGCTAATTTTTGAACACCATCCAAATTTTTAAGCTCGTCTCAGAATCTGTAAGTAAACAACTTTCTCCTAGAAACATGGGTCGAAATATGACATAAATTTTTTGACTCTTCATACAAATCAGACAGATCACGCGATCGATTTAGTATGGGAAGTCCAAAAATTTTTGTTGTTTCTAGGAGAAAGTTGTTCACTTACCGATTCTGAGACGAGTTTAAAAATTTGGATGGTGTTTAAAAATTAACCCTGTATATAGTTAGCATAGTTTAACTTCGCATGCTTATAGGTTACCTACGTAGATACCTAAGTAGGTACCTATGTTATGCGTGATCGACGGTTCATATTAAACGTAGGTACCTACTGACGATCGACGAATTTCATACAATCTTGTGATGTTTTCTGCGCACGGAAGTGTATAGCTGTACAGGCCAAGTTCGAGTAAAGGGTACTATATATTCTGTGGTAAAGATCCGTTTATATTTACCTACAGAAATAAAAAATAATTAATTGAAACTAAATAAAAACGGTACAATGTCCAAATTGTCAAGCTTGACGCACTCTTGACTGTACACAAAAAAATTTGTTTCTTGTTTTGTACTTCAAAAGTTGGTTGGTTGGTTCAAAACTTGATTTTTGATGAATGTTGAAATTTAAATTGATATTTTTAAAATATATGAGTTTTTGTTGCTATCTACTGGCTTTTATTTAGTGCTTATACTTTTATTCTGGTTAAAAGCGTTTTTAAACCCCTTTGTTCCAATTTTTCCTTTTCTGCATCCCCTCCTCACCAAATACCCTGCTAAGTCAGAAAAATATATAATATCTTTATAAAAGAAAGAAATAAAGTTAAAGACTATAAATATGAAGGTGTAGGTAGGGTAGGTGTAGGGTAGGTGTAGGGTAGGTGTAGGGTAGGTGTATGGTAGGTGTAGGGTAGATGTAGAGTTGTTATAGGGTAGGTGTAGGATAGGTGTAAGGTAGGTGTAGGGTAGGTGCAGGATAGAAGTAGGGTAAAAGTTGAATAAAATGCAGGACAACGTCTGCCGGGTCAGCTAGTACTTATATAAAAATATCGTGTTTTTATGTAAATTTGTGAGACATGCCAATCGACCGACAGAAAAACTAATTACCAACGACAAAATATTCTTTAGCAAAATGTCGTAAGAGGAATATTTTTCGACGGAATATAATAAACAGACCGACTAAAAATTACTTAATTTACCGACTAAAATACTAAGTTTGGTTACGGAAAAATAGGTTAAGGTTAGATTAGATTGGCGACTAAGGCCCGATTTCACCAATGATATTTAAACGCGATTAACGCTAAACGTGTTTAAAACGTATTTCTGTCCCTGTCACATTCAAACAGATGACAGAGGCAGAACTAAGTATTAAACACGTTTAGCGTTAATCACGTTTAAATATCAGTGATGAAAGTCGCCCTAAGTCGCTCACCTAGTATTTTTGTCGGTAAAAAAGTATTTTAGTCGATCGGTTTATTACTACTACCCTTTTTCGACATAGGTACTTACTTTAAAGGTATACGTAAAGTTGCGATTACCTAAAATGTCGTGTTTTCGTAAATGACTGTGAAATATTTATATGCCAATTGACAGAGATGTTAATTACAAACAACAAATATTCTTTGACAAAATGTCGTGAGAGACATATTTTCTAAGATATTTTAGTTTGAATGTGTACTATAAACAACTTTAGGTATAAAATAAGTACCTATCCTGCACGACATTTTGTCAATGAGTAAGTATTTTTGTTTGTAATTAGTTTGTCTGTCTATTAGCATGTCTCACAGTTGTACACGACACGAAACCATGACATTTTAGGTAGGTACCTGCAACTTTAGGCATAATATGCTCCATATTAAAATATTCGATGGAAGTGGTCTATCTTTTTTGATGATCAATGAGGCAGTGAATTAGTGACGAAATATCGAAACTTTGATAAACCTTAAAAACCGTTAAAGGTAGAAACTTGTAGTTTGAATTATACTGCCCACTGCCACTTCAACTGAGCAATCCTTCGAGCGATGTCGGTCGTTTTAGTTCTCCTGCGGATCTCATCATTTCTGATTCGATCGAGCAGGGAAATACCAGGCATGAGCTACTCTGAAATTTGTGACAAATACATGGGCTACGTACACAAATTTGTAAACCCCACAGTTGTATTCGATGGGTACGAAAATGAAAACTGTGTAAAAACTCATGAAAGAATAAGGCGAGCAAAAGGAAAAATAAATACTTGTGTTATGTTTCAAGAAAATACGAAAGCTACAATGACTCAAGAACAATTTTTATCTAATGACAAAAATAAGAGCCGGCTTATAACCATGCTTACAACACATATGAAATCGAAGGGTATTCCGGTCTATCAAAGTCCAGATGATGCGGATACTCTTATAATTAATACGGCAATAGAAACTGCCAATAAACAAAAGTATACCAAAGTAATCGTAGTAGGCGAAGATATTGACCTGTTAGTAATCCTAACGTCAAAGAGAAATCCATACGTTTTTCTGATGAAACCCGGTAAAGGCAATGTTGCATCAAAATTGTACAATTCTGATAGTTTTAAACATGATCCTGGTATTGTATTATTTGCTCATGCGTTTACTGGGTGTGATACTACGTCTGCAATTTACAGGCATGGAAAAAGGAAAGCGTGTTCTACATTCATGAAAAAAACAGACATAAAACAAACTTTGAATGTATTCTATGATCTGCACGCTACCAAAAATGAGATTTTAAAAGCTGGTGAGATATTGCTGTGTGATCTTTATGGGGGCAAGAAAACTGATCTCAATGCACTCAGATATGACAGATTTGCTCAATCTTTAACAAAAAGTTCCACAGATCTGGCTGCTCTCCCACCAACATCGGCAGCAGCAACGCAGCATTCATTGCGGGTTTTCTATCAAGTCCAGAAATGGTTAGGCAATGAATTGAATCCCACAGACTGGGGCTGGGAAAAGCAAGACGGTTATTTGATTCCAATTACAACAACTGAGAGCCCGGCACCCGACGAAGTTTTGAAAATTATATGTTGTAAATGCAAGCTTACGTGCAAAGGAACCTGCACTTGCATTAAAGCAGGATTAAAATGTACTGCATTGTGCATTTATTGTGTAGACAAGAAATGTAACAATGATACCGTAAATGATGAAGTCGAACTTGATACGGAAACAGAGGTTCAGATTAGTACCATACTAGTTGATACCACAGATGGTTTGGTTTTTGAACATTGTGAGCATGATATAAGTGTACTTAATACTTCCAATGAACCTTTATCTTCTCGAATTATCCATCACCATGTGGACCTTTCATCAAGTTCGTCCGGCGTACCAAGTAAACGGCCAAAATTATAGACTAATATTCACAGTCCCGTTCATCAATAATGTTCCATTCACTTAATGAATAAATTAACTTTACTAAATGTATTAAAATTTAGCGATATTTACAGTAGGCACAATATTAGTTTGTAATAAATCCAGTAAAGTTAAAACAATTCCAAATATAAATAATAGTCACTAGTTTTTGCTTACTAAAAAGGCTGACATTTAATTGGCTGACAATTTATAAGTAATCAGTATAATATTTCAATGGTTTTTACGAAGTCTGAGAATTTACTTTGTACAGGTACGAGTACACATTAATAGTGATTAGGAGTATATACTAAAGACCATGTAACATGAAGCTGCGAGCGGAAAACTAGTGTAATATAAAATTTAGGTAGTCCCTAACAAGTGCTCGAAAATACGTTGAGTTGCTTCGAGAAAAGGGTGTACGGCCGGCCGTGTTGGTCTGCACTGCACGACTTGGCGGGAGACACTGCCATGCCCCCTGATGAAAAATACTTTAACAACAAGGTAGTATAAAGCGATACTCGGAAAAATCGTGCTGAAGCGAGATAGAAATGAGAAAACGACGCGCGCGGGAGCGAGACCGATTTTGCAGATTAGACAAAAAATAGGTACACAAAATCACATCGTATTAAAAAACTAAAGCGATTTTTTTTATGCTTCTACACGATTCTAAATATTATTAGTGTCCACTAATTAAACCAATTTCCAATAGTATTTGTAACCCCATTTAAGAATAATCTTGAATTTTCGTATTTTTAGAGGTCTTTTCGAAAATAAAAAGTGTCGAGTCGAGGCAAAATCATAAAATCGTGTTTCTGAAACTAATCATACACCTACCTACCTACAAAAACATAAGATTTTTGTAGGTAGGTAGGTATAAAATATCTACCCCCGTATTTTTTATTTTATTTGCCACTCAGTAGTGGCAATAAAATAAAAAATACGTAGGTACATATTTTATAATTTTTATTGGTTATTAATTTTTTTATAATATAAAGAGGAACAGACTGAAAAATTATGTAAGTAAGTACCTATTATGAAAGTAAGGTATTCGTAAAAAATACACTAGTTCGCACTTCGCAAATCGCGCGGCCGCGTCGTCGTCGGTCGTCGCGAGTCTCGCGCGCGCGCCCTCTTATCTAGCAAAGCGTTCGGAAATAAATTCTTTTTATACATCGCTCAATAGAAAGCTGGAAAGTTACACTTATAATCTTTTGTGTAGTTATTCATTACATTGTTGTGATATAGTACCATCAACTTTACAAATTTTTATTCAATATTGGCCACACCATGACAAAAAAAATATATATTTATTTACGCATGATGTTTAATTTAATTTTATAATATTTTACATACCAGTAAGATGGTACTTTTAGATTATATTATATTAATATCAGGATATTTTAAATCAATAACTACCAAATTAAAAGCATTTTTCAGTTAAGGTATGTCCCTAGTACATGAGGTTTATAAAATCTTAATAGCACTAAGATATAAACATTTTATACAAGATGCTATCCATACTTTCTATTTTAATTCTATATTCACAATTTTTTTACACTTCTATATAAATATGTAACTATTATCTAAAGCAAGTTCTAGTTTTTTATAATTTTTTGGAGTTTAACTCTACGACATATTCCTAATAATATATTAAAAATTTGCAGACTTTAATAATATCAAAACCAATTTTTCTTCAGCCACCCGACTAGTAGCCCCCCAGGTAATTTGAATCTTGATCAAATTAAAATTTTGTGATATTTAACCTAAAACCATTTTTTCATTCATTGTTCTGCGGGGTACTTTAATACTATGCTTCAATAACACAGAATAAATTGAATTCGATACTATTTACTGGTTTAAGTATTTAAATAAAACAGGAATTCAAGTTATGAAAATAATTTCATACTTAATCAACTTTACAATAAAATTAGTAAATTGGGGGTCTAGTGAAAAATTGTATTGGTCTATCATGGTAAAAGGATTGGCCAGCTAGATTCTGCACGTTGATTGAAGTTAGATTCGGCAGAATCTAGCTGTTACCAGGGTGCGCCGGGTATTGGTATCACGGGGAACGATTCAATCAAGCCACTCGGGGAGGCGCCTTTCGTGAATCCGCCAATTGTAAATCAAAACACATTATGCTTGCTAATGCTGTTCCACCTCTTCTATTCCACTCATTTGAGAATCATCGTCCCACTGGTCTGAGCTGCTACTGCTACAACGACATTGAAGACTTCTCCTTCTGACATTGCAAAGTACTGTAGAAATATAAGGTCCTTCTTAAATAGTGAACATAATTTTAAGGGTCAATGTACCTACTCATGCATACAAACAACTTTTACTAAGGTACCAACATTGAAATCGCGAAAAAAATCAGCTGTTCCATACATTTTGATCTATTCGATTTAAAAATTTCTATGGAACGGAACAGCTGATTTTTTTTCGCGATTTCAATGTTGGTACCATAGTAAAAGTTATTTGTATGCATGAGTACATTGACCCCTTAAAATTATGTGCACTATTTAAGAAGGACCTTATATACTTTATCAAAGCTTTGAACAAATACTCAAATACCCGTGCTACACCATGTATCCAAACATTTGTTCAAATGTGTGTGCTATGTCTGGCGCCTGCATAACGAAGGGCATGAGTAGTAAAATTGTGTACGAAGAAAAAGGGAAATACCTAGATGGATTTAAAAAATAAAAATCTTCGTTTTGAAAGTGGCAATACCCAAACCACCTTCTGCCAAAATAAAAAATAAAACTATTTTCATTTTGTTTTGCACTTTCTCAGGCGTTGGAATCTCTGAGTACTGAATCCTATGGAGATGGCATATTGTTCTATATGAACTATCGGTTATACAAATATGAGCTAAATCGGCATTGTACTCATAAACCTGTAGCCATCTTGTTCTATCTTACCTCCAATACTTCATGTAAAAAGAGACAGCAATATATTTATTCGACCTATTTTTTGGCAACATTGAAACGTGACGTCATCGTAATGCATGATTGAAGCCGGTCGCCATTTAGGTTTCTCGGTATGTGAGCTGTCAACGCGAGTTGTATTTGCAGTGTTTTGTGATAAAAGTCTTTTAATTTGAGACTTTCATGTGAATAAAAGGTATTAATAAGTGAGAGAAAGCAACAAGGAACATGTCTAATTGCAGTGTGGCAGTTTGTGGCATGAAAATCGACCAAACATTACATTACACCGGTACGTACTATTTATTTTGCAAAAACACCAAAACAATACGATAAATGCCTTGTGTTTTGGTTTTCCTGTGAATAGTTTACTTAGAATTCATACCAAATGTAGCTTACTACTTATTTTGGTGAGTTTTGTTGGTGTATTTCAAGAAAATATAAATCTGTTTGTTTTGCGCTAGAGTTGCCCTTATAGCATTTTTCTTATCGAATTATCGATGTTTTCAAATTTCAAGTGTAAATTGAATGTATTAATTTTAAACTGTTTTTATTGTTTTAGGTTGCCTAAAAATAACAAAAAAAGAAAAATATGGCTGGATACAATGCGAATCGAAAATTTAAAGACTCGTTCGAAAACTATTTTTATGTGCTATTTTCATTTTGAAGAACAGTTTTTGTTTTATTTCATTACCTTTTTTTACTTAAACAGGTTCTCGCGACCTTTGATCTGGAATTCTATGGAGGTCTCGCATGTGTATAGACGCGTGACCCGGAAAACATAATTTTTTTTATCATAAAATTGCAGTTTCTAAGTAAAGGCGAGTAGAGCCGACAAGTGGGGCGCCCTCAATCAAATTTATTGCTCGCTAAGTATTAATGTATCTACAATCATACAGATTGAAGCTAAGGTCGTGTAGTTGATTTACAAACTATAACCTCAGTAAAATATAGTAGGTTGGTCTTTTATCTACTACTACTGCAACATGAACTATATTTTACTAAGGTTAGTTTGTAAATAAACTACAGGACCTATCAAAAATTTCAACGCATCACACGCAAACTCCCACACCGGGGGCTTTAAGCTCCCAGTACAGGATGGCCGATCAAGTTGGCCAACCATGTTGGCCATCGTGTACAGGGCCAGTTTGCGTTACTCGCAGACGGCAATGAGCGATTTTCTGAGAGGCCATTTAAAAAAAAAAAGCTTCCAATTGCTTCACTAGATAGCGTTGAATAAGTATGTACATGTCTATGGTATATTTTGGTATGAAACATATTTAAATTAATTACTTTTTAAAAACCCAAAGGAAACTAATAATATATTAAATAAGTACTACTGTGAGGAACGGAAACGAAATAGGTAAATTTAAAGATTTAGGTAAATAAATAACATCTGTCTGACGTTCCGTTTTACGTAAAAAAAGTCGCGTCAAAGTAAAATTTATAACGTTCCGTTCCTTCTAACTGCATAGGTGGGACAGCGCCATCTAGTGGCTGAGCTTTCAGAAAATCGCCCATTACACGCAAACCGCCCCTGTACACGATGACCCATCATGGTCGGCCAACATGATCGGCCATCCTGTACTGGGGGCTCTACAGTTGTTGCGTCTCACGCGCGCGGTCGGGCCAATGATTGTGTGCATACATGCACAAACACATACACATTGTGTCATTGTCAAAAAGAACTTAATTATGTGCAAATGTAGGTATAATTTAAGCACATTATTAAGTTTTATTATTCTAAAAAACTAGGTATATAATGATACACTATAATTCCGTTTTAAATTATCGAGGTGATTACGAAACTGCTTTTATAAAATATAGGGTGATATAGGTAGGTAGTCACAAAAATACTTGTATCTATAACTTCATCAATAAATATATCGATGTACAAATAGGGCAGCACTACGGAAAGGCGCCATTATGGTTTCTCGGTATGTGTGCTTGTGTGTGTGTGTATGCTTCAAATTTTCGTAGGTATGCCATCTCCATAGGATTCAGTACTCAGAGGTTGGAATCACCCATAGAATAGGTCAAAACTTAGTGGCCGGTAGCCCCGATACCCATTCATTGGCTATAATTAAGACCGCCATTTTGTTGGGGTGCCCCCATTGGCTAAAATTAAGGCTGTCACTTTTTTCAAGAATTTCAAGATGACGTTTATTTAGTTTGTGTTTTTTTACTCATTTCGGTTTTCTAGTATTCTTTAGATGTTTTTTCACTTTTTCTCAGATATTTCTTTACAGAAATATGGATACATTATTCGAAGATGCCTTCGGTACACGTAAGTAAATCTATTTACGTAGTTTTATGTATCAATTATTTATTACATTAAAACCTAAATTTGAGTTTTGTTGTTTTAGGTAATTCCAAGAGGCAACTTTGTATTTCTTAAAACTAACCAAAACAAAAGAAAATACAGTTCACAACTTAACCGGAGTAAAGAAGATTCGGTTTCTCAGAAAGTTCTGAAATTTATCAAAGGCTAAAGAGTCACAATAGTTTTTACAAGTGCGTCATGCCTGGCACCACGGAGGCCTCTTTAACCAAAGTTAAACTGGGAAAACTCTGCTACCCTTCCACACCCATATGTGCTCATCCAGGAAAAGCTCCCTCCTGGCCTTGAAATTCCCAGATCATTATGGAGATCTTTAAATAGACTCCGTACCCAAGTTGGTCGAAGTAAAGACAACCTATCCAGGTGGGGCTTCACCAGTAACACGGATCTCGCGTGCAGGTGTGGTTACACTCCACAGACCATGGCCCACCTCATTGATTGCTCTGCATGCATGCCCGGACACCTGCACGCGTGAGGACCTCATGTTGGCTGCAGATAATGCGGTGAGAGTGGCACAATTTTGGGCCAACAACATATGATTTTGTACTTGTCATTGACATGTTGAAGAAGAAGTTATGAATGAAAGGTAGGTAATGTTTGTTTATTCTTTTTATATGAATGTAAGTAGGTATGTGTAATTAATTATTGATTAGTTTTGTTAAAAAAACCTTCCTAATACCTTATTTCAATATACATTTAGTAGTGATATCATATGGTGATAATGATAAAGCACAGTAGATTACTTGGGATTAAATTTAAATAATCAGTTGTCACATTTAACAAGTTTCAATTTAGTGAAGTTGTTAATACCAAGTCAAGAGAAAATAACAGTGTAAGTAATTCAATAACTTTGTCAAAACATTTAAAATGCCTTATCATCAAATTCATATTTCTGATTCTGACAAACAGAACAGAATTATAACAAATGTACCGGTGGGATAATATATGATTGTTGTTGGTACGAATGATGGTTTATTGTGATTGTCTTATGACTAGGTATGTTATAACTAGAGATCGGATAATCGGATGCATATTTACCTAAAGTTAATATTTGGCTAAGAAATTATGGCAGCGGCTTCTTAAAACATTTTTTTTAAATATAAATCCCTGGATTCCAGAAAATTCGCGAATGCAAAATTGGTTAGTAACATGATGTGGAAACGACGTCTTTAGTATAAGGTATTTATACGACCGATTTGGCACAGGGGTAGACTACCCACTTTCTGCGCCAGAGGTCTCGGGTTCGATTCCCGAACAAGACAAATATTTGTGTGCATGAATCATGTCTATTTGTCTTGGTCTGGGTGTTTACTATGTATATTAAGTATGTATTTACAAACAAAAAGTATTTAAATATATATTTATCCGTTATCAAGTTTTCCATAACACAGATTCTTAATGAAATTAACATGGGCTTAGATAATTGGTGTGATAGTAAGAAGTTATTTATTATTTATTTATTTATTTATTTAAAAATTTTGATACAAAAGTGCACTCCATAACAGCTAACACCTCAACTTTAGGTAAATATTCATCCGATTATCCGATCACTGGTTATAACTGTTACTGCTACCTACTATCTTAGATCTTACTTAATTATATATACTACCTCTCATCAGTCTATGTACAAAGCTTATCTACTTAGTAACAGTTATTAACTATAAACATTGATTATCTATAACTTGTGCATAGCGGCACAACAAACAAAATGTGCTTTATATGAAATATGAAGTATACACACTACTCTTTCTTGATTTACAAACTTTTCAGTTCAACTATCACTTATTTGTTTATAAAATGTTATGGCAGATTATAGTAACAATATGTAGAATCTATACTAACCAAATCTAATCTTTTCAGATAACTTGAGTCTCAACGAGGTTCGTGGAGTGCTGCGAAGATGCCCGTGTCTGCCTATTCTTGCGGTTATAAGTTATCAAATCAGAATTATGGTGCAAATTACTGCTGTTAGTTGCTATATTGATTACTTACTGCATTAAATGTTTAACTATTAGAATTAGGTTATTGCGTCTTGCATTGAAACTAAAGTGATATTAACAGTGAATAATGAAATGGCAGATACTAAATAAAACTACTAGGAAAAATAGCATTAGCATTTGTGCATAATAAATATTTGCAAGCAGTTTAATTTTTCTTATAGCTGATAAAGTATTTATATTTCTTAGTTTATCTATAAAGTCAATTTAGTAAGTAATTTCATTACTCTCATTCTTTGTCTTGTATAAATCTCAACTTATACTTATGTACTTTGTATTTGATAAAATTATAATGTCAAGTAATAAATGCCTTCTTTCATCAAATGTGTTTTTTATTTGAGCAGAATTTAAAATAGTATATTACTAGGGTTGTACCAAACGTCGATGATTTGCACAACTATCGATAATGAATCAAGGGTCGATAGTTCTAGCAGCACTATGTTGTCAAAATCTAATCGGGGTCCGTCATTCACTAACAAACGGCCGCTATAAGGCTTGATTCCTATCTGTACTAGTCTATATAATTTGTGCACTTTCTTGCGAGCTGTACCTTTTCAGAGTGAGGTTTGTCAACAACCCGTCCTATTCTTATAATAATCGCATAGTAGGTATATGCACGAACGCACGAACCCGAGCACACGAGCACAAACAAATTATATAGACTAGTAACCATAGAGTACTATAATACATCACAGATTAGGTATTAGGTACTACTCAGGACACTGATCTCTATAATAGAGGTCAGTGACTCAGGAGCACTGGGCCCCATAGATGTATACATCTATACATCTATGCTGGGCCCCTATCGCCCTATTTTGCAATAAGAGCGATTTCATTACAACTCCATTTCAATCAGTTTACGATCGTGACATAAAAAGGTATCGCCCTAACGTTCACAAACGGATGGAAGACGGATTGCGATGGCATTGCGATCGTTTGGCTCGGTGAATGAATGATACCAGTGATGTTACTTTTATGAATGAATCTTTTCAAAAATAGTGTCAAGTTGTCAATGTCAGTGTCATCCAACTGTCAAATACAAGGGATTTTTGGCGGTTGATTTTAGTGGTGCGTTTTTCTCAAACATGTATTGGTGTTTCTGACGTTTCTGTTGAGGTGCAGGCTCGTTTTGAAATTACAACTTTTACAATATATTTTACTAGCGTTTACTTTGAATTATTTCGTAGTACTTTTCAAGTTTTAGCGCGCTTGGCCTGCGATCGTTGAGGTTAAGCAACTTTCGCAATGGTCGGTCACGGGATGGGTGACCAAAAAACTTTTCATCTCGAGCTCCTCCGTGCTTCGGAAGGCACGTTAAGCCGTTGGTCCCGGCTGCACTTGCAGTCGTTAATATCCACCAATCCGCACTGGGCCCGCGTGGTGGGTCATGGCCCATTCCAATATTCCATTCCCTTTATCCATCCATAAGGAAGGCCAGTGCCCCAGCAGTGGGGACATTAAATGGCTGATGATGATGATGATGATGACTTTTCAAGTCTAGTCCAGATTTTTCAGGCGAACAGCTCTTAAGTCGGCCATCACGGGTAGCATGACGAACTCAAGAAAGGTTTTGTCTATATCGAAACGTCAAAAATGACATTTCATCGTAGACAAACCTATTGTTTGGCTGTCAACTATAGACTTTCGAGGTAGGTAGACAAAACTCTTATCGCGTTTGTCATGCTACCTACGCATGCTGGTGGGCTATTTCCACGGCCGCAAATGAGAATAAACTCATCACTGGGGAAGACGGCTTTGCCTTGGTAGGTAGCCTCCATCATACGGGCTCTTTTCGGGACCTCCTCTCCGCTCTTGGGGGATGTTGGAAGGCAGTGCCGAGTGTCTTTTTAAGAGTCAAGTAGCACCCGTCACTTTACTGATTATCACATTTTTGTATTTTTTTTTGACACGGTATTATTGTTTTCCGGCATTAACAACCACTGAGCAAGAGAATAAATACGTTTTAACAACTTGAAACACAAAGAATCTTACTAAAATCTGCTAATAATTTCTGAATAATGTTGAAAAAACTGCCTCCGACTAGCTGTTTATTTTGACATAAGCGAACGGTCAGTTATCGGCTGCAATGTAATCATTTTACGTTTAAAAACCTAGCGCGATTCGAAAAATCGTTCCGAAAAGGAATGGTAATGGTATTGTTGTCGTTGAGAAAATAGCGCGATACCAAATTGTCAAATAAGAGCAATGTAAGTGTAATATAAGCGCATTTAGCATAGGGCGATAGGGCCCCTGGTGGCCTACCACAAGCTCTAAAGCCCCCAGTACACGATGGCCGATCATGGTCGGCGACCATGTTGGGCCATCGTGTACAGGGCCGGTTTGCGTGTGATTGGTGACTGTGAGCAATGATCGCCGGCGATCCGTCCCGTGTCGGTTTTTCGTGCACGATTCCAAGGGAGTTTGTCGCAGGCCACAAACAGCGTTCACACGTTGGCCGATCATTCAGTTCATCTGAATATTTCTGCGTTGACTGACTTATTTTAGATTTATTGTTTTTTTTCGCAATCAGGCCATTTTGTGGAGCATATTACATTGTCAAAATCATCCTTGATGTTGTATATATTTGATATAATATATTTTTTATTCAAATGATAATAAAATACACTTGAATTCACAAGATGTACCTATAGGAGTATTCTGTTTTGATAGCTAAAATTAAGTAATTAAAAATAAAATGAAAAAAACGTTTTTAATACATTATCATTATTATAGTGGGTTCAATCCCCGCCCAAGAAGTATTGATATGATGTAAGTATTTGTTTTTTCTGTCTCTGGGTGTTATGTTAAATATGTCTATTATTACTTTAATGCATAATTACATTTATCTAGACATATTATACAAGATCCAGACTCTATTAATATAGAATCATTCTCGTAATAAATTAAAAGTGCTGTCAATGTAAATTGCATAAGCCGTCATTGCATACACATCCATCCTCACGGCCAGTCCAACGCAGAATGAAACCGGCGATCGTGTGAACACTGTCACTAAGTGATCGCCGGTCATGGTCGCCGACCATGGTCGGCCAACCTGTACTGGGGCCATTAATAGCAGTTATTTTTAAGTTGAGAGAGTGAGACGCCGCTATACCCTCGTAAGGCCTAATTGCCTTTTAAAAGGTATGCAAGTGTATAGTGGTAAGGACCCAAGATGTTATCCAATTTTATGAGGTAAACACCCAACCACCTTTTAAAAGGCATTTGATTTGTATGCGCCATAACTTTTTAAACGACGCGCCATAAGTGAAAAAAAGTTTCTGAACACCTAATGGATATTATCAGGGTTAAGCAGGTGTGCCAATAGAATAAAAAAATCTGACAGTTTTGGCGAAATCTCATTCAAGATGGCCAGACGTAGTAGACGTGGTAATTATATCCATGTTTATTAGCATTATCTGGCTTGTTTTTAAAGTGTCATACTCTGTATACTAACAGATATATAATAATCACAATATCATAAAAATTTACACGAAAATAATGAATACACATTTATAATATCCTTGCAAAATCCAAGTACCTATTAGAAGGTATGCGGGAATTTACATAAACTTAGATTTTAAAAGGTATGTAAGTAGTAACAACTAATCAATTGGATTTGTTTTAAAAAACATGAATTTTGAGCGGTTTCTTCTCAAAAGGTAAAGATCATAAATCATAAATCATTTATTTCTATCATTATGTAGTATACAAAGGTCTTATAATAAATTATACTAGTACCATACATGAACCCGGTTTGGGCACAGCAGTTTAACATTTTTCATTTAATATTCATGAATATTAGATGGATTATACATTTCAAAATAACTAATAAATTTTACATTACATTATACATATTAATTTAAAAAAAATATCTTTTTCAAAACTACCATATTGATTTTAAAAGGCATAAAGGCTGTTGTCGTGTTTTTAGGTGTTTTTTGGGACTTGATACAAAAACTGGTCTATTTATGCTCTAATTCTCTTTTAAATGTGGAACGAACTGATTGAACTCATAAAGCATATAACATACGAACCTTTTAATATAGGTAACACAAACAGCAATGAACATTTAGTATACAAATTGATTTTTCTTGACATTGCTAGTATTAGTAGCTACTTTTGTGGTCATAAAAAATATAGCAAGCATGCCATATTCCAAATATCTATGTAATTTTCTTTTTGTAATATAAATATACCTTAAAGCGTCAACTGTTACTCAATTAGCATAAAAATACGAATTTTACAAAAATTGGTTTGGGTATACATTAAAGCCCATATGCCTAAATAAAGGATGCTGAATTTGGGCTTTTTTTAGTCACGTAAAACCTTCGACTGGTATTCATTTATATGCAAAAAAAAATCCCACGTTCTTAGGGAGATCCTAAGACACTTTTTTGAACATCGAAATTTTGGGTCTGAACCATGTGAACCTAAAAAAGGCATCTGGGCTGCAAGCCCTTATTTGGTCAAAATGGCTTGGGCCTTAGGAGGTTAAGGCTTGTTTTTAAAGTGTCTTACTCTGTATACTAACAGATATATAATAATTACAATATCATAAAGATTTACACAAAAATAATGAATACGCATTTATAATATCCTTGCGAAATCCGAGTACCTATTTGAAGGTATGCGGGAATTTACATAAACTTAGATTTTAAAAGGTATGTAAGTAGTAACAACTAATCAATTGGATTTGTTTTAAAAAACATGAATTTTGAGCGGTTTCTTCTCAAGAGGTAAAGATCATAAATCATAAATCATTTATTTCTATCATTATGTAGTATACAAAGGTCTTATAATAAATTATATATATACTAGTACCATACATGAACCCGGTTTGGGCACAGCAGTTTAACATTTTTCATTTAATATTCATGAATATTAGATGGATTATACATTTCAAAATAACTAATAAATTTTACATTACATTATACATATTAATTTAAAAAAATATATTTTTCAAAACTACCATATTGATTTTAAAAGGCATAAAGGCTGTTGTCGTGTTTTTAGGTGTTTTTTGGGACTTGATACAAAAACTGGTCTATTTATGCTCTAATTCTCTTTTAGATGTGGAACGAACTGATTGAACTCATAAAGCATATAACATACGAACCTTTTAATATAGTTAACACAAACAGCAATGAACATTTAGTATACAAATTGATTTTTCTTGACATTGCTAGTATTAGTAGCTACTTTTGTGGTCATAAAAAATATAGCAAGCATGCCATATTCCAAATATCTATGTAATTTTCTTTTTGTAATATAAATATACCTTAAAGCGTCAACTGTTACTCAATTAGCATAAAATACGAATTTTACAAAAATTGGTTTGGGTATACATTAAAGTCCATATGCCTAAATAAAGGATGCTGAATTTGGGCTTTTTTAGTCACGTAAAACCTTCGACTGGTATTCATTTATATGCAAAAAAAAATCCCACGTTCTTAGGGAGATCCTAAGACACTTTTTTGAACATCGAAATTTTGGGTCTGAACCATGTGAACCTATAAAAAGGCATCTGGGCTGCAAGCCCTTATTTGGTCAAAATGGCTTGGGCCTTAGGAGGTTAAGGCTTGTTTTTAAAGTGTCTTACTCTGTATACTAACAGATATATAATAATTACAATATCATAAAGATTTACACGAAAATAATGAATACGCATTTATAATATCCTTGCAAAATCCGAGTACCTATTTGAAGGTATGCGGGAATTTACATAAACTTAGATTTTAAAAGGTATGTAAGTAGTAACAACTAATCAATTGGATTTGTTTTAAAAAACATGAATTTTGAGCGGTTTCTTCTCAAGAGGTAAAGATCATAAATCATAAATCATTTATTTCTATCATTATGTAGTATACAAAGGTCTTATAATAAATTATAAGAGCGTAGTTTTACCTACAAGTAAATAAAATGGCATCAACATCGAGTTATCGCAGCTTAGAACCGTTGACCAAGGCAAATTATGATACTTGGTGCCTGCAAGCGCAAGCGGTCCTGATTAAAAACGATTATTGGGATATCGTGAGCGGCGAGAAAATATTGTCACCAAATGCGGATGCGGCAGCGACGGCAGCGTTCAACAAGGAGGACTTAAAGGCAAGAGCAGAAATCTTACTTTTGATATCGCCGTCAGAATTAAAACAAATTAAAACCTGCACGACGTCTAAAGCAGTATGGGACAAATTAAAAGCCACTTACCAGAGCACCGGGCCTGCAAGGAAAGCCACCTTGCTGAAACAACTAGTTCTTAAGCGAATGACCGCAGAAGAAGACATCCGTGATCATATAAATAGCTTCATGGATGTGGTAGACAAACTCGCGGATATGGATATAAAAATACCATCAGAATTGCTCAGCATAATGTTACTGTATAGTCTGCCGACAAGTTTTGAAAACTTTCGGATAGCCATAGACATAGGATAGTCTCGAGACACACTGCCTTCTCCCGAAGACCTGAAAGTAAAAATCTGTGAAGAATATCAGGCTCGGAGCGGCAGCGAACAACCTGAAAATTCAGAAGCATACCACTTTAAGAAAAATAAACACAAGTTGTACTGCAAGAACTGTAAACGAAAAGGTCACACTACAGAGACATGCTGGGGAAGGAAGAAAAACACCAATGAGAGAGACAACATAAACAAAAACAGAAATTTTAATGTTTGTCTCAGCACTGCAAGTTCAGATGCCAGTGAAGATAGCTGGTGTCTAGATAGCGGCTGCTCATCACACATGTGTGGTGAAAAAGTGATGTTTTCTAGATTGACCCCTGAGAATGGCACTTTGAAGTTGGCATCAAACAAGCATACAAGCCAAATTCAAGGAAAAGGAAGAGTTACAGTCAGCACCGCTAAACAAGGTTACAACCTCATTGATACCTTGTATGTTCCCGATGTGTCAGTGAACCTGTTGTCTGTCAGCAAAATAACAGACAGAGGAAACAAGGTGATTTTTGAGAAAAATAAAGCCTACGTCATAGAAAAAGGCGGTGAGGTAGCACTGACAGCACAAAGAAAAAATGGGCTCTACTACATTGAATTTAAAGGAAAAGAGACTGCACACTACACACCAAAAATGGGTAATGACATCATGGAATGGCATCGCAAACTTGGCCACATAAACGAAAAGGATTTAAAGATGATGGCTAAAGACGAGCTTATGTATGGTTTGAAATTTACTGACGAAAAGTTAGAAACATGCGAGACCTGCATTAGAGGTAAACTATCAAGACTACCATTCAAAAGACATGATGACCTGTACACAACGGACAAGCTAGAAATAATTCATAGCGACGTATGTGGACCTTTTGAGTGTGAGACACTAGCAGGCTCAAGATATTACGTCACATTTATAGACGATTACACACGTTACTGTCACGTCTATTTTATGAAAAGGAAGAGTGAAGTATTCAATATTTTCAAAAATTATAAAAATGAAGTCGAGACGTTCCACAACAAGAAGATAAAATACCTGCAATCAGACAATGGTACAGAATACCGCAATAAGGAGTTCGATGAGTATCTCAAATCGCACGGCATCCAAAGAAGGTTGACCACCGTGTATACTCCTCAACAAAACGGGATTAGCGAGAGAAAAAATCGATCATTGCTTGATAAAACCAGATGTCTATTGATTGAAGCCAATGCACCCAAAAGGCTCTGGGCGGAGGCGGTAGCTACTGCAAACTACCTAATAAATCGTAGCCCTTCCAAAACCCTACATGGTAATACACCGTTCCAGAAGTGGGTTGGCCGAACACCATGTGCACATCATCTTCACGTATATGGCAGAAAGACCTTCGTACTGAAAAAGAATAAGCGAGGAAAGCTTACCCAGAACACTAAAGAAGGTGTATTTATGGGATACTCGATGACCTCAAAGGCGTACAGAGTTTACATACCTGAAGATGATGATGTGATAACTAGCAGGGACATAAAAGTCATAGATAAAATGTATTTTGACGAAGGAGATCAGAACTACGAACTTGTAAATAAAAAGGGACAACTCTCGAAAATACCTGAAAAAGAAAACAAAAGGATAGGTAAATATAAAGAAAATAAAAACGTACCACAATTAGAAATTGAATTTGTAGATAATAAAAATGGAAGCACATTGCAAAATCTAAGCGATGACGTCTCTTCCGCAGACGAAATAGAATCTCATGAGAGAGATGACGCATCAGAAATTATAGTAACACCTGGACATGGGAGGCCACAAAGAGAAAGGCATCCACCAGCGTGGACCAAAGATTTTGTAGTGAACGAGACTGAAGAAAGTAATTTATTATCGGAAATATCAAACCTATCTGAAGAAAATGAGGATGATGATTACTGGCATGATGCAATAAAAGCCGAAATCAGAGCACATGTCAAGAATGGAACCTGGAAAATAGAAAAGAAAGATAAAGATATGAAAGTAGTGGACTACAAGATGGTTCTAAGAAATAAAGTAGGACCGGATAACACCATTACAAGAAAAGCCAGACTCGTAGCACGGGGGTTCACTCAACGACCAGGCATTGATTACAACGAAACATATGCTCCCGTTGCCAAACTAAGTTCGATCAGATCTGTCGTTGGAATAACTATGGAAGAAGGGTTAAAATTGAACCAGATGGATGTGACAACAGCATACCTGAATGGCGAACTAGAAGAAAAAATTGTCATGAAATACCCGGACTATTTAGAAGACTATCCGTCAGAAATTATGGTCGAAGAAAGTAAAAATGAAGATCTGACGCTATATAATAAAACAATGAATATGTTAAAAGACATAAAGAACAATTCCAAAGATAAAGTCTGTCGTCTTATAAAAGCTCTATATGGACTTAAGCAGGCAGGGAGGCAGTGGTATAAGAAGCTCGACACAGAGTTAAAGAACATAAGTTTTAAAGCTTCAGAAGCTGACCCATGTGTATACCTACTGGAGAAAAGAGGAGTTAAGATAATAATAGTAATTTATGTCGATGACCTATTAATTGCCTACTCATGTCCAAGAAAGCTCCAAGAAGTAAAAGACCTCCTAAACACGAAATTTGAGTTGAAAGACTTATCGGAACCTAAACGTTTGATTGGAATTGATGTAACCTACAAAAGAGGTGAAATTAAACTAAACCAAGAGAAGTTCATAGAAGAAACTCTTAAAAAGTTCAAAATGGAAGAGTGTAAATCTGTATCTACGCCTATAGAGCCAGGTCTTATACTAGAAAAAGGTGAAGGCGATGACAGGCTTAACCTTCCATACAAAAACTTAATTGGCACTCTCATGTATATAGCAGTGGCAACTCGCCCTGACATAATGTTTGCCATAAGCTACCTCTCTCAATTTAATGATTGCTACGGAGAAGAGCATTTCAAGAGCGCCAAAAGAGTACTGCGTTACCTAAAAGGAACGAAGAGCGTCGGCCTTATTTTTAGAAAAAATGGGGAAGAACTGTATGGAATGGCAGATGCGGATTGGGGCGCGTGTAAGCTCGATCGAAAGTCCTTCTCGGGCTATTGTTTTAAATATGCTGGGACAGCTATCAGTTGGATGTCTAAGAAGCAGAGAAGCGTCGCTCTATCGACAGCTGAGGCCGAATATGTTGCCTTGACTGAAGCTGCCAAAGAAGCGATTCACCTAAGAAGTCTATTTAAAGACTTAGGAGCTAGCTACGAAAGAATTGTCGTATTGAATGACAATCAAGCCGCCCTCAAACTAAGTCAAAACGCAATGGTGACTTCAAAGTCAAAGCATATTGACCTAAAGATGCACTTCATCCGGAACTGCATTCAAGAAGGAGTGTTGGAGGTAAATTATCTTCGAACTGAAGATATGGAAGCTGATCTACTGACCAAAGCTTTGGCTGGTCCACGACTGTTGAAATTGCGGAGCAGCTTAGGACTGTCCTGATGACCACGACAGTGCCGTGAAGAGGAGTGTGAGTACTGGCTGGCACTGCCCTGTCGTTTATGGTTTTGCTAATGCTTAGCAACCAAGTTTGTTTGCTATATTGTCAAGGGAAAACTGAGTAAATTGGATAACTGGATTAACGTAAATATTTTATTGTATTATTGAATGCCCTACGTAGTAAAACCCTCACAACCATACATGAACCCGGTTGGGGCACAGCAGTTTAACATTTTTCATTTAATATTCATGAATATTAGATGGATTATACATTTCAAAATAACTAATAAATTTTACATTACATTATACATATTAATTTAAAAAAAATATCTTTTTCAAAACTACCATATTGATTTTAAAAGGCATAAAGGCTGTTGTCGTGTTTTTAGGTGTTTTTTGGGACTTGATACAAAAACTGGTCTATTTATGCTCGAATTCTCTTTTAAATGTGGAACAAACTGATTGAACTCATAAAGCATATAACATACGAACCTTTTAATATAGTTAACACAAACAGCAATGAACATTTAGTATACAAATTGATTTTTCTTGACATTGCTAGTATTAGTAGCAACTTTTGTAATCATAAAAAATATAGCAAGCATGCCATATTCCAAATATCTATGTAATTTTCTTTTTGTAATATAAATATACCTTAAAGCGTCAACTGTTACTCAATTAGCATAAAAATACGAATTTTACAAAAATTGGTTTGGGTATACATTAAAGCCCATATGCCTAAATAAAGGATGCTGAATTTGGGCTTTTTTAGTCACGTAAAACCTTCTACTGGTATTCATTTATATGCAAAAAAAATCCCACGTTCTTAGGGAGATCCTAAGACACTTTTTTGAACATCGAAATTTTGGGTCTGAACCATGTGAACTAGGGAATCGAGAACCGGTCCTATTTTGAGGAACCGGGATTTTCGGGACTGTACCTCTAAAGAAACGGGAAATACCGGGATTTTCGGGAATTTCGGTACTACATTGTTTTTTTTTGTTTTTTAACATTACTTACATATATAATAAATAATAAATAAAATTCTTTATTTTTTCTTCCATTTTACATATTTGTGGCACATCATGATTATCCTACTTATTCTAGATTCTATAACCGACCGTTGACGACCGATTTGGCGCAGGGGTAAACTACCTGCCTTCTGCGCCAGAGGTCTCGGGTTCGATTCCCGAACTAGACAAATATTTGTGTGCATGAACACGTCTATTTGTCTTGGTCTGGGTGTTTTCTATGTATATTAAGTATGTATTTACAAACAAAAAGTATTTAAATATATATTTATCCGTTATCAAGTTCACGTAGACACAGTTTCTTAAGAAATTAACTACGGGCTTAGATAATTGGTGTGATTGTATGAAAATATTTATTTATTTATATTTATTATAAAATTTATAACTAGTACTTAAACTGATAGTAGTACTTAAAAATATATTTTAATGCTGACTATATTATAATATATAGACTGTGAAATTATTATGTATTAAAATGAAAAAATTTAATAACTTTATGGCAGAGTATTTATTCTAATAAATATCACAACAAAATACTTATAACTATACAATCAGTCCTTTTTTAGGGTTCCGAACCAAAATGGTAAAAAGGAACCCTTATGGTGCGACTAAGTCTGTCTGTCTGTCACAGCTAGATATCTCGAGAACTACTAATGCTATCAACGTGAAATTTGGAATAGTTTTAGTTAGATGACGTTAGCCTAACTATTTTCCAAATAAGAGAGACATACTTAAAAATATTTATATTTTTTTTGCAACATGGACTGAAAGGGGGTCTTCAAAATTCGAAGTGGGGCTACTAGGACATATGGAGTATCATATGAAAGAACGCTGCTTGCACACTCTTATTTTTATTTTTTTCTTAGGCCACATAGTTTTCGGCTTTGATGAAAAATGTAAAAAAAATACCGTTTAGTACCGCACGCAAAACGCCGAATACTATTGGTGATTGTTAAAATTCAAAATTCGAAAAGATGAGTAGTTTAAATGACAAAAAAAACAAGTTAGCCCAAATTGAATTTTATGTCATGTTAATTTATTTCTCACGCCATGTTAAGTATCATATTTTATGACGCTAGATTAAAATATCTTATACCCTTTAAAAATAAAGTTGTTTTCAAGTGTGTACCATAATGGACACACTTGAAAACAGCTTTAAATTTACTCCCACTCCCATCCCATACTTTTGGATGATTTGGGTGCTGCGCTACCAGTGGCAGTGTTGCTGTTTCGGCATTAGTACAATGCCGGCTTGGATGTTACTTAAAAAGAAAGAAAGAAAAGAAAGAAATTAAATTAATTATTATCAGCAATCCAGTCGGGAAAGATCCTCTTTGGATCGACACTGGTAGGCGGAATCGATAAAAGATGGTCGTAGACTTGACTAGATGCAACAAAAATTTTATTGGTTCTATAAAACAGGCTTGAGTAAGATATGGTACTAATCGAACGTTCGCTTACAGTTTGCGGTCATGTTATTTTCTGTTTTTACAAGTTTAAACGTATAATTTAAAAATAATTTTTTGAATCCCGAAAATCCCGAAATACCCGGATCGTGTTTTGGATTCCCGGTTCTTTCAGTAATGGAAAAGGACCGGGAAATCCCGGGATTTTCGGGACCGGGATTTCCCGGTTCTATACCCTAATGTGAACCTATAAAAAGGCATCTGGGCTGCAAGCCCTTATTTGGTCAAAATGGCTTGGGCCTTAGGAGGTTAAGGCTTGTTTTTAAAGTGTCTTACTCTGTATACTAACAGATATATAATAATTACAATATCATAAAGATTTACACAAAAATAATGAATACGCATTTATAATATCCTTGCGAAATCCGAGTACCTATTTGAAGGTATGCGGGAATTTACATAAACTTAGATTTTAAAAGGTATGTAAGTAGTTACAACTAATCAATTGGATTTGTTTTAAAAAAACATGAGTTTTGAGCGGTTTCTTCTCAAGAGGTAAAGATCATAAATCATAAATCATTTATTGCTATCATTATGTAGTATACAAAGGTCTTATAATAAATTATAGTAGTACCACACATGAACCCGGTTTGGGCACAGCAGTTTAACATTTTTCATTTAATATTCATGAATATTAGATGGATTATACATTTCAAAATAACTAATAAATTTTACATTACATTATACATATTAATTAAAAAAAAATATATCTTTTTCAAAACTACCATATTGATTTTAAAAGGCATAAAGGTGTTGTCGTGTTTTTACGTGTTTTTTGGGACTTGATACAAAAACTGGTCTATTTATGCTCTAATTCTCTTTTAAATGTGGAACGAACTGATTGAACTCATAAAACATTTAACATACGAACCTTTTAATATAGTTAACACAAACAGCAATGAACATTTTGTATACAAATTGATTTTTCGTGACATTGCTAGTATTCAGTAGCTACTTTTGTGGTCATAAGAAATATAGCAAGCGTGCCATATTCCAAATATCTATGTTATTTTCTTTTTGTAATATAAATATACCTTAAAGCGTCAACTCAATTAGCCTAAAAATACGAATTTTACAAAAATTGGTTTGGGTATACATTAAAGCCCATATGCCTAAATAAAGGATGCTGAATTTGGGCTTTTTTTAGGCACGTAAAACCTTCTACTGGTATTCATTTATATGCAAAAAAAAACCCACGTTCTTAGGGAGATCCTAAGACACTATTTTGAACATCGAAACTTCTGGGTCTGAACCATGTGAACCTATAAAAAAGCATCTGGGCTGCAAGCCCTTATTTGGTCAAAATGGCTTGGGCCTAAGGAGGATATGATTCATACCAAAACATACCATAGACATGTACATACTTCGTTCAACGCCATCTAGTGAAGCTTTTGGAAGCTTTTTCTTTTTAAATGACCTCTCAGAAAATCGCTCATTTCAAAATTTACGTTAAATAGAAATAAAAATGTTCAAAGAGTATTTATCCGCCTTTTTGGATAAATACTCGAGAAAAATGGATATTTATATGAGTATTTGTCCATTTTGAGTATTTATCCGGATAAAAACCCATCACTAAAATTTAAAACGTTCCGTTCCTTCTAACTGCATAGGTGGGACAGCGCCATCTAGTGAGCTCATTACAACGAGCTTTCAGAAAATCGCCCATTAGTCACGAATACGATTTACGATTAAAGGTTCGCGCACATTATGTCGGGGCGCAGCGGGCCGGGCCGCAGCGCAAAAATCCGTCCAAATCGCTCGTATGTATTTTATATGAACTATCGCACACTATGCCGGGGCGCAGCGGGCCGCATAATCCGCCGCGGATTTTGTTGCGTGCGTGCGATGCGATGCGGCCCGCCCCGCCCCGCTGCGCCCCGACACAGTGTGCTACAGCAAGCGGATTTTTCTCGTACTACTCGGTCAGATAACATAACACCTACAAATTATACCCGTCTCTTTCACTCGATTCTATCATGCCCGGAGAGTGAGAGGGACGGGTATAACCGGCAGTAGTAGAAGAAATTTGGATGTTTGAATTTGGTTGTACTGAAATTCCGTCAATGCGCTGCGGCCCGGCCCGTCACTATGTGCTGTACTCAAATCCGTCAATGCGATGCGCTGCGGCCCGCTCCGCTGCGCCCCGGCATAATGTGCGCGCTCCTTAAATTAATCAAACTAACGAATCGATTGAAAAAGTAGGTAGGTAATCGATTAAGGCCACTGGTGCAATGCCCTCTTTAGTGGGTACGGTCCGTACCTCCGTACCTCCGTACCGTACGGAGCACTTCATGGGGGCGAGTCCAACTCGCACTTGGCCGATTTTTTTTTGTAATGGTAATTATTTTCTACATGATACCAACATAGTAAATGTAATCACATCCGGCTACTTTAAATTACAAATTTACCTGAACTTATTTTGTTACCAAATTTCAGATAGAATTTTATTAATATAAATTACATAGTCAAATAATTATAAGTTTTGCCAAGTTTCTAGGTAGTAATTGGTTTAATAGAGTTAAATAAGTAGTCGTTTGACTCAGACTCATCTCCTGACTATATTAGAAAATGGCGGCCGTGCTGTCTAAGCGAGTGTAATAACTGTGCTGCTAATTCCCATATCAGCGATTCCTTTGTCTTATTCTTTAAATAAAGTATGGAGTATGGCGTGATTGAGTTACAATTATAATGTAGATTTTAATACAGCTTGTGTAGTCGTATATGTTGTCAGAAGCGACATTCATTGAAACATCGAAAATTCAATACCCAAGTATGAAAACGACATGGCGGACTGAATCGACCAATGAGAAGCCAGCATCTAAGCATTTTAGAATTGCATGTACTCACATTTAGCGTCATTACGATTTTGGTGCCTTCTTTCTTTTGATAAAAATTCTGTGCCTCATCTGTTATCAGTGTATCGGGTTGTATCTCATAGAAAAGTGCAAAAAGACATTCATACACCGAAGCGTGCTAAGTTTGCGTCCGAGATTGCCCGAGTGTTGCAAAGCGCTGTGATCATGATTGCGTTGGATTTAGGATGAACTGAAATGCAATTCCATCGTTTTGTTTTTGTAAACAAGACTATGTTTTTGTGGTACACGTGCGAGTCGGTATATAATTGACAGTTACTTCAATGATGTCGGGAAGGGGGGCTAAGAAACGCGGGAGACCCCCAAAATCTGGAAGTTTTGAAAAGAACAGAAAATTTCAATACCATTTATTGAAAAAGCCCAAATATTTACAAACACTAAATCAACAAAATGTAGGATCGTCATCTCTCGTAAGTACTCCTTCAGCGTCGAGAGCATCTTCACCACAGGGAAGCGATATAAGTAGGCGAAGTACAAGAAAACAAAGAGGTGGTAAAACGCACAAAAGCAAAAGAGGCGGTTTATCTAATGCATATTCACGCAGAGGTTACAATCCACAAGCAGCAGATTATCACGAGTCGGAGTATCATTATGGATCTGATTTCGGAGATGAATTTAGCGACAGATCGGAGCCAGAAGATGATCGTGCTAGCGATAGCTCTGAAGGTACCGTTGGAGACGGCGCTGCTAGCGACAGTGACTTCTCTGTTAGCAGTTATAGCACTTCAGGTGGTACTCCTAGAAAGGTCGGTGGTAATGCTTTGAGAGTTCCAAGTCCGGATCCCCTATGGCTCCAGGAAGAGCGGCTACTACCACCTCTAAACCTTCCATCCTCTTCAGATGATTTGATCATCCCACAAGCATTAGTACTGCAAGTTGTAAGCATATATGAAGTTCTCCGGCATTTTCGTCATCTTGTAAGATTATCCCCATTTAGAATTGAAGATCTTTGTGCAGCTATAAGTTGTGAAGATCAGAGCAATTTACTCATAGAAGTTCATATAATGCTTTTGAAAGCCTTATTGAGAGAAGAAGATGCCCAACAAACTCATTACGGTCCTTTGGACCATAAAGATAGTGTAAACATTACTTTATTTTTGTTAGATGTTATGACATGGCCTGAGGTCCTTAGGATTTATGTGGAAAGTGACAAGTCTTTTGACCAAAATGTTGTTAGGATTGTGAACTCTTGCGAATATCCCTTTACATCGGTAGAAGACAGAGTTATGGTGTTGCAATTCTTATGCAATCAGTTTCTAATAACTAATCCAGTCCGAGATGATCTGCTCAGTGAAGGTAAGCATTATATAAAATTGAAATATTGGCTTAAAAAAACTCACTCCACTAGTGATAAAAGTCACTGGATTATTTATTTTAATTTTGATTAATATTTTCTGTAATTCTTATGAAACAGTATAATTTAGTATGTTATTGACCATATTGAATATTATTTTAACTATATTTCTACATGATTGTTTAGACGGTTGTAAAATTGTAGTTTGTTCAAAACCACTAGTGCATTAAAGGTAGATGAGAAACTAGACTGAGAAGCCCTCTAACAATTTATTCACGTCTAATGATGCAGGATAAACATCTTAATATCATGAAGTTTTGACTCAAATTTTAAACAAAAGAAATTGTAATTAATATATTCATGCTGTCCACCAGGATTCCATAATTCCCCCCCTCCCCCTAGGGGATAGTGAAATGGTCCCAACCTAGGTGACTGATCACCCGTCCGACTTCGCTGGCGTCCCCCCTATAAATAATAATAGGGGATAGTAGTGAACTCAGCAGTTATTCTGGATCCCCTATAAGCCTCATTCATATTATAAAGTAATACTTAATTATATTTTTTACTTATAACTAGTAGTCTAACAATTTTATTAAATAATGGATATAAATAAATAAAAAAAATAACATTTCTATTTAACTGTTTTGATTTTTGTATATTTATTTTTAAATTAAATCAAAATAAAAAGTAAATTATCTGTATAAAGGTAATTCTAAGAATTTAGCTATTTTTTCACATTATTAATAATTTAATAAAATTACATGACTAGTCCTTTTTTTATTTTAAATATAATAACAACTATATTGTTATTTTATATTATTTTTGTGCATTCACAATGCTTACTTTTTTACTATCACATTTTTCCTATAACTATATTGTTATTTTTATAATGTGAGTGGGGCTTAACATTATGAAACCACATATAGGAGATCCTGGTGAACTTTGCAGTTCTGGGCAGCAGTTTCATTCAGCAGACCCTGGGGTTCCGAGGTATCCTGGTGGATGACATGAACATATTGAGTACAGATATTTTCTGAAAGAGTATAATAATGTTGAAGCCAAAGCGCCTGGTACAGTAGGAAATATACCTAAGTGGCATTACAAATAGGTGGGCCATGGCCACGGGACAATTGCATAGATAAAGTTTAACTTTTTACATTTTAACATTATTTTTCATAAATATTATGCTGAGGTTAATCTTCTTGCAATGAATCATAAATTATGTTGAAAAGAGGTGGAATACTGCATGCCATAGTGTAGGTAAATGGCTTCTTAGCCTCAGGACGCCGGACTGGCCGAATGGGGCCGGAGAATTATATAGTGAATGCTGCCTTATTTCTGTAAGAATTGTAGGTAATTAAAGACCGACAATATATTTTATGAAAGCGTTTTGACTCTAGTTTTTGGCTACCTTTGGCGCATATCTAACTCGCTAACAATATATCAATCTCAATCAATGGGTAATTCTCTCCATCAAGCAGCTGCTAAGATGAAGCTGTCAGAGAAGATAGTACTGAAGCATTTGAACGAATGATTAGCCATTTTTAATATTGTATGTTTTCAGTTCCTATACATTATGATGATCACTGTCGTGTATGTCATCGTTTGGGAGATTTGTTGTGCTGTGAAACCTGCCCTGCTGTATTCCATCTGGAATGTGTAGACCCTCCACTAGTAGATGTACCATCAGAAGATTGGCAATGTGCTCTTTGTAAACTGCATAAAACTGTTGGTGTAACTGATTGCCTACCAGATGCTGAAAAACAAGGCCTACTTTGTCGGCATGAACACCTGGGTTTTGATAGACATGGAAGAAAATATTGGTTCATTGCTCGGCGGGTATTCATGTATGTATTTATTGTTTGTATAATTTACTCGAGCGCGTCAGATTTTCATAGGGGGTGTTCAGTGAACCCTACTGATGCTCCTATTTCTTAATCTGATGATTTGGAAATGACGCAAGACGGCAGCGAATTTTTTTTTCTATTTGCTGTCGGTCGCCAGACCATAAGCAAATATATGGAAAGTTGTTGTCATATGGTTGGCAGAGCCGCCACTGCAGCTTTTTGTGTTTGGATGTTTGTTACTCAATCATGCCAAATGGCTGAATGGATTACACTGAAATTTGGGACACAGATACTTTGTAGCCTGGAGAGGAACATAGGCTACTTTTTATTCCAGAAAAATATCACATTCCCGCGGGATAACGTCGTGTAGAAGCCGCGGGCGGAAAGCTTTATCAATAAATATGAAACTAGCCTCCGCAGCTTCGCCCGCGTGGACTACATGACCCCGTCCCGCGGGAATGTGTTATTTTCCCGGGATAAAAAGTAGCCTATGTTCCTCTCCTAGGGTCTCCTATATGTCCTTGCTAGGGTCTCAAACTATCTCCATTACAAATTTCATCAAAATCGGTTCAGTCGTTTTTGACGTAAAAACGGAACATACAGCCAGACAAACATACACATTTTCACATTTATAATATTAGTAAAGATTCACTAAATTTTTTGTTTTTTTAAATCATGATTTGTATCAACTAGGGATGCACCGACTAGTCGGAAACGCCGACTATCCGGCCATATTTGTAGTCGGCGACTAGTCGGCAAAAAGTGCCGACCAATCGGCCTAATATTTAATTTGTATTTCTATGCTAAAACATGAAAAATAAAAAAGCAATTAGTCAATCATCTTTTATTAATTTTTCTACACCAGGAACTATTAGCATTTCACAATAAATCATCAATCAATCATCATTCATCATAATAAAATAACCACCGTTAGGTACAGTTTGCAATTTATTCCAGAAATTCTTTGGATAATATTGGAATTATTTGGAATTAAAATTCATAAACGTTACTTAAAGTTAAGCATAGTTTAAAAGTCAAGCTGACACTTTTCTATCAATAATGGCAGATAGAGACAGCATGACTTTTAAACATTGCTTAACTTTAACTAACGTTTATGTATATATTTTTTTGTACAATAAATTTCCAACGTAAGTCTAAAATTACAATTTAAAAAGAACCTATTAGTAGTCCGCGCGGCGCGTGCAAGCAACTCGGACGGAAACGAAGGGCCACGGACATAGCCGATGCCATCCGAATGCTACCAACAACAAGGATCGGCGTGGCCGACTAGTCGGCCATTTTATAGCCGACTGATCGGCCAGTCGGCTAGTCGGCCAACGTCGTAGTCGGCCCATCTCTAGTATCAACCCTTGATACAAATCATGATTAAAAAAACAAAAGAATGGATTTTGATTTAAATCGTTTTTATAATTGTTTTTATATTCTGATCTTTTTTTATTTTTTAAAACAATTCTTAATAAAATTAACAAAAATAAAAGTTCTTTTAAAACAAATCGCTGTTTAAATACCATAAAAAAATTGAAGATCACAACTTTTTTGAGGGTAAAAACAGGAAACAATCACAACTTTCACTCGCGTCAATTATTTTGGCCGGATTAATTGCTTTGGTTTTTTAGTTTTTTTTTTTTGGCAAAACGCGGCTTGCTTGATATGCCACTGATAGAAGGTAGGTAGGTAAACCCTTTGAAAACGAACTCGTACGTGCGTGCACCATACATGGGGCACTAGAAGAAAATGGAAAATTCGGAAAATCTGTTTTCAGAAAATAATTTTCTTGCCATAATATATCTAGTTACCACTAATTCCGAAGTGCCGACAAAAAACATAGTAGCAAGTGAGGGGTCATACTCTAATTTCGGGCTGCACAGGGAATGTGTTAACATGTTCCCTGTGCATGCCCCATATGTGGTGCATTTTGAGGTATAAATGCTACGTGCGTGCACCACATATGGGTCACGTCCCCTTACAAAGTAATAAGCCAGTGAAACTTTGCATGTATGAGTTACAGTTTACCAAATGGCTTACACATATAGGCTATGAAATAGTTCATAAAAATGTTGGATTACCGGACGGACATTTTGATCGGTGGTGCCAGGTTTTCATTTTCAAAATGAAACAAAAACAGTATGTTTTTATTTTGAACCAAATAAGTGTTTTTAATCAAAAATAATTCAGATAAGTGCAAAATTAATCTGACGCACTCGAGTAAATGCCAAACTCCCCTCTTGGGCTCCCCAACTATTAGGTAAGTATATGTATAAACTATACCTTTCAATTTTAGTGAAGCGGAAAATGGTGAAGTTTGGTATTATTCTACTCAAACTCAGTTAGAAGAACTATTAAGTGCACTAGATGCTCAAGATATGGAAGCACCACTAGTCAGAGAACTTTTAGAAATGAAACAAGAAATTTACAGGCAAATGGAAATTACAGAACGATTGACTAATCAGTCTAAAGGAAATCGAAAGTCTTACTTGGAAGTAGAAAATGCAAATATTCTCAAACAAAGAAAAGAAAAATATCATAAAACATATGGCCTGAATATGGGTTTAAAAATTGATGATAAAAGTGAAACTGATACAACCGTGAATGACGGTGATGTTGTAAATGAAGTGACAATAACTAGTGATGATACTCATACTGATAATGAAGAGAATCAACAAGATACAAACGATGAAGATGATACAAAAAGAGTAAAAAATAACACAAATAAACTTAAAGCACTAAACTCGCAAGGTAAGATACCTACTTTTAAAATGTTTGAAAATAGTGATAAGACTATTCACAAATTATGTTAATTAATTCTTTCATACCTTTTTCAGTTACAGAAAGAGTGACTCGACTTAAATCGAATCAAATGTCTAGTGGGACTTATTTGTTTAAACTTGGGAATGAAAATTCGTTTAAGAATTACATTAATCAATACTCTAGCAATCCCTTAGCATTAAACAAACCTCAAAGAAATGAAGAAAGAGATAAAAAACGTTATATGTCACATAAATTTTCTCTATCATCATCACAGGATTTCAAATGGATTGGCCTCTTAAATGGTATATAAACAAATCCTTTTTGAACTGTACATATATTATGATAATAATTTGAATAGAATGTGAATAGTAATTTTTCTTTTTCAGCAACAAAACCACTACTAGTCGCAACACTAAGACAAACTCTGCTTCAGTTAGAATCTAACATTGTTATACAATTTATGCATCCTAATTGGTCTCTTCTGCGAAAACCATGGGTACAAGCTGTGCAACTCTGTCAAGCTCCCCGAGATTTTTCAAGGGCACTCTGTGTTCTTCAGGTTTGTATAATATTATCAAGATTGAGACTAAATTATTTTTATGCATTCACAATGCAATTCTGTAAGCGGGTTCGAATCCCGCCTGAAAGCTACTTATTATAGGACTCATGGTTTTTTACTATCACAGTTTTCCTATATTATCAAGAGTTTAAATGATAATCGTAATTTACTGAATGATTTTTTAAGCATTTATTTTTTTCTCACAGGCTTGTATTAAGAGCGTAGTTTGGGTACCCGCCTGGCATGAACAACTTGGTCATGTCAAACTTATTAGAACTACGGCAGCTGAAAGAGAAGAGCGTAAGAAACTGGACAAAAGAGAAAAGAAAGAGAGAGATGAAGAAGAAGAAAGAAATCGAACAGCCTTTAATTTTGTGAAATATTCCCTCGGTCTGCGACATCAGGTATGATTAGCTACTGCATAACTTAAATCAGATAAAAAGGAATTATTCCACTTGTTTCTGCAGAAATGTTTTCTAAATTAATTCTTTGTTTTAAGGTATGGAAACAAAAGGGCGAAGAATATAGGATTCATGGTCAATGGGGTTGGCTGTGGAGTTCATCCACCAGAAAATTTAGAAAGCTTAGCACTGCTACAAAACCCAACCTTTTATGTGGTCCTGGTAAAATAGCTGTGAGAGTTAGAGAAGGAGCTATTATTAAAGTTCTAGCAGTGGAACCTAAAACTTATGAATATTTAATGTCTAATGATCCTGCAGATAAAGATGTATTGGAGAAGTGTAAGTGGAGTTTTGGTATCTCAAATAAATATTTTTATTACAAATACAAACCGTTTAATTGTTAATAAAAAAAAATGTATTCTTAAATTTATTTAATACTATTATTGTTGCTTATTTCAGTGCCTTCATCTATGCGCAATTTGTCGGTTGAAAAAGATGATGACGATTTTGAAGAAATTGATGTTGAAAAAGCTTTGAGCTCATCAACCAGAAGATACTACCCCAAGATTGCAAGAAAGTCCAAATTGGATGATTTTCTTACTCGGCGCACGTATTTGAAATTCATGGAAGAAAAGAAAATAGCAAATCTGTTGACAAACGTGAAGAAAGAAGATGCAGATGTTAAAAGTGAAGATGACAAAAATATTGATGTCGAAAATGATGAGCCTGACACTGATCTGCCACCTGTTTGCGACAACAGTAATGAGAAAAAGTTAAATACTTCAAAAACTGTTGATGCTTTGAGAGATCAATATCAAAAATTGGCTCAATTAACAAAACATTACAGGTGTTACTCATCAACTTGTAACAAAATTGAGCCAACTGCATTATTGCAGAGTTCAGGTATTAAAGTTAAGTGTTATTCACCCCTATGCATCACTAAAGGCAAGCTTTTGAACGACATTTTAGTGGTAATAAAAGGCAATAATAGTAATTCGAATAGTTTACTTGTGAATTCTAAAGATAATAATAAAGTGTCAATTCTTGAACAGTATTTATTGGGTAAAACTGTAACAGCTGATCAAAATTCTGAAGAAAACATCCTCACCGATTTGTTGTCAGCAGTTGCTTGTGCTCAAGAATGCGACAACAAAAATTCTGATTGTTTTGTCAAAAGAAAGTTTAGTGAGGAATGTGAAATTTCTGTTAAAACAGAAAGGGATGACGAAATGTCTCTGATTAAATCTGAAAGTACATTAGAAGAGTCTGCTGTACCTGCTGTAGGGAATGAAATGGACATTGACATAACTTCTAGTAATAATGAAGATAATGAAGTTGAAATAGGGCCTTTGAAAGAATTGACGGATGGAGATCAGCCTGCCGAGAACCTTGACTCGGAACAGTCGCGGCCACCGATACCTAAACTAAAAATAACTAGAGGTAAATCTAAAACTTCGTCTAGTTCAACTAACGTCACGAATGACGACGTTAAGGACTCTTCGTACAAATGTTCAGTTACAACAATAAAGAATGAAGAGAGAGCTAATCGCTATCGTGCAACTGTTAATAGGCGTTTTGGTCTCATAAGACCAAAGCGGGATGAAAAAGTTGTGAAGGAAGAAAAAACTGAGAATGGAGTCATTAGAGTTTATTCAACAGAAAATCCTTGTGCAAAAGTGTATCTGAAAAGAGTTCAAACATCTGCCGTAGAAAAGAAAAAGAAACGAACACCAGTGAAATATCCTCCATGTTCTACATTCCATACAAGAAGTAAAGTCAAAACCATATTGGTATTGCCACATCACGAACTTAAGAAACTCGGTCGCCAAGCTGGGCATAATGCTGTGTTAGGATTCAGTCACAATGCTAAACCAAATCAAAGTGTGTGGCCTTATCCATGTGCTAGACCTCTATTCAAAACTTGCTGGTTATACCGCACTGTAAATCTTCAATGGTTGTCGAGTGCCGCACTTCAGTTACGTACAATGTGGGCTTGCTTGCGCTGGGACGACATGTCCGCTAAAGCCGCCACTGCCGACGGCAAACATCAGTTGACTACGGACACAGAGATAGTTTCTCTTGAACTACTAAAGCATCGTCATATAGGTCAGTTTTCTGAACGCACGCAATATTTGCGACGGCGCGTCGTCATACCACTAGAATTACCTAAAACTGTTCGGGAGGTAACTTCTATTCGAAGTGGTTTACGCAAAAGGAAGCGTGCGGAATCGCCTCAAAACACAGAACCACAGGTAATTCAATTCATATGTCGATTATAGTTTCTAAATATTTATCAAATAAATCAAATCAAATCAAATGACTTAATTTTCTACTGCTCGTATCAGGTATCTGAAGAATGGGTAGATGAAGACAAACTTGAACTATGGGAAGTTCGCCAATATGGCGAAAGAACTGAGCGCGTTACACCCGTGACGCGCACTTCGACCGGAAAACTGCCACAGCGAGCGCTGGCGCCGGCGCCGCCCAACGCTTCTGATCTCAAGGACAAGATGGAACAGCAGTTGCGGGAGCAAAGAGCTGCACATCAGCAAAAAAGAGCTCTCGAGATGTCTCAAGGTAAATTTGTTATTTCTGCTATAAGAACTAAATGGGCAACGTTTTAAAGTTGCATTATTTCATCATGATTCTTGACTAGCATCGTTACTCTCTTTCAGATAAGACAAAAACTCCGTCAAACTCTGGAAAAAGTACACTTACGTCCTTATTGGCTTCGAATGCTGCGACGCCAACTGGACAAAAAACTATCATCGGAACTAGAAGAATAATTATGACAAAAGGTGCAGATGGAACCACCAGGGTCATCAGTCAACCTGTAACCGGCGTCGCGAAAACGGCAGTCGACAGTCCCGTGACTAATAAAATCGTAGCCACTCCCCAAAAGGAAGGACCTCAAAAAGTCCAAATCATACGAGGTCCCGATGGAAAAATTACAGTTCGAGGCTTACTGGCCGGACAACAACTACTACAGATGCCCGACGGAAAACTTCACATAGTCATGGCCGGTCAACAAGGCTTAGCAGGCCAGCTCGTGTCGACCCCCACGGGAGTGAAAGTCGCCGATCCGGCCGCCGACAAGGAGGACCGAAACGTGAATCAAATCAAAAACATGAACGAGGATGCCAAACAGACCGCATCACCACGCCTGGCGCCCGCCGGCCAACAGATCCTACTGCAAGGGAATCGGCAGATCGTGATGCAACCGGCCCAGCAGGTGATGGTGCAGAATCAGCAGCAGGTGGTCGTGGCGGCGCCGCAGCAAGTGGTGGTACAGGCGGGCGGGCGCGCCGCGCTCACGCCGCGCCCGCCCGTGCAGACGCTGCTCGTGCAGGGCCAGATCATGCAGCGCGCGCCCGCGCCCGCGCCCGCCGCCCAGCCGCCGCCCGCGCGCGCCCTCACCCCGCGCCCGGCGCCGCCGCGCCCGCGCCCCGCCACCACGCAGCAGATCGTCGTCAACAACCCCGCGCTCGTGCAGCAGATCGCCGCCGGCAAGATCCAGCTGGCCACGGTTAACGGCCAGCAGGTGCTGATCCGGCCGACCGGCAACAACCAGGCGCAGATAGTGGCCCACATCGGCCAGAGCCCGGCCCCCGCGGCGCCCGCGCCCGCGCCCGCCCCCGCGCCCGCGCGCGCGCCCCTCCCCGCCCCGCAGCAGCAGGTGCAGCCGGTGCGCCAGCAGATGACCGAAGACGAGATGGTCGAAAAACAGCTTCTAGTCGGCCAGCCGCCCGGCACTGTCATTAAAACTGTAACTGCCCAGGTAATTATTACCCCTCGTGTTTGATTTCACGTTGAACAAACGTGAACCTGTTTAATGACATTGTTAAATATTCTTTAACAGGTCATGCAGACTAGTAGCGGACCTAGTATAGTTCTACAGGGTCTTCATGGATATTCCCTTACACCTCAACAGTTAGAGTTAGTTCAACACCAAGTGAAACAGCAACTATTGAAAGGTGAGTTATCAATTATTTTGCTTGATGTAGTAATTATTTTATTGAATATTTAATTTACATTTTCTTGTTGTCGGTCTCTTTTCTTTTGTATGAATTTCTTAACGTCTCATTTTAGCACAAGAATCGACTGGCAAACAAGGCATGTTAGGACCTAGAAAAATGTACCTAGCAGTGCAACCCGCGCAGACTACGCCGCCGCCACTGACACCGGTGGTGCCGCAGCCTTTACAAACGATGCCAGTGCCGCACCAGGTAATTTATTATTACTAGACAAATAGAATATCAAATAATGACAAAGGCATAAGTATTTGTTGTTTTTAGCTTTCTCACAAACGTGGGCTACCATGGTTTAAAAGTGAAACTCTGTTACCCTGGCGGTGAAACTGTTTTCGAAATGGATTAGAGGTGTACACTAGTTTTGTATTAAATGCTATAAGCAATACAGTGCTGATGTAGGAAAATTCCATTGATCACAGCCATCTCTATCGTCTTCTACAAACCGTGCGCATAAAGTTGGCAACGTCGCATTTCTAGTTTTAAATGAACCTATTTGACACCATTTGACAGGTAAACAGCGAGTAAACCTCGAGTACTAAATCCTATTTAGATGGCATATCTTCTATAAATCTATACAAAGAAATAAAATTGGAGTGTCTGTTCGTAACATTAAAATAACCGCTTTTTACTGGGTGCATATGATTATATATACGGTACATATTCCAAAATGACATGTTTTGCAATTTTTGTCTGTCTGTCTGTTTGTTCCGGCTAATCTCTGAAACGGCTGGACCGATTTTGACGGGACTTTCATTGTCAGGTAGCTGATGTAAAAAGGAGCAACTTAGGCTACTTTTTATCCCGGAAAAATATCACATTCTCTCGGGATAACGTCATGTAGTCCACGCGGGCGACAGAAAGCTATTTGTTCTGTATGAACTATCCGTTATACAAATATAAGCTAAATCGACATTGTACTCATAAACCTGTAGCCATCTTGTTCTATCTTACCTCCAATACTCCATGTAAAAAGAGACAGCAATATGTTTATTCGACCTATTTTTGGCAACATTACAACGTGACGTCATAGTAATGCTGCATGATTGAGGCCGGTCGCCATTTTTGTTTCTCGGTATGTGTAGGTATGCCTCACTTTTTCGTAGGTATGCCATATCCATAGGATTCGTACTCAGAGGAGTAAACCGGTTCACAGCAATGTTGCCGTTCCGCTTCATAGCATGGCTTGTAGAAGACGATAGAGAAGGCTGTGCATTGATCCATTGAATTCCATTGACATTGATTTCCTTACAATTATATTTATTAATTCTTAAGTTTTATAAACATTTAGCTCATTAATTTTCTTACAAAGGGCTGTAATTCTTTCCTACATCTTAACATTTTCAAAAATAGTTTCATGTAAAATTTCGTTTATTATTTCATGGTGCCGCCATACACAATACGCTCAAAGCAAATTAATTAAAATATGCACTAGTCTGAGGCAACTGCTTTCTATTATCTTTTTATCCGGCACCCGGGCGTCGCGTCGCGGCCTATAAACTAGGAAATAAAATTGTTCTACGATAGTTATCGTACATTGGAGCAGTTGCTCCAGTTAAAGTATGGCGGCACATGTGCTATTCATAATAAATAAAGAAAATTTTAGAATTTTAATTTGTTAAACTTAGTTTTTTAGTCTCAATTGTCCATGTTTATTTTGTCTAAACCGCATTCATAGAAATGCACTTTCTATTAATGTTAGAATGTGTGTTTAAATTTGCCCTTTCTTTACCGAAGTTATGGTTGAAATAATAATGACAAAAACCATACTTCCACTTATTACTGCCAGATGACATACTCTTTAATTATCAATTTATGAATAATAAGCGTTTTGAATGAATTGTGGATTAACTATAAGTAACTCTTGTAATTTGCAATTAAATTTATGATATTGTAAAGAAAGGGTTAAAGTTAATATTGTTTTAATATGATATAGTAATCGCATTTAGTAATTATTTTACAATGTTTGTAAAGTCGCCTGTGGAGCTGATTTCTTTTGTTTGAAGGAATATAAATAGTAATGTACTAAAAATATACACCAAAGCTAATGGACCTAAGTCACAAATAGTTTAATGTTTGTGTGAATAATGGTAGTACTCTAAATATTTAATAGTAAGACTTAAAAGTAGATGAGCATAAGAAAATTAGAAAATTGAAACAAAACTAGGTAATAAATAGAATACTTACATTATTTAATATCGTATAAAATGTAATATCCTAACTATTCGTAGTTTTCAAATGAAACTCCAATTGCTAAAACATTTAATATGAAAAGAATATCAGCATACTCCATTAGCACATATAATTATTTTTAATACATTTTATATTAAGTACATACATATAAGATATTTTCGTATAATTATCAGATTTATCAGACTGATCTTCTCAAAGTGGGACAGAGATAAAGCGCGTACAACTCGGAAGGCTGACGTTCACCAACATACAGGACAGGTGACGCTATGATGAGATTTTATTTTCTATTTGCGAACAGATTCAAATAGGTGCTACACTCCTAGTAAAAAAAACTCCCTTTTAAAATTAGCTATATATTTTTGAAAGTTACACATTCTTACCACTATTGCCGTCTCAAACTATAAACAGCTTCGAAGTAGTAATTAAACAACAGTTACGTGTATTTATGACCTCTTACATGCGACATTCTGTTTAAGCACACTTATGTTACTTTTTCGTTCGGTGCTTGCTGTTGTCTTTGCCGATTGAACTTCAGGGGCCAATTGATCTGCAAACAAACTATTTTATTTGAGAGTTACGACGGTCGTAGGTGAATACCTAATGCACTTATTATAATTCTTCATCTAATTACTATGAATATTGTTATGATCATCGACATTTTCTTAGATCAATTTAATAAAAATGTCACACGCATTTAAGCCATTATTGTTATACATTATCGACTCGGTCAAATGGCGGATCTTATATAGCCGTTTTCACCAAAACTTATGAATCGCCTAAGACTTAGGCGATGCTTAATTTCTTCCCAAACAAGTTAACTCGGCACCTGGCTCGAAAACGTAGCTTACACTCAGGTTGTTCGGGTAGTAGTTAGCAAAGACTTAGGGGATTCAAAACTTTTGGTGAAAACGGTCAATAGACTTTATTTGACAAATCTCACTTTCTGTTTGCCGCGCGAGTCATATAAAAATGACATGACAAGAAACTTAATTCATATATTTATGCAATAGTCAGTTGTTTTAATTTGCGAGTTTTCGTCTATGCTACCGCATATTATTCATAAAGCATATGTTGCAATGTAAATGTTAATAAATAAAATAAGAAAAAGTATCGCGTGTAGTCGATTACAAGATTGATATTATTATACGACGCAGTAAGTCGCAGTTATTTTATCCACGCGGAGAGGGACAGTAGTTTGCTCTATTGTGCCCTTACCCTGTCCTGACGAGAGTGAGCGTTGACCTGCCAAGAGTAACACCCGTATTCACAAAGGTCTCACAGTGCACGCGGACGCATAGTAATAGATAGCAAGGGATGAATGTATTCGTTGCATGTATTTGCATCCCTTTCTAATTGTACCTGTGCGTCCGCGCGCACTGCGAGACCTCAGTAATGTTTGTAAATACGAGTGTGAGTGTTTTGTGATGTACTACTGCTGTCAGTAGGCAAACGCACACAAACTTGAATAAAAATAGAAAATTATGCTAGTTTTGTACGCTACTGGCGCTTGTGGGTGTCTATAACTTTATTGAAGTTACTATTACGACTGTGCTACCTTGGCGAATAAAATTAGCCATTATAGACCTTAGACATTCAGCCAACTAACTATTGTTTCTTGAAAATCTATAATGTATTATGGTTTTGCCAGCATTATAATAACATAGATACTAAAATTGCTCATACACCACCTGTCGACAAAGTTATGTAGTAAAATAGACTCAATTTCTATACTCGTGCAATATTATAAATTAATAAATTAATTCAATTTATATTGACTTTCATTTTTACCAGGACCTGTATTTAAACTTTTTGTTATCTTATTTTAATTGTTAACGTTTTGTGGGGGTGTATGGGCAATTAGTATTGCAGATAAGAGAGCAAATATTAAGCCATTAAATTAGATAACTATAGGTTGAAGATTTTTATAACATGTAAAAGAAATATTACCACACTTATGACTGATATATTCCCACAAACGATACAATTTCTTATTTTGGTTTGTTTCTTTTACATTATCTCTCATTAAGTTTATAAAAAAGAAAGCTGTAGGATATTTTATTTTGACACATTTGGTGTCTGTTTTAATTTTTAGGGTGTTAATGAAGAAGATGCAATAAAAAATCGACCTCTTCTAAACGGCGAAGATAATGTAGCTGAAGCCGCGAGTCACAAGGAGGCCACACCCTCCAAACCCGAGGATATAAAAGAGAATAATACTAAAACAGATATCGTTAATTCCACAAAGGAAGCAATACAGAGTAATAAGTTCGTCCTCACTCCTGATTACATTCAACAAAGTAAGTGCTAAATATTATAATTATAATCTAAGTTCTTCAAGTGTTCTAGACTTTTATGCTAGCTAATGGTCGCCAGACTCGCCAGTGATATCGTCCATGGACCTTTCAGTTTCGTATAGCCTAGCTAGATCCTATCCCCCTCATTTCAAAACGTGGACTAAAATAGTCCTGGTTTAAAACTGGTACTAAACTGTTGCTGTCACTTTCATTTTCCAAATGTAAAACGGAATTAGCATACAGCTTACAGATACTGACTACAGCAGACCGAGTTTAATCTATCTTATAACCTAAATTCATGAATATTGTTGCAGTATTTCTGTGCCACGAACGAATACAACTTCCATAATTTAGTACAAATTAATATTTTTACTAAACAGTAATTGGTCGAAATCATTTCAGCTATCAAAAGCGCACTCAAACAAGAAAACCTGAATCCCGAGATCGAAGAGAAATTGCTGCAACTGCAGCGGTACCAGGAGAAGAGAATGAAGCCGGACGTGGTGATAGAGAGGGAGGTGCGCGCGGTGGCCGCGGCGGCGCACGCGCACGCGCACGCGCACTCGCCGTCGCCGCCGCCGCGCCGCCGGGCCACGTCCTCGCGCCACGACGACGACGACGAGTGGGTCGACATCAGCCCGCGCAAGCGCTCCCGCAACTCGCGCGCGCCCTCGCCGCCCCCGCCCCCGCCCCCGCCCCCGCATGCCCCTGCCCCTGCCACGCGCGCCCTGCCCCGCGCCGTCGCCCAACCCCAACCGTCACCCGCGCCCACGCCCGCCCCGGCTTCCGCACACACCCCCGCCCCCGCTCCTCAGCCCGCCACTCCGCAAACACCGACGACGCCTATCTCCGCTCTAGAAGAACGCCGTCGCGCCGCCTCCACCCATTCACGTCTGCAAATGCTGTTATTCAAACACAAGGAGATGTTGAAAAAGGACATCATCAAGAAAAGAGGCTTGCTGGAAAAGGAGCTAGGGGTGGAGATACAGGTAGATATTACATACTCTTAAAGTCTTTAATATCTATTGGTGTCCGAGAAATATTCTTTAAACTTTTTTTTAGAAGGAACTTTCGGCTGAGCTGGCGTTACGAACGCGGGCGGAGCGTAACAAGCAGGAAGAAGTACGCGGTGGAAAACGGCGGACCGCGTCCGGCTGTGCCCGGGACTCTACGCCTAAAGCGAACAAACGAAACGTTAAGAAAGAAAAACTTTTATGCATCTGCCGAACTCCTTACGACAACACCAAGTGAGTAGCTTTTTTTAATATTACATCACGCCTATTTTGAATGGTATGGCCTCGGCATTGCATAAGCAAATATTTTCAAAACTCGAATTTTCATTTCAGATTCTACGTCGGTTGCGAGCATTGTAGCAATTGGTTCCATGGCGACTGCGTGGGAGTCACTGAAGAGATGAGTAAGACCATGGAAGAGTATGTTTGCCAGGATTGCCGGAGAGCAGAGGAGACTCAAGAGCTTTACTGTCTTTGTCGACAACCATACGATAATTCACAGTAAGTTATGTTCAATTGTGTCAAAATGCGTCCTTTCAACACTTTCAACTTTTTATGCAATCGGAACAAAATGAGTTGTTATTTTACTTGCTGGATATTTTTTTTTATTTGTTTTTAAATAATCTGCTATAAGGATATATTTTTTTGTATTCTAGGTTCTATATTTGCTGTGATCGATGTCAAGACTGGTTTCATGGCAGATGTGTGGGAATTTTGCAATCTGAGGCTGATAATATTGATGAGTACATATGTCCAAATTGTCAAAAAAATAATTCTGTAAATTTTGCTAATATGAAAGAGCTGACTCCTAAAGACTTCGAGAATTTAAAGAGACTCGTGAAGCAAATACAATTGCATAAAAATGCTTGGCCCTTCATGGAGCCTGTAGATCCTAGAGAAGCTCCAACATACTATAAAGTTATAAAGGAACCTATGGGTGAGTAAATTACGATAAAAACTGCCTACTTTCTTAAGAACTATTAATGTGATCCTTTTACCTACTACCTACATAAGTAAATTGTTCTAATCTACCAAAGAAATGCATTCTGCATTTGATTGATTGTGATACCTATCTGCAATTCCATTCTCGAACTTACAATTATTGTTTTTGTGATTACATAATTTATAATATCTATTTTATTTCACAGATCTACAAACAGTAGAAAGGAAAGTGAATGAAAAGACGTATAGTACTTTAAGTGAGTTCATTGGTGATATGACTAAAATATTTGACAATTGTCGGTACTTCAATCCGAAAGATTCCGAATTTTATCGTTGTGCAGACGGTTTAGAAGCCTATTTTGCACAAAAAATCAAATTCTTTCGTGAAAAGTTATTTGAATCTACTCAATGATAATAGTGCCAGTGTATAGTGTCAACAGATATGAATTGTGTTTGAATCAAAATTTCAGGACTATAAAAAAGATAAATTACATAATTTATGTAGCTATTCTTTTTTGTTCTTTATGATCTGTATCAACTGTGTAAATTGTAAAGAAATGTGATGAAATTTACAAAGAATAATAATTTATATTAAAATAATGTTAAATGGATTTATTGAGTATGTCAAGTCAGGTTCCACGTTAAGTATTTATTGTATTTATTACATGCTTTTCCCACTTCAAGGCTGACTCACTCTTTAGATATCATTAAACTCCAGACAGAATAATTATATATGTATACAGTTTGTGAAATATTATGTTAGCTAATGTAACTTAGCGAGTTTAGTTATCTTGATAGTGCTTAGCATAAGTAACTACCTATTTGTATGTAAGTAATAAATTTTTAATAATATACATCTCAATGATGCCTTATAATGTTTTTGTATGTTATTTAGTGCCTGTTTCACAATGTCCGATACTTTCCAGATCTATAAATGAATAATGAGAACTTAAGTCGACATTGTCAAACAGGACCTTAGTAGTATCATATCATATGGTACCTCGATATTTGAAGTGATACTACACAATGTCCAGAGGGAGAGCGATGGCGCCTTGGTTGGTGCGGAAGTTATCGCTCCTTAAAACTTTGTAGCGGGCTGTCCATTAATATCGTAAAGTTTTTTAGCAACTTTTTAGATCCATCCCCCCCCCCCCCCCCCAATTCAACCTCCGGTTGATACGTGGTTAGGATTAGTCAAAATTTAAGCGAAAGCCAAACAAAATTTGTGAAACCTAAATATTTTAAGCGTACATTAGACGGTCATGCAAATTATTTATTATACGTAATTCAAAACAAAACCATTGTACATTAGTACTATATTCTGTGTCATTGTGCAAGACTTTTTAGCCAATCAAATTTAACCAATCATATCGCTGCCCGATGTTTCTCTATTCTATTGGTTCGATCATGAAGCTCGACTTAATACTGAGGTAACTGGAGAGTGCAGTACGAACAATTTTTTGAATAAAACGGAATCTTCTTTGACCGAGTCCCAAATGCCGCCATTTACATACCTTCGAAAGGTCATAGCCCACTCATACCGCACCGCTCCAACACCGCCCTAAACTAAGGCGACAGCTAGCAGGCACCCAGCAATCCACGCGGCGACAGCTAGCAGGCACCCAGCTGTCCACGCGCCGACTGCTATTCCCTCTATAGGTGCGCGGCGGCGCGCGGCTTCAGCGAGGCGTCAACTAGGTATCGACGAGCTCTGAAGGCGGTAAGCTCGCGGACCTGTCCGCTATTTTATATTGTTACTGTAAAATGCATCTACAGTGCACGATATTAAGTTCATATTTGGCTGCTCATACTCCGTTTTCTCGTGGTCCTATGATTTTGTCCCATTAATGGAACCACGAGGGATAACTATTTCTCGTGGTCTGGTCCCATTAAAATTGTGTTCCCAGGATTTTGACCAATTATTGGGATCACGAGGGATTTACTATTTCTGGTAGTCCCATTACTAAATTACGGTTGTGGAAATTCCCTCCTGTCTACAATGTGTAACAGAATTAATAGCTAAACCAGAATATTATGATAGATAAGGGACCATCAAACTGAACGAGTTTTACAATAGGACCAACTCTGAAATCGCGAAAAAAAATTGATTGATAATGAAAATATGAAAATGTATGAAACAGCTAATATTTTTTTCGTGATTTCAGAGTTGGTCCCATATTTCAGTTTGATGGCCCCTTTCTACCATTAAGGTGTAAATTCTTACTCAACGCTAAACAACAACCGCACGCGACATGACGCCCGCGCCACTAGGTACTTGTTTGTTTACAACACTAGTATTTAAAAAAATAAAGACTGAGAACGTAACTGTTTTTCGAGACGTTTCGTAGTTAGTCGAATCTGCGTTAACTTTAGAATAAACGCAAAAATAATACGCGGAATACACTTTGCCTTATTTTATGATGCGTTAAAAAATGTAAGATATTATTTTCAAACACCTTTGATAAGTAATCAGCATATTTTTGATTTTTTGGTTTTCGTAACAAGTTACATTCTAGGGTCAATACCATGTGTCAAAACGGGCATCTTATTTTGTGACGACTGTAAAACGGCAACACGCCTAGTCGACAGAGGGGCGTAACGACGACGTGAAGGGGGAAGTAGGTACCTAAAGGTAAGCCCACTTATACCGCACCCACCGCTACCACCTAAGCACCTAACCAAAGTATGAGCCCTGTTTTCTTGTGGTCCCATGATTTTGTCCCATTAATGGGACCACGAGGGATAACTATTTCTCGTGGTCCCATTATTATTTAATGGGACCGCGAGGGAGTACTGTTTTTCGTAGTCCTATTATCATCTGAATTTGTGGATCCCTCCTATATATATTTCCTGCAAAGACAAACTTTTTGGAGTGTGTAAGTGAAGGTAGTAAAATAAATAAATGAAAATGTTTTAATGTATTCATACAAATACATACAATTGTAACCGTTGTGTGCAGGATTTCTCCAGCTTCATTCAATTTAATCGAAATAATCGTTATAACCACTTTAATAGATTAATTTGTAAAATTGATCTTTTTTGTGTGAAAACTAGATCGGCGCTTAAAGCATTAGTGAAATTTTGAATTGGCAACAATGATTTCGATAAAACGGTTTCTAGGCAAACGCTGCGAGCACTTGTGATTTTTAGTCGACCGATAGTTGGTCGATAGTTTAGTTGAATCCGGGCGCGCACTGACATAGTCCTTCATGCACAGCACAGGCCGATATTTGTCCCATAGTTGTATAATTGTAACTATAACTATAGTTGTAGTAACTATTGGTTAGTCATGTTCGATAGTTCGGTACTGAATGCGCAGTCTACCGATAGTTGGGCGATAGTTTAGTTGAATGCAGTGCGCGCGCTCACATAGTCCTTCATGCACATTACCGCCCGGCCGATAGTTGTGCGATAGTTTGATCGTACAACTATCGGCCAGTCATTTTCGATAGTTTGATCGGTCGATAGTTTAAGCGCACTGACAATTGCCACTGCCATATAACTCTATACTAAATCCGAGAACGACCAAACTATCGCCCGATTAAAAATCACAAGTGCGCGTTCGCTCTTATATGAATTATGCAATTTAAGTGGATTCGATTCAAGTTTATATAACATAAAAGGTCAATTTATACTTTAATAATATGTTTATTAAAAGTATAAGTACCTATAAAGTAAGTTTAACATTTTATAATAATAACTTTAGTCAATCCACATAACTTGCAAACCTGCTATAATCGATTAGTTACTCAGAACCTTAATCGATTTATCGCGAGAATCGATCACAAACGCGTATGGTTACATGCCTAATCACGTCACTTTAGCATGTGTCAAAACGGGCATCTTATTTTGTGACGACCACGCTCTGAGTACTGAATCCTATGGAGATGGCATATTGTTCTATATGAACTATCGGTTATACAAATATGAGCTAAATCGACATTGTATTCATAAACCTGTAGCCATCTTGTTCTATCTTACCTCCAATACTTCATGTAAAAAGAGACAGCAATATATTAATTCGACCTATTTTTTGGCAACATTGAAACGTGACGTCATCGTAATGCATGATTGAAGCCGGTCGCCATTTAGGTTTCTCGGTATGTGAGCTGTCAACGCGAGTTGTATTTGCAGTGTTTTGTGATAAAAGTCTTATAATTTGAGACTTTCATGTGAATAAAATGTATTAATAAGTGAGAGAAAGCAACAAGGAACATGTCTAATTGCAGTGTTGTAGTTTGTGGCATCAAAAAAAGTGAAAATCGTCCAAACATTACATTACACCGGTACGTACTATTTATTTTGCAAAAAACACCAAAACAATACAATAAATGCCTTGTGTTTTGGTTTTCCTGTGAATAGTTTACTTAGAATTCATACCAAATGTAGCTTACTACTTATTTTGGTGAGTTTTGTTGGTGTATTTCAAGAAAATATAAATCTGTTTGTTTTGCGCTAGAGTTGCCCTTATAGCATTTTTCTTATCGAATTATCGATGTTTTCAAATTTCAAGTGTAAATTGAGTGTATTAATTTTAAACTGTTTTTATTGTTTTAGGTTGCCTAAAAATAACAAAAAAAGAAAAATATGGCTGGATACAATGTGAAAGGAAAATTTAAAGACTCGTACGAAAACTATTTTTATGTGCTCTTTTCATTTTGAAGAACAGTTTCAAACGTCAACGACAGTTTACGTTTTGAAAAAGACGTTAATTTGGCCACTGGCGAAATTATAGTGCGACAACGTTTTCTATTCCGGTTGCCAAAAACTGGATACTTATATATAACGAACTGGATTATATATAACGTGTTTTTTTAATGTCCTTTTGCTGTAAAGTTGTTGTCCAACTTACATTCATTCTAGCACATTAAAAGTAATTAAATTTTTTTACCACTAGATGTCGCTTCGCTAAATTCTAAATATATAAAAAAAATATGCTTGCTAGTAAAGATCTCGATTCAAACTGTTTATTATTTTATTACTTAATAATGCTTGTTTTTTTTTGAGACATTTCTTTTTTTCTATGGTGGGTAGGTACCTAGTAGGCATTCTCCTTTGTGATTTATATTGTAATGTGTGTTATGTAAAAAAAAACAATCCTTGTTGTATAAACATAATAGGTGTTGACATTATGGAGCTTTTTGTTTTATTTCATTACCTTTTTTTACATAAACTGGTTCTCGGGACCTTTGATCTGGAATTCTATGGAGGTCTCGCATGTGTATAGATGCGTGAGCGTGACTCGGAAAACATAAAAAATTTGATTATAAAATTGCAGTTTCTAAGTAAAGGCGACTAGAGCCGACAAGTGTGGCGCCCTCAATCAAATTTATTGCTCGCTAAGTATTAATGTATTTACAATCGTACAGATTGAAGCTAAGGTCGTGAAGTTTATTTACAAACTATAACCTCAGTAAAATATAGTAGGTTGGTCTTTTATCTACTACTACTGCAACATGAACTATATTTTACTAAGGTTAGTTTGTAAATAAACTACAGAACCTTATTTTTAATCTGTATCTGCGTTTGAATTTTTGATACATTATGTACTTAACAAGCAATAAATTTAATAATAACGTGCGGATCCTCGCGGTTTTACCCGCATGGTACTCGTTCCCATGGGAATATCACGATAAAATATAGCTTATGTCACTCGGAAAGAATGTAGCTTTCTAATGGTCAAAGAAATTTCTAAATTAGTCCAGTAGTTTGGAACCTATTAAGTTCAAACAACAACCAATCAAATCTTTCCTGTTTACGATATTACTATAGATGAGGAAGCACTTGGCAGCTCTTCTCGCCTTGAAGCCCCCAGTACAGGATGGCCACTCATGTTCGTCGACCATGATGGGCCATCATGTACAGGGGCGGTTTGCGTTGCTCGCAGGCGGCAATCACACGCAAACTCCCCACACCGGGGCTTTAAGCCCCCAGTACAGGATGGCCGATCAAGTTGGCCGACCATGTTGGCCATCGTGTACAGGGCCGGTTTGCGTTGCTCGCAGACGGCAATCAGATGCAAACCGGCCCTGTACAGGATGGCCGATCATGTTGGCCGACCATGATGGGCCATCGTGTACAGGGCCAGTTTGCGTTACTCGCAGACGGCAATCACACGCAAACCGCCCCTGTACACAATGGCCCATCATGGTCGGCCAACATGATCGGCCATCCTGTACTGGGGGCTTTACAGTTATTGCGTCTCACGCGCGCGGTCGGGCCAATGATTGTGTGCGTACATGCACAAACACATACATATTGTGTCATTGTCATAAAGAACTTAATTATGTGCAAATGTAGGTATAATTTAAGCACATTATTAAGTTTTATTATTCTAAAAAACTAGGTATATAATTATACACTATAATTCCGTTTTAAATTATCGAGGTGATTACGATACTGATTTTATAAAATATAGGGTGATATAGGTAGGTAGTTACAAAAATACTTGTATCTATAACTTCATCAATAAATATATCGATGTACAAATAGGGCAGCACTACGGAAAGGCGCCATTTTGGTTTCTCGGTATGTGTGCTTGTGTGTGTGTGTATGCTTCAATTTTTCGTAGGTATGCCATCTCCATAGGATTCAGTACTCAGAGCGACCACGTGACGACTGTAGTACTATTATATATTCTGTGGTGTTGCCAGGGTTGCTTACTGTTAAATATGCTTACGTCTAAAAATAAAATCGCTAAAATACATATAAGATACTTTGAAGTCATTTTTTGTCTATTTTTACAAAATATGATATTTATAAATTATTATGTTACGTACCTACCTACATAGACACTTATAAAATTAGATGAAAAATTGGTCTCGGGAGACCAATCTTCCATTTAAGCTTATAAAATAATCAGTGAAATGCCAAATAATAATAATAAACAAAAATTAAATATTTCTTACAATCACACCAATTATCTAAGCCCATAGTAAATTTCTTAAGAAACTGTGTCTACGTGAACTTGATAACGGATAAATATATACGTAAATACTTTTTGTTTGTAAAATCATACTTAATATACATAGAAAACACCCAGACCAAGACAAATAGACATGTTCATTCACACAAATATTTGTCTTGTTCGGGAATCGAACCCGAGACCTCTGGCGCAGAAGGCTGGTAGTTTACCCCTGCGCCAAATCGGTCGTCAAATCAAGCTATTATTGTAGTGTTAATCGCGTTTAAATATCAGTGGTGAAATCGGGCCTTAATTTTCTGAGGTAACTGGAGTTCTCACCCTGAATAAGAAAAGTGATTAACCAAAGGATGGAGGGCCATCGCAAGAAACAGATTGAGACCTATCAGAGGATTTAGTAAAAAAATAGTTATTCCTAAGCAAAACTCCATGTAATTTCTAATAGTCAATTAAAACTGCTATGACCAAATGAGTCAGGCCCTCAGTTCATCAATTGTCAAAAATTTGCTGTCACCTGTCAAAGTAATTAAGCATTGATTGTTAATAATTTTTGAATCCAAATATAGTAAAGAATTCGTGAAATCTTTTTAGAAGTTTTCAATTGTCTAGAATATACCGTTACAGATTTATAAAGGTTTAGCTTGGGCTCTCAGTTCATCAATTTGTACAATGAATCTTCCAAATTTTGCAAGTAAACTAAAGAAATACATAAAAATACTTTGAATTTCTGATTCTTTAAACCCTTGGGAATTTCTAACGTAGAAACAATGGTGCAAACGTTAATAGTTTAGTAATAATTGGAATTTTTTTATTTTGACAATTGATGAACTGAGGGCCTGACGTTTTCGGTTCTACTGACTAGGCTTCGCCACATAGATTAATGAAAGTAAGCTTACGTTTTTTTACGAAATCTTTACTAGAAGTTGACCTAGCATCCGTTTCTCTAAGTACCATACTTTCAGAGATTGAATTTTTAGTTTTTGTAAGAACAAAATTGACAGATAGTGACCATCATTTTTTACTTTTTTAAAGGACGGTATTATTATAACAAAGTGTAAAAAAGGCGTGTACCTACACTATCGAGCGCTAAATGCAGACTTAAGATCGTTGTGTGCGTTGTTGCGCCTAGTTACGTTCGTTCTATTTTTTCGCGGGCTACCGCAAACTTTTGTCCAGTCCAGTCTCTCGGTGTCCGCGGTAATTTCGCGGACTCTTTGTCCGCGGTACTTTTAGTTCCTCGTGTGCGTTATTCGACACAATTTGTAAGAGATCTATATCGATGGACAAAAAAGTAGGTACCCGGAGGACAGTCCGACGTCTAATAAGGCCTTTATTGTATACATTTTGCATTGTCAATCAATTTATTATTTAACCTAAATTAATTCGCCGCGGTTAGAGATGGGCACTGTGTTTTAACCCATTCAGCCTGCCCGGGTTTTAACTCGGTTAAAACCCAAAACGCCGGGTTAATGCCCATTACTGCCCATTTTGTGGGCGTAAACAATGTTTTAAAGTATTTTTACCTGTGTAAGTATTTTAATTATTTTGGTTATAATGCACATGAATATTATCAAAAGGCAAATAATACTAGTCTGTTAAAATACCGAATAATTGTACATTTTTGTTATTTTAACATGCTTATATTAAAATGTTTTAATTATAAAATGGAGTATGCACTTATAAGTATATAATATTTTATTTTATTTATGATCAACATAATCTATCTATATAAAATCGAAGGGTGACACTCATCACGGAATTAATATTAATGATCTGCGTAGGCGAAGTTAAAAAATTACCCGTAATGGGGTACAAAGGGAGGATTCAAGTTTATAAGGAATTTCCTCATTTTTGGAATTAGAAATATAAAAATTGGTATGTAGCATACTGGTCAGGATTAAAGATGATCTGCGTAGGCAAAGTTCAAAACCTTCCCCCAATGGGGTAGGAAGGGGGTTAAAATTTCTATGGAAACTTCCTCACTTCTGGGCTAAGTCCTCATGTTGAGGTAACAAGTAAAAAGATATTTGCAGCATATGGCTCACTTAACCGGCTTCGTAACTTTTTCCCGACCAGTACCAAATTCACTAAGGAGGTTAAAATTTATATGGAAACTTCCTCATTTCTGGGCTAAGAAGTATGGAAATTGATATGTAGGATACTGGCCTGCATTAAAAATGATCTGCGTAGGCGAATTAAAAAAAATCCATTCAAGAAGAATGGCAGAGTTAAAGTTTATATGGAAACTTCCTCATTTCTGGACTTAGAAGTATAAAAATTGCTATGAAAAAAGACCCCATCTAATCGGTAGAAAAAGTGGGGAGGGGGGGGGGGGGGGGGGTATTAAACAAACTAAGTTTGGATGTTTGTTGTGGCTCAATCACACAAAACGGCTGGATCGATCGGGATAAATTGCGCTCTGGCCTGGAAAAATTTATACGGTTTTTTTTAACTCGGGAATAAGTACGGTTCCCGTGGGATATATATATTTTTCACTTTACTTTGTTCAATGTAGCATGAGTATTATATTATGACAGCTCATTTTCGTGCAAAGCAAAATGTTGTTTCTTACCAAGGAATAAGTTCTAATTTTCTAGCATAAACTGCATAAAAAAATGCATAAAACTGATTTTATTGAATTTTATTCCAATAGCATAAAGAACTTTTTGCTTTGCACGATTGAGCTGGCATAGGACCTATTCTACATTAAAACACAGACACAAACGTACTAGTGGCAAAGTATTGACTTGAGTTTTTGCATTTTGGTAGTTCAAGAGTTAGGAGAATGTCCAAATATTATTTCGTTTGAAAGTAGCACCTGTCTTTTTGTCTAGGTATCGTTACCTTCTCATGCGTAAACCACTGATCTGACTTTCACGAAATTTGGTAAATAGAGCAATAGGTGACTTTCGCAATGCTCTATTCTATCGCAGGATGGCTGTTCAAAAATATATGGTACTTCGGAAAACACGCCGATGGTTCTGGTTACATTTGGATTGGTTAATACCCCTTAACCTGCACCTGCTCCAGTTAATGTTGGGAACATTACACTCGAAGTTTTTTACCACTATGTTTACCTGGGACAGACGGTCCAGTTAGTTAAGTCCAACTTTGAGAAAGAGATCTCTCGTCAAATCCAGCTTGGATGGGCAGCGTTTGGGAAGCTCCGGCATATAGTTGCGTTCGAAATACCTCAATGTCTCAAGACGAAAGTCTTTTCCCAGTGTGTCTTGCCAGTAATGACCTATGGAAGTGAGACGTGGTCTTTTACTATGGAAACGGTGCCGCGGATTTTTGCGCTACTCTTTGTGGTGGTAGAAAGGTGGAGTATGATCCAGGTTTCTTTTTACCTCGGAAAGACCCTCTTCCACTATGATAAACTACTCACTTTAAATGCGGATTTGCATCAATTCATACATAATTATGTGTTGTGGCGACATCTAGAGGACGCGCACATAATCAACATGGCACGGAGCTTCAAAATGGAGAACCTACATCGCGCTTACGAAGTTCATTCACCAAGTTCGCTTATAGACGAACTCCGACATAAAAACCAGCGGACAGTTGTCCCCGGGCTAACAACACCTATCCCGGAAGAAAGACACAACATCAGTCTTAATCGTTGCGCCATTCCCCACAGTGTTTTGAACATGATTTGAACTCAATCATTATTGTACCTAAATATAAAATCCATACATAATGTCAGTGTACCACACTTTGTATACGGCAAGCGTTAGCGAGGGTTCCACTTGGTATTTTATTTTTTATTTTTGAATTGTTACTTCTATATCCTTGCACCAGAAATGTGCCATGTATTTTTTAAGGCATTGATATTATTAATTCCCTTTGACCACGCAGGTAAAGCCGCGGACAACAGCTAGTTGTTTATAAAATTTTAATAACCTCCGACATAATCTCTCTCTCATTTTGTGCCCCGACCGAGAGAGAAAATTTATTTTCTGACTTTCTTGAGTTTTTTTTTTGTGTCGGGGGTTTTTATTTATTTTATTTTTATTTCATCCTTTTTAAATAGGTAACACATAAAATAAAAAAAAACACATTTTAATCGCTTATTTTAGCCAAATTGGAGCAACTTAATTTCTGTCAACCATTTTTTTTTGCCGCCATTTTGTTTTTTTTATTGCACCAAAATTTGCCCAGGGTGTACATTATTTAAGTCAAAGCACCACGTCTGTATCTTTTTCCGTTTTGGCAGGCAGTTGACCATCTCCATAAATGGCCAGATGGATTTTCTTCAAACATGGCTAAGAACCATCTCGTTTAATATAGCTTTCAATTAAAAAAAACCACAATAAAATCGCCTGATCCGTTTAGGCACTATGAATATACGTACAGTACAGACAGACAGACATAGGCCTCAAACTTATAATACCACTCTTTCCGCTGCGTCGGGGGTTAAAAATCAAAAAATATATACGTACTCTAATATTACTTAGCATTATTTAAGTAATGAGTTTGTAAATCATGTAAAATTTCATAATATTGGTTATCTGTTATTACTGATTTATTATACAGTTTCTGCCCAACTTTTCGGGCATAAATGGGCATAAATGGGATTTAACCTGGCCATTTTCAAAATGCCGGGTTTTAACCGGGCATTTGCCCATCTCTGGCCGCGGTTATTTAGACTGTTTATTATTCTGGCATCTACTGTCGAAATAGTTAACGCCTTTTTTACACTATGTTATAATAATACCGTCCTTAAAAAAAGTAAAAAATGATGGTCACCATCTGTCAATTTTGTTCTTACAAAAACTAAAAATTCAATCTATGAAAGTATGGTACTTAGAGAAACGGATGCTATTCTAGTAAAGATTTCGTAAAAAAACGTAAGCTTACTTTCATTAATCTATGTGGCGAAGCCTAGTCAGTAGAACCGAAAACGTCAGGTCCTCAGTTCATCAATAGGGTATTTTACTGTTGTTGAAATGTAGATATTTAATGATGACATTAAAAAATATTGCAATTAAGAATACCAAATGTGAAAAAATAATTTGAATCTGTTTTATAATAAAAGAATTATAGTCTGTTTGATTTTGACTATAGCTGTCTCTTTCTAAAACGAAATCTTCTATGGCGTGACTATGACGCTACTAACCCACTGAAGTCACTAAGATAGCGTCATAGCTATAGTAATATTTTTTATGGTAATATTGTTAGCTAAAGCTATATATATATATATATATATAGCTATATAGCTATAGCTAACAATATTACCGATTTTTTGGTTAGTTTTTCCAAGTTAAGGTTACTATTTGGTGACCAAGTTTCAGTATGATTTAGGACAGCAGAAGGATCCCATGTGTCGTTATACTTAGGTCTGCAAACTCCCTTAAAAAATCGTTTGATTTGTATATCTGTTCCTAAACTCGCATCTATGATTAGAGACAACGCTGAACGGTAGGTATGTGTTAAGAGCAGGGAGGGATACCGTTATTTATTGTTTACCGGTAATGTACCAAAAATTTCTAAAGTTTATATCGTTACCAATAACGTTACTATTGCGTTGCGACGTTGCCAAGTCGCTTTACACGTGCCGCACTACGGCGCGGCGCGCGGTCTCCATTAGTGCCCAGTAGTCAGTACCTATGGCAAGTTGGCAACAGTGCGTAGCGCAGAGTGCCGACCGATAGACTACACTGCTTTGATTTTGTTTTGATATTACTCTAACGCTGTTATTAACGTATTATTTATTACTTGTGGTTGTCCATTGTGCAATAATGGGACGTAAAAAAGAAAATAAGGTGTACCTACAAATACTTTAAAATTAATAAAGAAAAACTAAATTCGAAGTGCTCTTTATGTAATAGAACATTAAATGTAAGTATTTTCATGTCTAGGTACTTATGAGGATAAGATAAGATAATCATTTATTTGCACTTGAATGAGGTACATTGGTGGTCAGTACCGTCACATGAGAAATGAAGTTCAGCTCAATCAGCCATTACAATAGCATGCAAATCTTAAAATTAAAATTAAATTTGATAACTATTTGAACATGCAAACATCTTTTTTTCGATTATCGAATCTTTTGATATTACCTTAACTACCTATTTAACACCTACATAATTGTGTCACAGAATAAGCAACTTTTCTTACAGTTGCACAGAATAAACAGTAGGCCGACGGGACGTCTAGACAGGTCAATCGTGCGGGGCGTGCGGGGTGAGACGGGGGAGGGTTGTCCCGAGTTACATACAACGCCGTTGATTGAAACTCGGGATTCGTCATCCAGGGCTATCACGTCTTCAACGTTTTAATTTATTATTAGATTAATAGTATCATATTTTATGGTGCATAGGATTTGTACTATGAGTGCGTGCAAATCTTCATCTCGCTAATAAAAAAAAGGCAATTTCCAAAATCAAAGATGGCGGCCAACTTTTTTGTTTGCGGGCCGATTTTGATGAAACTTGGTTTTTGGTACAATTTTGACAAGAAAACAGCAACGAAATGTTAAACATATTAAAAATTCACGATGGCGGCCGACTTTTTTGTTTGTGGGCCGATTTAGATGAAACTCTGTTTTTAGTCCTATTTTGACAAGGCAACAGCAACGCTAAATTATATATACATAAATGTTACAATTACCACTGTATAACCAATTTTTTTATATAGTAGGCCAACGCCCTTGAAGTTGGGCGATACCGACGTCTGTATAGGTATTTCCGTAAGTTTCCGTACTTGAGTTGGTTTACTTGATCCGGGTTGTAACCTTGTAACAAATTTAAAATGTGGCAGATACATTTTGGTGTATTGCGAAATAAAATAAAATAAATAATTATGGTTAGCATATTAGGGGTAAGAAGTATCAAAATAATAATATATTACATGTTTTATTTAGTTTCACCTGTAATTGTATCTGTCTGTCTGTCTGCCATGAAATTTTGCAAGGTAAATTTGACCTTCTGACGTTTGAATGGGTTGAAATTTTGTTAAAGAAAAATATTCAGATTGGAAATAAGCCGTTTCATATTTCTTAACCTTTAAAGCGCCTTCGTCTTTATATCAAAATCATCCCACCCATGTCACAATCATTATTTTCAAACTAATTTAATATCAATTATTATTTTATTTACTTATATTTTATTTTTTTAAATAGGGTTTACAGCTGTCAAAAACACAGTAAATTACTAAGGATGTTACTTCGTAATTTACTGTGTTTGTGTTAAAGCAAATTAATAATTAATTAAATCTTTTACTTGACATGATGATGATGATGATGATACTTGACTCTGTCTCAAGCTTTCAAATAAAAACCTGTTACATTTTAATAAGCGAAATGAGAGAAACAAAAACAAAACACGGCCACGATCTTGACCATTTGTATTTTTTTACATTTTGTTAAGAACGGTTTTCTTGTCACAATAGTACAAAAAACAGAGTTTTATCAAAATCGGCCAACAAACAAAAAAGTCGGCCGCCATCTTGGATTTTTAATATGTTTAACATTCCGTTGCTACTTTCTTGGCAAAATAGCACCAGAAACTGAGTTTCATTGAAATCGGCCTGCAAACAAAAAAGTTGGCCGCCATCTTGAATTTTTTAATACTTTTAACATTGCGTTGCTTTTCTTGTCAAAATAGTACCAGAAACTGAACTTTCTATTGACGTACAAAGTTTGAAGGTCTGGTACACCTGATGTGGAACCCTAGCAGCCAGATTAAACTATATGAGATACAAACATAGCGTCTTAAGAAAAGTTGTTTAACGTCATGGACATTTTCTATTGACGGAAAAATATCGAAGGTCTGGTACTCCTGATTTGGAACCCTTGCAGCCCAGCTTAACTATAAGAGATACAAATACAGCATCTTAAGAGAAGTTGTTCAGCGTGATAAGTATTTTCTTTTGTCATACAATATATACTAATATTATAAATGTGAAAGTGTGTTTGTTTGTATGTCCGTCTTTCACGTCAAAACGGAGCAACGGATCGACCTGTTTTTTTAGTATGTGGATAGTTTAGGAGCTAGAGAGTCCCATAGGCTAATTATCCAGAAAAAATATCACATTCCCTCGGAAAAACGTCGTGTAGTACACGCGGCAAAACCGCGGGCGGAAGGCTATGTGATATAATTTTTTTATGTGTTAATACGTAAAGTCGGATTTTTAATTAGACGAAGTAATCTGACAGTTGCTAATGTCACTTAGTGAAATAATGCTGCCATGTTAAATGTAATAGTGATGTGTTCTATTCGTTCATTCACAGCAATGAATGATGATGAATGAATACTTTAATATAATTTGCCGATATCGGCTGTGTTATATATTTATAATCATATTTTATTTCTATCTATTTAAAAAAAACACCGGTACCGCCCGCGGCTTCGACCGCGTTGACTGCCATGCACGTAATGTTAAGGGTGATTATATTCATTGTTCATTGTGAATATAAAACTATGGAAAAAATAAAAAAGGACCGGAGGAATAAAAATGAAACTAATAAAAGCATATTCACAATGTGAATTCACAACTTTATACGGAACAAAGTATAATTGTACAAGGTCAGCCAATTCAAAAGTTAGCATTGTCATCATGCCAGGAAGGTTCCGTACAAACAACCAAAATTATTGGACAATAATAATATAGCCATACGTACTGCTGAAGATGGGAATTTTGGATCAGTAACAAGCAAATAGGGTCCCGTACAATCAGAATTGGGTTGGATAGTGACGAAAATAGTGACTACTTATTTACAAAAATTGTCTCGAAATTCCTGAATCTGAAAGTTCATTTATTATTTCGCAGTAAGATTTAAAAAATTGGCTATAGACAAGAATATTTCTCAAGCTGCAATAAAGAATTTGATTGAAATTGTAATCGATAAATTTCAAGATTTTTTTACCGCAGGATCCTTCGATCAACTATAACACCTATTTATAACATTATTATAAATAAGTTAATCAAAAATGTTTCTTTATTTTTTACTTAGTCTTAATATTGATATTAGTAAATTCAAACAGAACTTCAAATAAATTTAACAAAATGCTATCAAAAATAAATCGTAATGCATTCGTATCGTAATTTTATCATATTGGGTCATTACGATGTATTCGTCATTCGTATTGGTATCGTAATAGCCGTATCGCTGCATTCCTTGTTAGAAGCTTGACCGGAAACAGTTTTTGATGTAGATGAAGTCGACTCTTGTGGGTCATTATTTGGATGAAGTACCTGAAACGACTAAAGAATACAATTTTAAATATAGTCCGAATAGCAGTGGTCTGCGCTATAATGCATATTCTACGTTTAAAACTGTATGTATTTGTGATTTGGCGCCTTACAATTATCCCTTTCCCTTGGTTGGTTTGTTGGGTTATCTAATATTTCTGTTTCTTGTATATGTCTACTCTACTTCAGCATTTCTCTTGGAGATTCTTAGTTGTATCTTTTATAATTATACTAGCTGACCCAGCGCGACTTCGTTCCCGTGGCCCTACCCCCTACTCCACCCTACCCTTCCCGTATTCTACCCCTACCCCTACTCTACCCCTACCCCTACCCTACCCTACCCCTACCTTACCCCCTACTCCACCCTACCCTACCCGTACTCTACCCCTGCCCTACCCCTACCCTACCCCTACCCTACCCTACCCCTACCCTACCCCTACCCTACCCTACCCCTACCTTACCCCTACCCTACCCCTACCCTACCCCTACCCTACCCCTACCCTACCCCTACCCCACCCCTACCCCTACCCTACCCCTACCCTACCCCTAACCTACCCCTACCCTACCCCTATATCCTTCCTTGGACTTCCACGAACATTTCAAGACCAAAATTAGCCAAAACGGTCCAGCCGTTCACGCGTGATGTCGTGTCGTGACCAAGGGAAATAGGGATTCATTTTATATATATAGATAATAAACCCAATCACACACAAACAGTAGGTACTATTCTAACGCTTGATCAGTGATCGCGGTGAAGGTCTAATCTGGGTTGATGTGATCTCCAGTGAATTGGTTTCTTCTTTGTTTTAATTGAACCCTAAATTGCTGTAATATTTACATACTTAATTTACCCTTTTAAGAAGCTATTAGAGTAATTAAATTATAACGTACAGACATTTTTACTTTATAGGCTGTAGTATATTCTTAAATTACGACTTAGTTACGCAAAAAGCTTCATTATCGAGTACTAAAAGAGCAAGAGCTGTTTAAATTGGGACGCCATTAAATCATAACCTATAAACATGGTTTCATATTTCATAAGATATTTTAATGTTAGTTTTTGATTTTTTTTGTGAAATATACAGAGCATTTTATCTGAACACTATACACAATTAATTTATTTTAAATAGAAAAGTACTGGGACCTCATAAAATTAGTCTCAAGTTGGGTTAAACGGTTTTCATTACATATATATTTTCGATAATATATATTATTTCGAGGGCGCATGAATTTTGGCTCACTATTAGTATATATATTCACGAAAAAGTAGCAGCCGCAAGCAAAATAACAACCAAAAACTAATAAATCGGTACTTACCAATAGCAAAATAAATATTTGTTCACTTCACAAATTATATTATGGCCGCCGCCTGTGTCCGACATATCCGATAAATAAAATGTTAGAAAAAAACTATGTCAGAGATTCATTCGAAATATTATTCTTATATTCAGACGCTTTGTAGCCTAAAACTGTACAAAAGAATAAAACACGCAAAATTTGAGAACAATATCTGTATAATGGTATATAATTAACCTCTAAGTCAGCTATTGCTTCGGCTTGTACAGCTATTGCACAGCTGTTAGAAAGCTAGATCTACACTTAGAGCTGTATAATTTGGGGCCTCTTTTTGAGTTACAACGTCTGAATATCCGGATATACAGCCCAAATACAGCAAAGTGGAACAGCCTAAAGTCTTTAATATTTTCGTAGTACAGCGTTTGTACAGTTATAAATGTTATCTGGGACGTTATCCCGCGGGAATATGATGGTGTCCAACTTTTTTGTTTGTGCGTCGATTTTGATGAAACTTGGATTTTGACACTACTTCGACTCGAAAACTGCAACGCAATGTTAAGAATATTAAAAAATCCAAGATGGCGGCCAACTTTTTTGTTTGTGAGCCGATTTTGATGAAACTCTGTTTTTATACTATTTTGACAAGAAAACAGCAACGCAATGTTAAAAATATTAACAAATCCAAGATGGCGGCTTACTTTTTGTTTGTGGGTCGATTTTGATGAAACTATTTTGACAAGAAAATAGTAACGTAATGTTAATAAAAATGAGATATGGTCAAGATGGTAACCCCATTACTAAGACTCCGCTGTACGTCTGTCTGTCCGTTTGTCTGTCTTTCACCAGGCTGTATCTCATGAACCGTGATAGATACAGTTGTAATTTTCACAGATGATGTATTTCTGTTGCTGCTATAACAGCAAATATTATAAACAGAATAAAATAAATATTTAAGGGGGGCTCTCATACAACAAACGTGATTTTTTTGCCGTTTTGCCAGGTCTAGCGACGTAAGTACGGAAATTTTGTCACAAATTTAAAATGTGAATGTGGATCTCTTACGACCCCGAAGGTATTGTGAAATTAAATAAAATAATTAATTAGGGGTAAGAAGTATCAAAATATAATATTTTACAAGATTTTATTTATTTTCACATGTCCCTGTGTTTGTCTGTCTCTCATGAAATCTTGCAAGGTTGATTTGACCTTCTTCCTGACGTTTGAATGGGCTGAAATTTTGCATGTTGGATTGGTTCCGGTGACAATGCATTTTTATGATAAGCAAGACCTGATTGTCATTGTCAAGTACACCCAGGGTTGGCTCCAGACGAGATTACTGCTCGACGGTCAAAAGTACACACACAAAATTTTGTATGTGCATTCAATGATAAAAGCCAATCCCAAATTACACCACGTCCTGGCTGCTGCACCCAGGGTTGACTCCAGGCGAGAAAACTCCTCAACGCTAAACAGCGCTGTCACGAAATTATATATTAGCATTCAATTATGGTGACCTGGCTCCTGCATCCAAGTTTGGCTCAAGACGAGAGAACTCGTCAACGGTTAATAGCAATGCATTAAAATTTCATAAAAGCAATCCTTCATGAGAGCTCGTTCCGAGTTCCTGATGGACTTGATTTAATTCAACAGGTAAAGTTAAATTAATATGACAATAAAAATAATTATAGGTAAAAGCTTTTATTAGTTGATAATAAAAAACTAAAAAGTTTAAATAATTTTAGCCGTCGAAGCTTCTTCGTCTACTTACATATTTTTAAAACCTAAAACATCATAAATCATTTATTATTAAATTTTTGTGTACTAGTCACTGTCTTAAGCTTCCAAATAAAAGCGTGTAATATTTTAATAACTGCAAAAGAGAGAAAAAAAATTAACATTGCGTTGCTTTTTTCTTTCCAAAATAGTACCAAAAACCGACTTTCATCAAAATCGGCCCACTAACAAAAAAGCTGGCCACCATCTTGGATTTTTTAATATTTTTAACATTGCGTTGCCGTTTTCTTTCCAAAATAGTACCGAAACCCGAGTTTCATCAAAATCGACCCACAAAATAAAAAGTGCCTACATGGCACAACTAGGATTCGAACCCGGGACTCGATATCGGTAGCCCGGTGTTCTAACCACACCTTAAGCTACCGAAAGAACTATACGTCCATATCCATATTTTTTTGCCGGTACAGGGGCTGAATACATTGAAAAGAAATAGAAAAAAATAGCACCAAGGGTCTTCTATACAGAACAGATACCAAAAATATAGTTTTTGAATTTTTTGTCTGTCTGTCTGTTGTCCACGTTTCAGGCAAAAACTACTGAACGGATTTTAATAAAACTTTTTTTGTTATATAGCTATGAGTTGTCGCCAACTTATAGGTTTGGTTGGTTTAACTTATAGGACGTTTTTCCGAGGGAATGTGATATTTTTTCTGGATAATTAGCCTATGGGACTCTCTAGCTCATAAACTATCCACATACTAAAAAAACAGGTCGATCCGTTGCTCCGTTTTGACGTGAAAGACGGACATACAAACAAACACACTTTCACATTTATAATATTAGTATATATTGTATAACAAAAGAAAATACTTATCACGCTGAACAACTTCTCTTAAGATGCTGTATTTGTATCTCTTATAGTTAAGCTGGGCTGCAAGGGTTCCAAATCAGGAGTACCAGACCTTCGATATTTTTCCGTCAATAGAAAATGTCCATGACGTTAAACAACTTTTCTTAAGACGCTATGTTTGTATCTCATATAGTTTAATCTGGCTGCTAGGGTTCCACATCAGGTGTACCAGACCTTCAAACTTTGTACGTCAATAGAAAGTGCTCATCACGTTTAATAATTTTCCTTAAAACGGTATTTTTATATCTCTCATAGTTTGGCTGGACTGCTATGGTTCCACATCAGAAATTGCGATCTTCAAAATAAATTATAGCTATATGTTGGCAAGGACCAATAGCTGTATAACAAAAAACTTTTATCAAAATCCGTTCCGTAAACTTTTTTGCCGACGTCATCACACGAAAAAATTCATCCCTTGTTTTCACCCTCTTTAGGGTGTTTTTTTTACAAACTTTGAATATCGTATTTATTTATCTAATCAAAAGCCTATAAAATAATTTTGAAGCTTCTAGCTTTAAAAATGACGTAATTTCCATACAAACTTTCATTCCCTATTTCAACCCCTTACAGCCCTTTGTTCACATAAAAAAGTAGCCTATGTCCTTTCTCAGGCTCTAGACTATCTCTGTACCAATTTTTATTCAAATCGGTTCAGTAGTTTAGGCGTGATTGTGTAACACACAGACAGACAGATTCGCACTTTCGCATTTCACTACATAGTATAAAACAAAGTCGCTTTCTCTGTCCCTATGTCCCTTTGTATGCTTAAATCTTTGAAACTACGCAACGGATTTTGATGCGTTTTTTTTTAATAGATAGAGTGATTCAAGAGGAAGGTTTATATGTACTTTTTATCCCGATATTCCCACGGGAACGGGAACCACGCGGGTGAAACCGCGGGCGGCCGCTAGTATAATATAAGTAAGGATTGGACAGCAACTTGACAGCAAAATTACATTACTTACATAAATAGAAAACACGTTAGTTCCAGTTTTGGGCACCGGAACAGAAAACGTTGTCGCACTGTAGTGATGTACGCCTGGGACTATTGCCACTGCCGGAAATTTTCCACTCCCAATGTGCCTGGGAAATTTCCGGGCACATTTGGAATATTGCCCAAAATTCCCAGTAGACGTTTGTCGTTTTGTTAAATTATATAAATAAAAATTGTGCTTCTTTTGTGTATTACAATTTTATAATTTGTTGTTATTATGGCAAGATGATTTTGTTTTTTTTTTAGTTTTGATTATAAAATATAAAACCATCTTATTTCCAACTGTTTTTAATTTCATATGTGCTTACTTTTGATGTTTGTGGCTATTTATTACGTAATTCAATAAAATCAAACAGTTTTAAAATCTTATTTTAAAATTGTTTTGCATGGTAAAATATTCATCTAAAAATGGTCCTTGGGATTATTGCCGGGAACTTTGGGACACTGCCGGCAACGCAGTTCGACATCAACGTTATTTACTCAGTTTGTCATGAACGCGATTTGTCATAAACAAGAGTTGTCATAACAACGACCATGGTTGTCGGCTAGCAATATTCAAAAATTCATACTACAAGCACAGTACATAAAATAATTAACTTAAAAAATACTAAAAAATCCGAGATGGCGGCCACCTTTTTTGTTTGTGGGCCGATTTTGATGAAACTCGGTTTTTTGTGCTATTTTAACAGGAAAACAGCAACGCAATTTAAAAAATATAAAATATCCCAGATGGTGGCTAACATTTTTGTTTGTAGCCGATTTTGATGAAACTCGGTTTTTGGTGCTATTTTAAATAGAAAATTGCAACACAAATTTTAAAATATGTATAAAAAATCCAAGATGGCGGCCTACTTTACGTAAAACATGGCAAGCAACACTGACACGAGATGTTTATATATTATAGATATATATTTCTTCTGTGCGTGTGTATGTAACTGAACTCTTCCTAAGCGGCTGGATAGATTTTGATTAATTTTTTTGTGTGTCTTCAGGTGGATTCGAGTAGCAGTTTTTTTAAGTGTCATTTCAATGATATAAAGTTTGAAGAAATCAAGTGACAAACTGCTTATGTGACGAACTGCGTTTTTAACAAAATGCTTGTGTGACGAATTGCGTGTGACAAACCGTGTGTATGGCAAACGGCGTTTGTGGCGAACTACTTTCGTGACATATAGCGATACCTGATCCGCGCCTACTCACGTTCAAACCAAATCTGCCCCACCAAATCTGGGTGTCGAGTCTGCTAACGTCTTAACGGAGCCCAAACGGTCGGGTCGCCTGTCGGCCTAGACCGGATCGGCCGTCTGTGGGCTCCTAGTATAAAGCCCCCAGTACACGATGGCCGATCATGGTCGGCGACCATGATGGGCCATCGTTACCGAGAGCCAAACTAATTCGCTCTATGGAGACTTAACAATAATTCTATATCAGTAATTTCTTAACATTGAAAATTAGATTATCTAGTTTAATAAATAATTCATTAGTAATCCACCAATATTTATGACAGCGACATTAAAAAAAAACAAATACAAAGCTTTAAAAAATCCATAAAAAATAGGCAAAAATGGTATAAGTGTTATTCACTTTACATTTGAATACATTTATTATTATCTTTCGTAAAAGTATATAACCCCCCCTATATTTGTAAATGAAAAACAAATAAACTTAAAAAAAAACTCTCTACGTAAACTCAAATTGGCATTACACCTATGTTAAAAATGCTATCAGAAACAACCGACTTCTTCCTAAAGTATTAGTTTCCCGTTTTATATCTTTACTAGCGGCCGCCCGCGGTTTCACCCGCGTGGTTCCCGTTCCCGTGGGAATATCGGGATAAAAAGTACATAAACCTTGCTCTTGAATCACTCTATCTATTAAAAAAAACGTATTAAAATCCGTTGCGTAGTTTCAAAGATTTAAGCATACAAAGGGACATAGGGAAAGAGAAAGCGACTTTGTTTTATACTATGTAGTGATGGATTTCGACTTTGGTGCTTAGATATGGTTAACATAAACACATGTTAACGATAAAATTGGTGATAGCATATTTGCTGAAAGAATTGCACCATTTTCGGGGTATAACTTTTTTTTTATACCTTCCAATGCGATATTATGTTGGATTCCAAAATATAGTCTCTTAAAATTATATTTAAGGGCCGTTTACAAAAATTTGGCCTGTTATTGAATTTTTTACAAAAATATCAGATAGCTCTTGGGGTACGTGTACAGGGGCGGTTGCGTGTGATTGCTGACTGTGAGCAATTAGTCCGATCAACGAGGATATTCGTTGTATGGAGACGTCCGGAAAATTCCCTCGTCGCTCAAATTTGGCACGATTGTAGAGTAAGTAATGCTGATTAAGGATCTGCAAGAATCCAAGAATATTTCCAACGCCAAGTTAGTCATTTTTGACGTGCCGTGAGCGCGTGAAAATCGCTTCTAATTTCTTTGAGAATGGTTCCTTAGCCTCATTTTTTTCTGTATGCGTACCTATTACGAGGTGGAATAAGTTAATAAAGTTAGAAAATAACATTTCTTGCTAGAAGTTGAGATTTTGACCGAAATGTAAAAATATAAAATTGCTTCTAATTTCTCTTTTAATGTTTCTTTAGCCTCAAATACCAACTGCATACGTACGTATTACTAGTTAGAATGAGTATATGCAGGAATCCAATAACATTTCTTACTAGAACTTGAGATTTTTACCTAAACTTGAAAACGTTAAATCGCTTCTAATTTCTCTGTTAGTGGTTCCTTAGCCTCATTACTTTCTATATGCGTACCGATTACTAGGTAGAATAAGTTTATAAAGGAATTAAAAAACATTTTTTGCTAGAAGTTGAGATTTTTACCTACACGCGAAAACATAAAATTGCTTCTAATTTCTCTGATAATATTTCATTACCCTCAAATACTTTCTGCATAACGTATTACGAGTTAGAATGAGTATATAAAGCAATCGAAAAACATTAATTCTTACTAGAACTTGATATTTTACCTAAACGTGAAAAAGTTAAATCGCTTCTAAAATCTCTGTTATTGTTTCCTCAGCCTCAAATACTGTAAAGTATTAAGAATGAGAATATGAAGGAAATTCAAAAACATTTTTTAAAAGAAGTTGAGAGTTTTACCTAAACGTGAAAACGTTAAATCGCTTAGTGTCTCTGTGAATGTGTCCGTAGTCATAATTCCTTTTAGTGTTCGTACGTATTATTAGTCAGAATAAGTATATAAAGAAATCAAAAACATTTCTGACTAGCAGTTGAGATTTATACCTATACACGAAATCGTAAAAACACATAATTATTTCTCTGTGAATGTTTCTTTAGACTCAATCGCTTATTATTTATCTGTGAATGTTTCCTTAGCCTCAATTTCTTGTAAATATTACTAGTTAGAATAAGTTTATAATGGTGCATTACGATATTAGTGCGTTAAGATGGTTATAACATGCGAGGCGGAATTTCAGCCCGAGCCAAAGCCGAAGGCGTAATTGAGCCGAGCATGTTATAACCAATACGCAAGTATATCGTACGACGTTTTTAAACACATTTGCGAGGAAACAGAAAAAAAAACATTTAATATTTTGTTAATTTTTAGTCTCTTTAAAAATGCAATGAGATTTGTATATAAATTAATGTCGACACCATTTTTCATCTTGAGGGTACTTTTCAGCATAGAATATGTTGTCCACAACGAGCTAGGCTTATATTTACTAGCTAGTTCATTAAAATACGCCAAAACTACATTTTCGGAAAATGACTTAGCATTTTTCATGTTTTTTCACCTCAACAAATTTTCATACGTGGTTATGTATCTGTCCTTGGATATTGACGGCAGCAAGCTGTCGCATGCGGTTCGCGCTTCTGTTAGTATATCCGGTGGAGTTGAAGTAATATATTGCTCATCTTCATTATTGAAAGATGTCATTTTTAGATATTCACAATACAGGTACAAAGAAAATAAAATTTGAGAAAAATGGAGCGAGGATTATTTTCTGCCGTGGCTGCGTGAAAATGTTGGCAAAGACTCTAGAGCATGCAGCCAAGTTTTTAAATTACCGAATAAACAGTTTTTTTTTATTTTAAACAAACTCAATCTGTGAATGCACACTGTCTACTGACTGGCGCCGCGCGGCGATCAGTTCAAAATTTGAATAGCAACAGCGCGCTGCTCACTAGCTGGAGTCGTGCGGCGGCGATCAGTTCCATATTTGAAATGGCAAATAATACTGTTATGGAATTTGTATGGACTATAACTTAACTATTTGCTTTGGTAACACACGCATTTTTTATGACCCGCTTTACATATTTAAAACCGGTGGAATTACATCAGCTTTACTAGTTTTATGAAATAAAAACTCAGCAGTAAAGGTATCCATTTATTAACACTTAATTCGTACAATCACTGTTTAACGTCCTTTCGACTCGACAACTCAAACACGACTGACTGACTGTCCGGCGCGCGTTCGTCTAGGTTCCCACCATATCACCCGAACACAGTGGCGCCGCGCCGGCGCTTTCTCAATTTAGAAATGAATAGTGTTGCCAGAATGATAATTACAATTCCTACTACAATTATATTTTAATTGTTTTAATCATTACTTTTTGAAATACGACATTCGGCCATCCGACAGAGTGCAACCTCCTGGTGCACTCAATCGATCCAAGCAGTCAATTTCTTAATTCTTACTCAAAAATTTTCAAGAATACAATTTCAATGAAATATAAATACAATACGACATTCGGCATTATACTCACAGTATCTGATTTTTTAGTTAAGATTTTTAATGAGACAAAGTAAATTATCTATTTGAGTTTAGATTTATTGCGAAAGAAGTAGATTAATAATTATTTTAAAACAATGCAAAAACTACTGACTCACTATCAGTTCACAAATGCGGAGGCCCTTCGAAGAAAGAACTGGCAAGAAAACTCGCGAAGGGTGGACTGACCGACCTCCGTCTTTTAATTTCTTTTTTACACAAAAGAACTTGCCAGAATATAATTGAAGTACTTAAATTTAATTATTTAAATTAAATTTAAATTTAATTTTTATTTGAATTTTATTTTATAGTATAATGTTTAGTTAGTAAGGTAATTTTATAATTGTTTTAGTTATAGCTGTAACGTACTTCCCAAGCCGGAAATAGTCAGTGTTTATTATTATAATCTATTTTACATTATTATAATCTATTTTACGCATGTTTTGCTTGCATTGAGTAGGTTTCAATATGTAGTGCAATCCATACTTATATTATAAATGTGAAAGTGTGTTTGTTTGTCCATCTTTTACGTCAAAACGGAGCAACTGATCAGCGTGATTTTTGGTATGGGGATAGTTTGAAAGCTGGAGAGTAACTTAAGCTACTTTTTATTACGGAAAATTGTAAAATAAAATCGGTAATTTTGTATGGAAAATAGTTTTAACTGTCGTACCTACGATACAAAACTGTAATTTCTTCCATGGCCGCTTTCGCGTCTGCGCGCTGTCAAAATCGAATACTAATCTTTTCCGTAAGATTAGTAAAAAACACAGCCGTCTCTATCGTCTTCTACAAGCCATGCTATGATTCGGAACGGCAACATTGCTGTGAACCGGTTTACTCCTCTGAGTACTAAATCCTATGGAGGTGGCATACCTACGAAAAAGTGAGGTGTAACTAAGTCACATGTAAGAAAATCTTGGAATTCAATTTTAAACTACTTCTAATTGTCGTTTTAATCGGTCCGTCAAAATCGGTCCAGCCGTTTCAGAGATTAACCGGAACAAACAGACAGACAGACAAAAATTGTAAAACATGTCATTTTGGTATATGTATTGTATATTTAATCATATGCACGTAGTAAAAAGCGGTTATTTAATGTGACAAACAGACACTCCAATTTTATTTATTTGTCTAGATGTATAGAAGATATGCCATCTCCATAGGATTCAGTACTCGAGGTTTACTCGCTGTTTAACTGTCAAACGGTGCAAACGGTGTCAAATCGGTTCACTTAAAACTACGTTGCCAACTTTATGCGCATGGCTTGTAGAAGACGATAGAGATGGCTGTGGTAAAAAACCATGTACTGTATTAGCGTCAAAAATGTCCCAGTCGCGCATGCGCGCAGACTTATCTGTCACGTACCTATAAAACTTCTTCGTGATTATTTATTTTCATCTGTCTCATATTGGTGAGACCTGACCAAAGAGCTTAGACTAAATACTGAGGTGACTGGAGTTTTCATCCTATATAAAAAAGTGTGTTCAGCAAATTTGTCATTTAGTACGTGGCTGTCAGTTGTCTCATATGACCATACGTATTTTTTCAAAGTGTAGGTGAGACGGAAGACAGCCACATTGCCACAAAAAAGTGTTAGTACTGCACTCTCCAGTTACCTCAGTACTTAGTCTAAGCTTTTTGGACCTGACAGTCTAAGGAAACATTTCCATAGAGTTTTGAGGCAATTTTATGTTTTCACGGTTAGGTAAAAATCTCAACTTTTATAAACTACTTTTGTTATACAACATAATAATACAAACATTCACATAGAAACAAGAAGCGATTTTACATTTTTACGTTTAGGTAAAAATCCAACTTCAAGTGAGAAATGTTTTTAAATTTCTTTACATACTTACTTATTTTAACTAGAAATACGTACGTATACAGAAAGTAATTGCGGCTCAGGAAACATTCACAGATAAATTATAAGCGTTTTTACGGTTTCACGTTTAGGTAAAACTCTCAACTTCTATTATGAAATGTTTCTGAATTCCTTCATGTAATCATTCTTATTATAAATACATACGTATATACGTATACATACGTATTTGAGGCTGAGGAAACATTAACAGAGATTTTAGAAGCGGTTTAACGTTTTCACGTTTAGGTAAAAATATCAAGTTCTAGTAAGAAATGTTTTTCGATTCCTTCATATACTCATTCTAATCGTTATACGTTATGCAGAAAGTATTTGAGGCTAGGAAAACAATAACGGAGAAATGAGAAGAAATTTTATGTTTTCACGTTTGAGTTAAAATCTCAACTTCTAGCAAGAAATGATTTTTAATTCCTTTATAAAGTGAGTTTATCTAGTAATAGGTACGCATACAGGAAGTAATGAGACTATGGAACCATTAACAGAAAAGTTAGAAGACATTTAACGTTTTCACGTTTATGTAAAAATCTGAAGTTCTGGTAAGAAATGTTATTGGATTCCTGCATATACTCATTCAAGCTAGTAATACGTACGTATGCAGATGGTATTTCAGGCCAAGAAAACATTAACGGAGAAATTAAAAGCAATTTTATGTTTTCACATTTAGGTCAAAATCTCAACTTCTAGCAAGAAATGTTATTTTCTAACTTTATTACCTTATTCTACCTAGTAAAAGGTACGCATACAGAAAGTAATGAGGCTAAGGAACCATTCTCAAAGAAATTGGAAGCGATTTTCACGCGCTCACGGCACGTCAAAAATGACTAACTTGGCGTGGGAAATATTCTTGGATTCTTGCAGATCCTTAATCAGCATTACTTACTCTACAATCGTGCCAAATTTGAACGACGGGGGAATTTATCGGGTTACATATGCCCCGTTGATCGGACTAAATGATCGCCGGCGATCCGTCCCGTGTCGGTTTTTCGTGCACGATTCAAAGGGAGTTTGTCGCAGGCCACAAAGAGCGTTCACACGTTGGCCGATCATTCAGTTCATCTGAATATTTCTGCGTTGACTGACGGATATTTTAGATTTATTGTTTTTTTTCGAAATCAGGCCATTTTGTGAAGCATATTAAATTGTCAAAAATATCCTTGATGTTGTATATCTTTGATAAAATATATTTTTTATTCAAATGATAGTAAAATACACTTAATTCACAAGATGTATAGGAGTATTCTTACGTTTAAAACGTTATTAATACATTATTATTATTATCTGGGTTCAATCCCCGCCCAAGAAATATTGATATGATGTAAGTATTTGTTTTTTCTGTGTCTGGGTGTTATGATATATATGTCTATTATTACTTTTATGCATAATTACGATTATCTAGACATATTATACAAGATCCAGACTCTATTAATATAGAATCATTCTCGTAATAAAATAAAAGCGCCGTATATGTAAATTGCATAAGCCGTCATTGCACACACATCCATCCTCACGGCCAGTCCAACGCAGAATGAAACCGGCGATCGTGTGAACACTGTCACTAAATGATCGCCGGTCATGGTCGCCGACCATGGTCGGCCAACCTGTACTGGGGCCATCAGTTAAGCAAACTGTATTCGTAATCGAAAACTATCGCTCTATCTCTTTCATGTCCTTTGACTGCTTTACCGACATGAGCAGTTCATCCGAACTGACCATCTGTGGGGCGATTTAGGCGTACATTAAGCGCCCCACAGATGGTCAGTTCGCCTGTCGGCAACGGCAACGGCCTGTCAGTTGGCCGCAATCGGCCACACGCTCACAGTTTCGTAAAAGGTTTACAAACGGCTAATGCGCAGGTATAGTGTGTGGCCGTGGCCAATGTTGAAAGTTATCGGCCGGACAGAAACTACCGATTAGTACTAAAATTGACGGGTATCAACTGCTTGTGTGTGGCCTCAAAGCTGGTTTTCGATTATTGCCGACAGGCAATGACCGGTCTAATGTGTGGCCGATGGAGGTCTCGTACGTCAGACGGCCGATCCGGTCTAGGCCGACAGGCGACCTGACCGTCTGTGGGCTCCTTTGGACGGTCATGCATCCATCACTCAATTCCATCACTCATGACTAGCTAACTAATCGGTATGAGGAACTTCGGGCAGCGTTATGAATGGTTCATTTCATTTTGATTGGCTAAAAGAATCGTGACTGATCACAGTGACTGATAGCAAACTGACAGCAAAACCTTTCGTCTAATGGGTGCCTTATTGGCACTGACCTCTATTTAGTGCTTATTGGCCAGACCAGAAGTCATAAATAACGTGCCGCTACTTGGACCGGCGGCAGCGGAGGCACAGCCATAAATCTACATCGACAATCTTTGTTCAGGTGATAGCGGAGGTATTTTTTTCTTATTTTTTAGCAATATAACCGGCTTTCAAACATCTTTCAAAAGCCCCCAGTACAGGTTAGCCGACCATGGTCAGCGACCATGACCAATACATCGTACATTGACACTTTTGAACGAACAAGTTTAAAAAGGTTCTTTCAAAAGTGTCAATGTACGATGTATTGGTCATGGCCGCCGACCATGGTCGGCCAACCTGTTAGTGTAGGCAATGAACAGATTCCGTAAATGCATACAACATGAGACAGTTTTAGCAGTAATTGATTATATCTTTTTTGATATTTGATACAATGCTATCAAAGTATAACATAAATTTGAGTCTATGGTTAAGGATGAAGAAGTACCTACATCCAAAGATATTATGGTCATGGTCATGGTCGGCAACCATGACCGGCGATCATTTAGTGACAGTGTTCACACGATCGCCGGTTTCATTCTGCGTTGGACTGGCCGTGAGGATGGATGTGTATGCAATGACGGCTTATGCAATTTACATTTACAGCGCTTTTAATTTATTACGAGATTTTTTTCTATATTAATAGAGTCTGGATCTTGTATAATATGTCTAGATAAATGTAATTATGCATTAAAGTAATAATAGACATATTTATCATAACACCCAGACACAGAAAAAACAAATACTTACATCATATCAATATTTCTTGGGCGTGGATTGAACCCAGTATAATAATAATAATGTATTAATAACGTTTTATTCATTTTATTTTTATTTACTTTATTTTAGATAATAAAACAGAATACTCCTATACATCTTGTGAATTTAAGTGTATTTTATTATCATTTGAATAAAAAATATATTTTAACAAAGATATACAACATCAATGATATTTTTGACAATGTGATATGCTCCACAAAATGGCCTGATTGCGAAAAAATCAATAAATTAAAATATCCTACACGTCAGTCAACGCAGAAATATTCAGATGAACTGAATGATAGGCCAACGTGTGAACGCTCTTTGTGGCCTGCGACAAACTCCCTTTGAATCGTGCACGAAAAACCGACACGGGACGGATCGCCGGCGATCATTGCTCACAGTCAACAATCACACGCAAACCGGCCCTGTACACGATGGCCCAACATGGTCGCCGACCATGATCGGCCATCGTGTACTGGGGGCTTTATAATATAACAAGATTGCGCACTCATGAGCTACGGCAAAGCCATCTTCTATCTCACTCGTTGCAGTACATTGCAGTAGGAGCGCAAACAGCCGAGAAATAATAGCGGGCCATGGCTACAGCCACAGAACAGTGTTTTCTGTTCTGTGGCTACAGCCGAGCCGAGCGAGATAGCCCTATTATGGTGTGCATCCCTCTCTAATGAGAGAGACGTGAGTGACTACACGATTTGGTTTTTTCGAGGACAATTTATAGTTAACCAGACTTGGCTCACGTAGGATTCGAACACCACGCTTCCTAGGGAGCTCTTGTAGCTAAAACAAACATACATTTAAACATCCGAACTCACTTTCTATTTATAATATTAGTTAAGATGAGGACTCCGCGAGGCAAAGCATAGAGGCTACTTTGCATCACATATGAGGCAATAATGTGACAATCGACACATACACATATGCTTTATAAGCATACTTACTTTTGAACCGACTTCAAAAAAGGAGGTTGTCAGTTTGACCTATATGTAGGTACTTATATGAAATCTATGTCTGTATTTCTGATAGGCGTATTTTGCTAAAATGAATAGAAATAAAAAGTCCACGTACATTAATGAAAATCTGTTTATTAATTAGACTATACATTGCTAAACAAAATTGTCTTTCGGATCTTTTGACGCATGGAGGCTTTGTGTGCAACTAATTTTAAAGATTCGTTTTTTGCGTACCTACCTACTTTTTTAACCTTAAATTAAAATACAGATTTTATAATACATTTAATAAGTTCTGTTTCATGCCTTTTTTCTGATAAAGTTCTTCTTTTTCTTCTTCTGCTGAGTATTGTGTAATTTTTTCAGGTATGACGTTAAGCCAACCTTTTTTAATTTCTTCATCTTTAGGAAATCTGAAACAATGAAAATTAATGTTTGGGTTAAGTAAGAAAGTAAATTCCAGTCTATAGATTACAAACGAAATGGACACCCTACTATACGCAAGAATAAAACTTTGGCTAAATACTTACCTATGAAAAGATACACCGCTACGTTTATATGATGCGCTTTTGCATCCTTTCACACATCAAGTGAGAACCATTTTTATTGATTTAAACGTAATTTTAAAATGATAATTAAGATCCACACACTAACTTTACACACATAAATTAATTTGCCGTCGCCATATTGATGATGTTTTATTTTTATTAAAATTGTCCAGACGCAAAGTGTTGCAAATTTATTATAATTAAAACTACCATAACACCGACTCTTACATGAAACAAGTAGTTTTTCATGGTTTTAAATAATACAAGTGATATGGACTTTATTATTATCAGCTTAACATTCCTTTTAATTAATAAATATTTTGAAAATTCTCGAGAACAGGAAATATGAATTTGAGTTAAGTTCTACTACAACCAAAAATATTTCATGGTGGCAGCCCAGTAGACAGGGATGCAATCCTATTTAGGAGCCTCTCGCTCGGCTCGTTTTTCCGTTTATCGTAATGTCATACGAAAATAAACCTTATTGTAACTGCATAGAATCGAATTGACATTGCTTTTATTTTCATAGTGCACAATCTTGTTATATTATAATATCTTTGAGTACATCACACGCGTGGACAAAACAGTATGCTAGAGTATTTTTTTTTGTCGTTGTCTCAATTTACCTTCAATTGTTGCAATCATGAGACAGTATAAGAAACTCATAGTATCTCATGTAACAATTCACTGCTTTTAACATGAGACACTAAAAATAACGAAATATTGAATTGCCACTAATAATTTTCTAAATATGTTGAATACAACTCGAGAAATTAAAAAAAACAAATTTTCATCTGCAAAACTTGGTCTTAAATTTTAAATGGTTAGAATATGTATGTCAAATATAAATAAAATCAAAGATTAAATCGTCCAAAAATTGACAAAAACAAAAAACCATTTTACGTGAAATAGAGAATGCGGGTAACTTGAGACATGTCTCAAATTAACCACATGTTTTTGTACCCTCATTCTCAGTTTTCTTAACAACTTAGTGTTGATATAATTTCTTAAGATTTTTTCGATATATTATTATGTTTTTGGCACTTAGCTGAACAATGGGCGATTTTCTGAAAGCTTAGTCACTAGATGGCGCTGTCCCACCTATGCAGTTAGAAGGAACGGAACGTTATAAATTTTACTTTGACGCGACTTTTTTACGTAAAACGGAACGTCAGACAGATGTTATTTATTTACCTTAATCTTTAAATTTACCTAATTCGTTTCTGTTCCTCACAGTAGTACTTATTTAATATATAACTAGTTTCCTTTGGGTTTTTAAAAAGTAATTAATTTAAATATGTTTCCAAAATATACCATAGACAGTAAGTAAAAAAATTCGTCCTTTTTGGACAGGCGAAGACATCAAGCCATACTGCCAATTCTTGAGTATTATGTATGTTATTATAGTTTCTTATGTTTTCATTAGAATGTAGGTGTGTTACATTCTAATGCTTCTTGGAGTATTTGGCGTCAAGTATGTCGAGTCGGTCTTCTCGGTAATTCTTGCTGAGGTAGTCACCACTACAATAAAACACTCGGCATCACGTTACCGAGATAGCGCATATTTTAATCATTCCACATATCGTCCAGTTGCGTAAACACTTGGGGCACAAAACCACACCTATCTTGAGTCACAAAGTCCACTATGAAACAAATTGCGATTAATTAAAATATCCACTTAACCTAACCCGCCAAGATGGCGCCAAAAACTTCTATACCATAGACATGTACATACTTCGTTCAACGCCATCTAGTGAATCAATTGGAAGCTTTTTTTTGCCCTCGCGACGTTCACCGCGGTTATTTAGACTGTTAATTATTCTGGCATCTTCTGTCGAAATAGTTAACGCCTTTTTTACACTTTGTTATAATAATACCGTCCTTAAAAAAAGTAAAAATCGATGGTCACCATCTGTCAATTTTGTTCTCACAAAAATTAAAAATTCAATCTCTGAAATTATGGTACTTAGAGAAACGGATGCTAGGTCAACTTCTAGTAAAGATTTCGTAAAAAAACGTAAGCTTACTTTCATTAATCTATGTGGCGAAGTCTAGTCAGTAGAACCGAAAACGTCAGGCCCTCAGTTCATCAATTGTCAAAATAAAAAAATTCCAATTATTACTAAACTATTAACGTTTGCACCATTGTTTCTACGTTAGAAATTCCCAGAAGTGTTAAAGAATCAGAAATTCAAAGTATTTTTATGTATTTCTTTAATTTACTTGCAAATTTGGAAGATGTATTATTGTACAAATTGATGAACTGAGAGCCCAAGCTAAACCTTTATAAATCTGTAACGGTATATTCTAGACAATTGAAAACTTCTGAAAAGATTTCACGAATTCTTTACTATATTCGGATTCAAAAATTATTAACAATCAATGCTTAATTACTTTGACAGGTGACAGCAAATTTTTGACAATTGATGAACTGAGGGCCTGACTCCTTTGGTCATAGCAGTTTTAATGAGCGATTTTCTGAGAGGCCATTTAAAAAAAAAAAGCTTCCAATTGCTTCACTAGATGGCGTTGAATAAGTATGTACATGTCTATGGTATATTTTGGTATGAAACAAATTTAAATTAATTACTTTTTAAAAACCCAAAGGAAACTAATAATATAATAAATAAGTACTACTGTGAGGAACAGAAACGAAATAGGTAAATTTAAGGATTTGGCCACGTTCGCACGGACGTAATATTATCGCGCGTTGAAGCGATTTTTTGACGCTCTGAAACAGAACTTATGGAGTTTCCCTAATCCGTTCACACGCGAGCGATTTTTTTACGCGGCGTTATTTTATCGCACATTGCCCGATTGACGGCGCGACGCGATGGACGCGATGGAAATACAACATACGGGCAGCCCTATTGGCGTTCATACAAGCGTTTTTCTAACGCTACCTACTGTCAGTGGGTAACTATTTTTACGTCATTAGGTTTATTTCCGTTGGTCTGACCAGATCCGCACCATCCTTGACACGACAGTCTACGACGTACTGCATGCCGCCGGTGACAGGAGACGATGGAAGGCCATCATCAAGGAAAGACTGCTAGGAGGTGGTGGTCACGACCCTCAGACATGAGGAATACGACGCGAGGAGAGGTTTATTTCCATTTAGGTGATACCTACCCAAATAACCCAAGGACTCATTTGGGAATCTTGTCGCTGTATTTTATTAAGGCCAACAAATAAGCAGTAGTTTATCAAATGAGCTGATTGACATTCTCATATTAATCGAAGAATTTTCGAGGAAATCGTTGAAGCTTGCTGTACTGAGTGTAAAATTGACCAGTAAGATAACTCTCTCTGAATGAAGAGGATGAAACCAGTACTGCCTTCTATTTGCTTATCGTTTCTTAATGTCGTCCGAATTCATGATAGGTACGCCTGCAGTCCGCACCGTGTGAGCACAAAACGCCAAGCGATTTTTTTACGTCTATGCGAACACCTCTGGTTCCTAGGCGTTGACGTTGCGATATCGCCCCGCTAACGCAACGCCTTTCTGCACGCCCGTGCGAACGTGGCCTTTAGGTAAATAAATAACATCTGTCTGACGTTCCGTTTTACGTAAAAAAGTCGCGTCAAGGTAAAATTTATAACGTTCCGTTCCTTCTAACTGCATAGGTGGGACAGCGCCATCTAGTGACTGAGCTTTCAGAAAATCGCCCATTGACCATTAGAAATTACATGGAGTTTTGCTAAGGAATCAACTATTTTTTAACTAAATCCTCTGATAGGTCTCAAGCTGTTTCTAGCTATGGCCCTCCTTCCTTTGGTTAATAACAACTTCGGAAAGAAACTGTATTGCTACAGGTATTGCTATAGTAGTAATGATATAACATGCAATAATATATGCCGCGGAAGTTTTGTCTCAAATTATATTCAAGTCTCATGTTGTATGCATTGACGGTTCTTTGTAAGGAGACCCATACACTAATTCCTCAGTCGATGAAACTTTGCTGAGTTATAAAATAGCATGAGCCAAACTTTTAAATGATTATCCAAAAAAAACTTACACGGAAGTTAGGTATTTATACATAAATATACAAATCTGTTTATATATTGAACAGAGTAATTTCTCAGTCCAAATTTATTTTACCAAATGAGTTATTTATACTAGTATGTGATACTTGATGAAAATCCAAAACGTTTTTCAAACATGAGCACAGAATAAATAATAGTGTTGGCAAAAGTTTTTTTTTATTAAAATTTGGTGTTTCTGCTGGGATATTTTTTTGGATATTTCATATTATTGTTTTTATACGTTACATGAATATGTCCGGTTATAAAAGTTTAAACGGAGCATTTTTCCTAAAAAGATATCAATGAAATAAGACTTTCATTAAAAAATACCTAATCTATTGTTATTATTTTTTACCATACTTTTAATTTATTGATACTTTATCATGATGTAAAGTTTTTTCTGACTGAGGAATTACTGTGGGGGTCAACTAGCTTCATATGTACTGGGGTGGGGTCTAAAGGCCTTCAGCCGGCAGCAGCGCTATAGTTGGACATGGGTTGGAAAAACACGTTAGTACCAGTTTCCGGCCACCGGAACAGAAAATGTTGTCGCACGATCTATTCTTTTATTCTTGCTTGCAACACACACAGGATTTGAAGAGGTTATGTTTACTGCATAATTTTGTCGAGTCAGAATTCAGAGATACCTAAATAGTTTAGTTGTAAAAGTAATTGAATCGTTTTTCAATTTACAACGTTATTTTATCAAAATGTTAGTGACTTTAAAAACATTGCAACAGCTAACTTTTCAAATAGAAATCGACCCAGAAGAAACTGTCAAAGCCCTCAAGCTCAAAATTGAAGTCGAAAAAGGAAAAGACTATGCCGCTGATCACCAAAGGCTTATTTACGCCGGAAAGATTCTCCTGGATGACAACAAGATAAATACCTATAACATAGATGAAAAGAAATTCATTGTTATTATGGTAACCAAACCGAAAACTTCGGAAATTCAAGCTTCGTCTACCTCTGCTCCGGAGGCTGGTGAAAGCGCTTCTACAGAAAGTGGTGATGGCAAAGACAAGAAACCCACCGAGGAATCACCGAAGCCCGCCCCTGTCGCTGAACCTGAACGTTCTGCAGAACCACCGGTAACTGCTAATGAACCTGATTTTGAAGCTACAGTGCAAAGTATTATGGATATGGGTTACAACCGACAACAAGTCGAGCAAGCTTTGAGGGCATCATTCAATAACAGAGAACGGGCTGTTGAATACTTAATAACTGGAATACCTGAAGATTTACTCCAGGAACAAGATGCTGATGAAGGTACCGATGAGGACCCTTTAGCTTTTCTTCGTGACCAACCACAGTTTCAACAAATGCGTGCTGTTATCCAACAAAATCCAAATTTATTGAATGCAATCTTACAACAAATTGGTCAAACCAACCCTGCACTCCTCCAGGCCATCAGTCAGCATCAACAAGCCTTTGTTAGAATGTTAAATGAGCCCGTGAACCCTACAAGTGGTGCAGCAGCTAGTGAAGAAAGTGCATTGGAAGCACCACCCCCTCAACCAGCTCAGAATGTTATTCAAGTTTCACCCCAAGACAAAGAAGCCATTGAACGATTAAAAGCCCTTGGGTTTCCTGAACACATGGTGATTCAAGCATATTTTGCTTGTGAAAAGAATGAAAATCTTGCAGCAAACTTTTTGCTGTCACAAAATTTTGATGATTAAATTAAACTAATTTTACTCATACACTTTACTTGTTATAGTGCAGAGACAAAGTTATAAATTTTAATTAACATACAGAATGTGTATTTCTTGTGTTGTTCTTCTGTCTATAGCCTCATAGTTTACTGCTTTTTTATTTCATGCATATTTTTACACAGATTTAAACACTTTTGTCATTATTTCTTCTTGTTTGTTCAGATAAATGTTTTGCCTAGGTGAAATAAAATTATCTACAAATTTTTAAGCCCCAGTTTTTTTATCAGACTTCAATAAACTTTCTTTAGAGATCCTTGCAGTAAAATGGCAAGTGTGTCTCCACAGAGCAAGATTGGTTCAATACATTTGATAATACAGTTAGAATCAGCTCTACTGTTAACTGTATGAATACACAGGTGTTGTGCTCTGCTTTACTCTTTTTTCAATAAAAACAATCTAAAACTTATTTAAAGCTATTCTGTATACATCCATATAATCAAACTCTTTATTTCATTTTTATGCAGCTTGGTTCAGTAAGAAACAGATAGGAGAGTACCAGTGCTCGCATTCCGCTAACTTTATAGCACCTTGGAAGAGGTGGCAACTGAGAATAAAGAAAACTCGACATTCAGCCCACCTCATCGGTCATTCCCGCTCGTCGCCCTCTAGTTTGTCCTCGATGGTGACGAGGGGGAATTGTTCATAAAAGAAATTTTTGTCCCCAAAAACACAGAATAATATTTGTAGCCAAAAGTAACAAAAAATACTACCTATATTTTCTACCAAATTTTTTCTCTTCACGCTCGGTTAGCTCAGTTGCCGCTGAAACTTCAAATATGAAGGACGCGTCGGGAATCCCTGCTGCAACAGCTTTATGCATGTGATAGCATCTACACACGTTCCGATCCGACCACAAATTATATAGACAAGCACAAATTATATAGTGTAGTACAGATAGGAATCAAGCCTTATAGCGGCCGTTTGTTAGTGAATGACAGCTTCCCATGGTGATTTTGACAGCATAGTGCTGTCAAAACTATCGTAGCCCTATCGATAGTAAAAATTATCAATACCTAGCTGCACTACATCCCTAGTTATATTGGTTTCTCATTACTACTGCTAAAATAAAATAAGATGAAGAAAAAGGCACTATTAACGAATAATACATTTTATTGAATACACACCATACAATTATAAATCATAAAATAACAAATTACAATTTATTCAAATGAAATACATATGTGTAATCCAACTAAGTTAAACATAGTAAGAAATAAAACTATCATTACCTACACAAAATAAAACAACATTGCCAATGCTTTCTTTGTTTGTGTTATGCCATTAAACACAATTGCAAGTAGAACAAACATTTTAACCAGTACTATGATCATTACGGCTAAAGGAACACTAGTTTTGCCAAATGTGTTTTGATATACCACAGGACCTCACGACTGCGTAGCACTCTACGTTCTGAACCCTGTAGAAGTGAACACTCGGTTATCTGAAAATAAAAATGGTTTTACTGCCTTTGTGATCTAGTGGTTCATACCACCTATTTCAGACCCAGAAGTCCCGGGTTAAATTTGAAGTGGAGGGTACTATTGTATTTGGTTTGGTTGGTTGTAGGGCTTGTTCTTAGTCCACCTAGCTAGCTACCACCATCCTATCTAAGCCTGACGCCATAACAATGTTTTCAGTATTATTGTGTTCCGGCAGCAGTTTTGAACAGAATGCTTAGGTAATTAAATCTATTTAAATTATTTAATAGTGGGTAAAGCACATTGTTTGACATAGGTCATAAGACTAAATTCACAGATAAGTCTGATTTACCTGATAAGAACACATTTTTCTATTGAGATTTCTCATTTGATGATGAGCAACTCTTTCTTCACTTGAACTGTAGACTCTTGCAAATAACCTATAACAATGAAGTCATATTTAATTTTTAAGTACTACGATAACGTAATATTAGTAAACAGATTTATAAACATGTTTTACGTACCGTAAGCTTCCTCAGATTTCCATTTTGGAAGAGTTATTAGAAACTACAAGTACAAATTAGTCCATCACATTTGAAAAACAAAATCCAATTGTAGGATTACGAATTCACAGTACACGGTAATTTCACACTTTCAATGCTTTGCTTTGGATTATTTGCGCCAGTATTTTTCATATATATTACAATAGTTATTAGACTCAAAACACATTTTAAATAAAAACACTTTTAAAACGAGAAAACCGAAAAATTATAAATGAATTAGGGATGCCAGAGCTGAAATCTGAATCGATCTTCTGGAAGATCGATTCAAGGAAATATGGTTTTCTCGATTTTTTATCGATTCAATTAAATGCGATTTCTTAACCCAGTTCGAATCGTATGCAAAAAAGATCGCATGAAGATCGTATGAAAAAATGAATAGGCGAGACGATTGTGTAAATTATTTTTCTTTTTTCATGTAATGGTTTCTTCCATTTTACACAGACATTCCGCCAACGTCCCGTACCTAATGAAAGAAACAAGGTTTTGGCAAAATATGCCCGGCCAAACGAATACGTTTTCAGTTTTCAGCCTTGACACCTTGATCCTTGGGACAAACACAAAACGTTACGGTAAGATTAATTATGACACACAGACAAAAAATAAAACAATACGAAAAAATATATGTACCTACTGTTTATATTTTTTAGTACATATAATATTTTAAAGTCAATCGTATTCATTTGACATTTCAATAGTGTATTGTGTTAAATATCATTCCATACAAATTGCAGTGCAGCCGATTAAATACGATATGAACTGTCAAATTATTACCTTACGCTATCGCACCCCAGAAACCGAAACGGTTTTTTTTATTTTGCAAACACTAGCATTTGAAGGTACCTAAGTACCTAACAGAATAACAAGCTAACTACATCAAAGTCAAAGTCAAAAACTCTTTATTCACGGATTACACATTAAAATACTTTTGAATCGTCCAACATTTTTTTCCAAAGTGAGATTACCTCTCTACCTACCTGTATACACGATACGATATACACAAGAAGATGAGATTAGTTTTAAATATCTTATCTTATCTTTATTGTATAAATCAAATTGAGCGGTACGTACTTATGAAATATGAAGTTATGAGGTGATAATATTTCGTTTACCTTTTTCGGGTGTGTTAGTATTCTGTACTCTACTCTGATTTTGATTCATTATTTAGCTATCCCACCATACGAATTAGTGTTATTATTTTAGAGATTGAGTGTGTTTGACAAATGGCTTAAAATACTTTTCTGACGTAATAAAAAGCTGGCTGCACTCACGAAAAAGCATGACGCACAGTACAGGGGTTGGGTTTAATGACCACACATAAAGGGAAAATTATCAAAATTATGATAATTTTCATAGAAATCTTAAAAACACACAAATTATTTAGCCCAAAGTAACATCACTAATAAATGGCACTATGCGCAGCTGACTCGCGCTATGCGTCCGAGTAGAAGAGAGAAAGCGGCATATTTTTAATAATCAAATTAGCTTTAAACATTATTTATAACAAAATACTTGTTTGAATTATCAAATTAACTGTAAAGATTATCGGCAACATAATAAAATTTTGTACCATCTAAATCAAACTAGAGAAACAATTTTAAGTGTCACTAGTGACACAATGCTTTAGCAAGCTGTAAATTAGATGATTTATTGCCGCATTCAGAGACGTCATTTAACTTTAATTGACAATTAAATCTATATCTGTCTCTTTTTTATGCCCAGTATTGAATAACGTAGAAATGATAATTTAATGCCAATTAAATTTAAGTGGCGTCTCTGAGTGTGGCAGAGAATGCTTGTTCTATAATCAAGTTGACGATAGAGGTCGCTGGTAATGTAACCTTCTACTTCGACATCATTTTTCATCAATGGTTTCTTAGGACGCTATCACTCAAAATTACGTCCGTAAACCGACTTTATTTTAATATGACCCCACCAGTAAAATCAGACGGTTGGGCGTTTTATTGAATGTGAAACGGATGAGAACTGTAAAATATGTAAGTAAAAAGATTGTGAAAACGAGAGAAAATACAACAAATAAAAAAAAATACGTCACAAAAACACTTACTAAACCAAAAGCGATTCAAAGCCATTTGATTCAGATCGTGAATCGAATGACGGGGTACCAAAAGATCGATTTATGGCAAAAAAAACGGGCATCCCTAACACGACTAAGCCATAGACAGTACAGACCTACGTCAACATGGCGGTCCTTTTTAAATGGTCGATCATCCCGTGGGACAGTATTTATGGTACCTCACTAAGGATGGGTCCTCACCTCACTATGGGTGATTCCAACGCCTGTAGACTAGTAATCTGGACGTGTGTAGCGTAGTCGTCCGACCATAATTATTATTATTCGTGTTTGACGCGGTCGGCCGGATTTGGTTCGCACGAACTTCACTTCCTACCATATCGGAACGTGTGTAGGCTTCGGATGAACGTCATTTCGTGTGTACCTTACTCCTTCTGGCATATGAGCTGTAAAATCCTTCAGTGACGGATAAACCATTTCTTATTTTAGTATTCAGAACAAACGTAACGCAAGAGTTTATGAATTATTGACGTTTCACAAGGGCCACACGACCTGACGCTTCAGATTATGGATGCTGAAAATAACAAAAACTAGCTAACGAAAGTCCAGTTTCACTCCCTGGCTGCTCAGTGACGCAAAAATAAACAAGATTTAACACACAAACATCATTCAAAACAGAATAGATCTCTTATAATCGTTGTTCAAACAAGGGCCACACGAAACTGTGTGTACCAGATTTAATTTGTCAAAATATCGATAATCATACCATTTGGAGCCAAATAAAGTAGTCTAGCAGCGTCACGTTTGATATGTGACAGCATACAACACTTCAAATCCGTTCGCGTAACAACACATCAATAGAAAAAGCGAAAACAATATTTTGACCCGTCAGACTGTGTGGCCCTTATTTAAAACCGTCACATTACGTGAATTTAGCGTTACGAATGTTGTAAAGCACTTAATAGTCAAGGGAATTTCCGTCACTGAGGATCTAGCTTTACCTGGGACCAATCACTGCAGTACTTACGATGCAATTCAAGTTTAAAATTAGTATGAAAATAAGCTAGGGTGACCACGAAGTAATTTTTTGAGGACATCGTATTGAAGTTTACTGAGAATGTATGTAGCTTACCTATTGTAGCATTAGGATTTTAAGCAAATAAAACTACAGTAAATTGTTCAACAATTTATGATTTAGGTAAATATTAACGCTAAAGTGTGACACATTAAAAAAAGTTATGTTGTTATTTTAATTTTTAGTTTTTTGCATTCACAATGTAATTTTTATTATCGAAAAATGGAAAATTAAGTATTTGTATTGATAAATAATGATTGAAATATTTTATAGAATAAAGAACGACTCCGTAGCTCAGTGGTTAGAGCAGTCGCCCGGAAAACGAAAGGTCGTGGGTTCGAGTCCCATTGGAGCTGGTTGTAAGACAGGTCGATTTTTTCTAAATACTTCATTTTCCATTTTTAGGGTTCCGTAGTCAACAAGGTACCCTTATAGTTTCGCCATGTCCGTCTGTCCGTCTGTCCGTCCGTCTGACCCCAGTCTAGCTCATAGACTAGAAAGCTGTAATTTGGCATGAATATACATATTTATCACGCCAACAAAGTGGTAAAGTAAAATTTTGAAAAATATTTTTTTTATGTTACCTCCCCTGCACGTGAAGTGGGTGTGTAATTTTATTTTTCTTGTCTACCCCTTAATGTGGGATGTTGTTGGATAGCAATTTCAAAAACGTTGTGGGTACATAAAGACAGTTTTTTTGATTGAGGCAAGTCTAGTAAACGAATGTTGCGCATGGCACGTTTTGACCATATCGGCCGAATTGGAGCCAAACTTACTTCCCACCCATCTGGAAGTAGAGAGTTCTGGTCTCTAGCCAAAGCCGCCGAATTAAATTTCTGTCGCCCTTCTTTTCCACCTCTGCTGAAACCAGACGGATCACTTGCTCATGCTGCGACTGAGAAAGCAAACTTGTTTGTCTCTCTCTTTGCAGAAAATTCGCATCTAGATGTCGGTAGCAAAATTCCACCTATATAATATAATAATAATAATAAAATCATTTATTTCAGACTATACACGTCCATATTACAATAATTAGGGAACATTACATTTTCATTATAATAATAATTAGGTAAGTACTAAAACTAACATAAAATAAAAATTAAGAAAAAATAAATCAAACTAAACAATTAAATCAAACAAAAATAAATTAATAACGATGTCAAGGTAAAATAAAAATAAAGAAAAAAATAAATAAATCAAACTAATAATTAAATTAAACTAAATAATTAAATCAAACAAAAATAAATCAGTAACGAATGTCGAGGTAAATTATAAAAACTATCTTATCCTATATTTGGGCTTGGAACCAGTATGCTCAACATGCAGCTGGTTCCAATGCTGCATTATTGGACAATCTAGATCCATTCTAGAAGCAAACAGCTGCAGATAACTGTTGGGGCTGCCCCGCACGCGGCTCATCAGGGACGCAACTCGTTTGCGCACGATCGCTGCAAAACTATCAACATGCGCGTCCGCAAACATACCTGATGCACTACAGTAAGGTGGCAGCCTGAACAGTGCTCTGAATGCATTGTTGTATTGTGTGCGTAGGGCACTATGTGATTTTTTCGTGTACTTGACCCATAAGCTGCAGGTATAAAAGGCTTGGCAGAAAGCTCGGAAAAGCGTAATTTTAACTTCCGTAGTACACCTTGCAAACCTACGAGCCAGCATATTAGCTCGAACTGATAGTGACCTACGCTCTCTATCCATATCCACATCGTCCGCCAGAGTCTCGGTGACCCAGTGGCCCAGATACTTGAACTGCTTAACTTTTTTAAGGGGACTGCCATTCAGTATTACTGGTGGAAAAGTGTCATATATTTTTGAACCCGACTTAAAAACCATCACCTCACTTTTTACGGCGTTGTATCTGAGCCCATGAGCCTCCGCGTAGCGTTCACAAATCGCTATCAGCTTTCTGAGAGCACTGATCGATGGGCAAAGCAGAACCATGTCGTCTGCATAGCTAATGTTGTTGACAATAGTACCGTCAATCGAGCAGCCGACACCAGCACTCCCAAGCTCACGGATCAGCCGGTCCAGGTAGAGATTGAAGAGGGTCGGCGATGTTAGTCCGCCTTGCCTTACACCACTCTTCAACCTGTACGCGCCCGATAGTGACCCCGACCACCTCACCATATTAGTCTGGTTTGCGAACCAATATTTAAGGAGGCTTATGTAAGCGGAAGGAAGTTTCGTATCACTCGCAAGTTTCGACCACAGCTTGTCATAAACGACTAAGTCAAAAGCTCTAGATAAATCCAAGAAGCATGCGTAGACAGGTGTGCTTCTGTCTGTGTAGTACTGTACGGTGTTCTTGAGATTCAGAATAGCCATCTCCGTTGACAATCCAGGTTGGAAACCAAATTGCGCGTCGTGAATGTTTACACTTTGCCTTAACTGAATATCAATAACACCATCAAGCACCTTGGCAATAACTGTGGCGAGTGATATAGGCCTGTAGTTATTTAACTTCGACGGATCACCAGTCTTATTTTTTACTATAGGGACAATAAGCGTTCTCATCATAGCCTCAGGAAGGTAAGAGTGACTTAGACAAAATGTAAACAGTAATGCGAGCACTCTCGGCAGATGGACACCGGCATGCTGCAGGTGCTCAATGCTGAGTGAGTCATGGCCTGGGGATTTCCCTCGCTTCATACTACGCACTACCTGCTCAACCTCCTTCGCCGTGATGTAACACACTCGACTCGGTATACAATTACCCTTGCCCCATTCCGTATTACCCAGTTCTAGTAACGAGTTAACTTTAAAATGCTCCTTAAATAGGTCGGCAACCTGGCCGGCGTCACTAACTCCCTCTATGCTAACAGGGACACTCGGCCTCGGACTCAATTTATTGGTTTCCTTCCAAAATTTTGTGAAATTCTTTGAAGAATGTTGTGATGCTAAAATATCCATTTTAATCTGATTTTCGTTATCTCTACACCATTTTATCTTACTCTTAAAGAAACTTCGTGATTCCCTCATTAGGTCGTATTCACGTCCAGATGTTGGTTTACCGAGTGCTAACCAATCATGAAACCGAAGCCGAGCCTCCGCATACGCATCCTTACAATGTTTATTCCAGCCTATTACATGCTGCTTCTTTTTAGATCTATTTTTTAAACTTATATTTTTCTCAAAACCCTCTACAGCTGCCTCACGAAGGGCACTTACTATACTACTATACAAATTGTCAATTATTTTTCTATGTTCTAAATTACAACATACTGAGTCAGCACACTCTCGCAACTCATCAGGAAAATCAATATTACGTAACTTACTGGAACAAGTACGCAAATACCTACTTATCTGATCCCTATCTCTTTCCCCCCAAACTACACTGTTTGGCACCTTGCTGTCTTTATGAAGTTTAGGTACTAAGATATTTAAATCACAGTTTAGTTCAACAGCGAAATGATCGGAACATGACACCTCATATCTTATATTGACACCGAGTATACTGCCTTTGGCTACTTCAGTTATAATGACATGATCCAACCATGACGTTGTGCCATGAGCTTTACTTAAAAAAGTGTACGCACCTGAGTCAATTCCCAACCATTCTATGTCTGCGCAGATCCATCTTTGCTCAGCACAGAACTTTAGCAGCTCATCACCAAATAAGGTGCCAAGCGGATGAGCGTTAAAATCACCTAATATGTACACTGTCTCTATACTACAAGTCTCTATTATGGCATTAATTTCACCGAAGCAGTCACAAAAAGTATCAAAATTTTCTGGCTTACCCGTAGGCATATAGACCGACAACACCAAGAATTCGCGATCATCGAGCACCACTTTAACAGCCACAATACGCTCACTATCGCACTCGACAACCGAAACTGAGTGAAAAACACTTTTGCGCCACATAAGGGCCACTCCTCCGTGCGGTCTACCTTTCAGCATTCCAGATGAGACATCCACTGATGATTTACCGGTGTACGCGAAGTTTTGATCAATTTCTCCTAAGTATGGTATATCATCCGGTAACAACCATGTTTCCTGGAGAGCCACGAAATCCGCTGACTGACACAGATACCTAACATAATCAACTGAACTTTTAACTGAACAACAGTTAAAGCTCACAAATTTAGTTTGGTTCATTCTCTTGCATTGTTTGTGATCCATTATGTCTGTGTTTAAAATCTATAAACTTCCGAACAGTGACACCCTCGGGCCACAATCTATCCTCTAAAAATCGGGAAAGCTTTGCACTCGGTACATGCATCTTATATGAATTATATTGTCTTTGTACTTTCGGTCTAATTCTCTGCAATGTGACCTGAACCTGCGTTTTTCCCAAGATGTACTCAACAATATCTTTTTCTAATGTGCTACGGTCGACATTATTTATAAACAGAGGGACCTGTATTTCTGCCGCTTTAAACTTTTCATTATCTGTATTTCGCGCTTTCCCTTCCAGTGTACTGAAGCGGTTTCTCAATCTCTTCTGTTGAAACACCACCCATTGGTCACTAGGTTTCTTGTCATTCCATTGTTTTTCCGTATTCATTACATTTGCATAAGTTTTTCTAGTAGTGCCTGTCGGTGTAGAAGTAACTTGAGGCCGCATACACCCTGATTCGCCCTTGCCTCCTTTCTCGAACAACATTGGCGCAGGCGCGATTGGAATCGGCGGTGGCGGCGGCGGCGGTGTACTCAAACAAACCACAGTCCCGGCCCCTACGCTCCCGCTGAAATTCGAAACCGCGGTTCGGGCCTACCTAACCTATGATACCTCGTGCTGACTCCTCTATGGGAGATATACAGATACGCAATAAAGAGGTACTCAAGGCTCTCCGTACTCTAGATGTGAACTAGTGGTCTCGATGGTATCCCAGCAATTGTTCTGCGCAACTGTGCACCTGAACTATCTCCTGTCTTAACTCGCCTGTACCGCCTCTCACTTGAGACTAGACTAGTACCCCAATCGTGGAAACTTGCAAATGTGCAACCTGTGCCCAAAAAGGGCAGCCGTGCCGACCCTTCCAACTATAGGCCAATTTCAGTCACGTCCATACTCTGCAAGACTATGGAACGTGTACTGAACAATCGTCTATTGGCATACCTCGAAGACAACGACCTCCTCACTGACCGCCAGTTTGGTTTTCGCCGCGGTCGGTCGACTGGAGATCTTCTTGTGTATGCCACCCATCTCTGGAATGAAGCGATCGAAAAACATGGCGAATCCCTTGCCGTATCGCTCGACATCTCCAAAGCCTTTGATAGGGTCTGGCATGGCAGCCTCATAAGCAAGCTTCCCTCATACGGTGTCGCTGATAGCCTTTGCACTTGGATTGCTGACTTCCTCCGGAATCGCTTAATCCGAGTTGTGGTGGACGGTCAAACATCCGACCTAAAAGACATTAATGCAGGTGTTCCACAAGGATCTGTCTTGTCTGCAACACTGTTTCTTCTGCATATTAATGACCTGCTGGTGAACACTACTATCGGGTATGCAGATGACACCACCATAACCAACAGATATATTCCAACTGCAAAGGCTACCAATGTTGAAATCCAGTCTTGTCGAGAGTCCCTTGTTGCGCAAATGAATCTGGCACTTCAGGCAGTCTCCGATTGGGGCGAGGCCAATCTTGTCAGTTTCAATGCCACTAAAACGCAGGCTTGTTTATTCACCGAAAAACGGAATCCTTTCCAACTGACTCCGACTTTCCAGGGTGTATCCTTGCCGATAACCGAAAATCTGCAACTTCTTGGCCTGAACTTATCATCCAACCTGAATTTTGGAGAGTACATCGATTCCATTGCAAAGTGTGCTGCTAAGAAACTGGGCGTCCTCTCTAGGGCTAAGCGGTACTTCACGCCGGACCAACTGCTTTTGTTATACAAAGCGCAGATTCGTCCGTGCCTGGAGTACTGTTGTCACCTATGGGATGGTTCTGCAAAGTATCAGCTAGAACTTCTGGAATCGATCGAAAACCGTGCCAGGAAGCTCATTGGAAACTCAGTGTTGGCTACGGCGGAACTTCAGAGCCTCAGTCACCGTCGCAAAGTTGCGTGTCTGTCGGTTTTTTATAGAATACACTTTGGGGAGTGTGCGAGAGAACTGCACGACCTTGTTCCCGCAGCCCCTTTCCACCATCGGGGAACCAGGCGCAGGCTAGCTTATCACCCTTACGTTGTTGACACTCCACCTGTCCGCACTAAACGCTTCGCAGATTCATTTCTTATGCGAACTGCTAAGGAATGGAATGCGTTGCCTGCCTATGTTTTCCCCGTAACTACAACCTTGGTACCTTCAAGGCCAGAGTGAACAGGCATCTCCTGGACAAGCATGCAACATCTTAGGCCACATCCTGTTAACAAACAAGATGGTGGTCAAATGCCTGCCCAGTTTTATATATAAAAAATATGTAGTTTAAAAAACTATAAAAACACACTTTTATAGGAACAGACTAAAAAGTACAAAATAACCGACTATTCAGTAACTGAAATTAAAAAGCGTGGTGCGCGTTGTCAATATTAAGTACTTGAATGCATGCTTTGCAAAGGGCGCACCACGCTTTTTAATTTCAGTTACTGAATAGTCGGTTATTTTGTACTTTTTAGTCTGTTCCTATAAAAGTGTGTTTTTATAGTTTTTTAAACTACATATTTATTTTTTACTTTTTAGTTTAATGAATGGCAAGCTATGGATGGATGGTAATCGATTTCACAGTCCATTCATGTGTCTGCCCACCCCGTAAACATTATAACTCAAAGGCGTGATTGTATGTATTTGTTTTACAAATTCAAGTGGAGTCTATTAGTTACCAGATGCGCGAGCTGAACCCTTACTTGATCCTTACTCCATCATCAGACCCTCACCACCAAGTGTAGCGAATAGGTCTCATCAGAACGAAAAAAATGAGCCCAAACTCGAAGGGTTTCCTAATGGTCATTAAGGAGTGCCACTGACTTCGTCCCTGCTCCGTCATCAGGCCCTCACCACCTAGTGTAGCAAATAGGTCTCATCAGAACGAAACAAATTAGCCCAAACTCGAGGGATTTCCTAGTGGTCATTAAGGAGTGCCACTGACTTCCTCCCTGCTCCATCATCAAACTCTCACCACCAAGTGTAGCGAATAGGTCTCATCAGAACGAAACAAATGTGCCCATCTCAAGCGGTTTCTTAGTGGTCATTAAGGAGTGGCAATGACTTCCTCCCTGCACCATCATCAGACCCTCACCACCAAGTGTAGAGAATAGGTCACATCAGAACGAAACAAATGAGCCAGAACTCAAAGGGCTTCCTATTGGCCATTAAGGAGTGCCACTGGCTTTCTCCCTGCTCCATCATCAGACCCTCGCCACCAAGTGTAGCGAATAGGTCTCATCAGAACGAAACAAATGAGCCCAAACTCAAAAGGTTTCGTAGTGGTCATTAAGGAGTGCCACTGGCTTCCTCCCAACTCCACCATCACATCATCAGACCCTCGCCACCAAGTGTAGCAAATAGATTTCGTCTGAATGAAACAAATGAGCCCAAACTCGGGGGGTTTCCTATTGGTCATTAAGGAGTGTCACTGGCTTCCTTCCTTCTCCATCATCAGACCCTCACCACCAAGTGTAGCGAATAGGTCTCATCAGAACGAAACTAATGAGCCAGAACTCGAGGTGTTTCCTATTGGTCATTATTAAGGAGTGCCACTGGCTTCCTCCCTGCTCCATCATCAGACCCTCACCACCAAGTACGACTCATAATTCTTATCAGAACGAAACAATGGAGGCTAAACTCGAGGGGTTTCCTAGTGGTCATTAAGAAGTGCCACTGGCTTCCTCCCTGCTCCATCATCAGACCCTCACCATCAAGTGTAGCGAATAGGTCTCATCAGAACAAAAGAAATGAGCCTGAACTTGAGGGGTTTCCTAGCAGCCATTGAAGAGTTCTATTGCCCACCTCTTGACTCCATCATCAGATCAGCTCGATGGTAGCAAATTATTTTATTGTCATCGGATTCATATAGACTTGCAAAGTTTCAAATCAATACGATAATTAGAAGTAGGTTAAAATTGAATTCCTAGATTTTCTTACATTGTGACTTAGTTACAAGTGAAGCTAATAAAAGTGTGGTAAAAAGGCATTTGTTTGTGAATTATTAAGCTTTAAATTGCAAAACTTTGTTTGAGTCAAGTTTCCCCCCTCTACCAGCCAAATGGTTGTTTCTGGAAACGTGAAAAGGAGACGGAATAAAACCCCCCTAAGAAGCAGCTGGTATAATGAGACTTGTAATCTATAAAGCCTTTAAAACGTAATGTTCTTACGTTTTTATTTAAATTCTAAAGCTAGCCCATTATTTTATATTTATTTTCAAAATACTCCTAATTGCGTTAGGGAACGAAGCTATTCTTGGCTTGAAGATGAGAACATACCCTATTTTAAAAAAGTGAGTGTCAAATCAAGTAGACAACATAAACATGTCAATGTCACTTTAGTTGAATGAACAATTTGCTAGAGATGTGTCAAATATATCCATATTACTGGAGTTGAGTATCGATTCATTATCGATTAGGTATCGATTCATGCCCGATATGCGGTGACGGTGACATTATATTAATTCGCATAAAAACTCATGCTCTTAACTTAGTTTTAATAATTCGAAACATCATGCATATTATCGCGTTGTTTTTTATCTCTTAACGAAATATCGAATGAAATACAAAAGTGTTGCAACAAATCTAAAATCGATACAATTTCCCGCAATACATTTCGATACTGTACATCAAATCGAGACACACTGTTAATGATTGACTCCATCTCTTCTCTACGGCTTGTGCTAGTGCTGCTATTTAAAACAAACAACATGGCCATGTAAAAAATGAAAAAAATATTTAGTTTTCAAAAGTTAATTGTGAAAAATTGGCTAGACTAAGATTTTTTTTTTCAACTCATACGAGTTCTGGATATTGCATTCTCCCGATTTTCATTCATTTTGGTGCAGCTGCATTTTAGTGAAGACCTTGTATGGAAATCTAGACCGTCTCCTTTCACGATAGTAGTACATATGACAAAGTTAAAAGATAAACTATCACAGCTAAGTAGGCTTTACAAGATTTTAAGATATAACACATTTTCGAAAACCGCAAATATAACTTTGTCATTCATACGAATACTATGAAAAACAAAGTTATTTTTTTCTGGCATAGAATGACAATGGTATTTTTGCTAGGTGTATGTAATCGGTACGTTAAGTGGGTACGGAACGGAACCCTTCATGAGCGAGTCCGACTCGCACTTGGCCGATTTTTCAAGTTATTTTGTGTCAAATATGTCAATAATGTCAAAGATATAACAGTTCAATCACAATATGTACAAATGATTTATTGAAAATCAGACTAGTACTATAGGTACCAACTAGGTATTCTAAAATATCGATACTTACTATAAATTAACTGTATCGGTATGGTACTGATATTAAAATATCGGTATATTAACCAGTATGTCATCAGTAAACCTTATGCAATTATATTTGTGTAAAAGAAATCAGAAAGTATTTGTTAATAACATCGCATCTGCTGGAGCCCCCATTAATATGGGCGTCCCCAAGGTTAAAAATTGGGCCCTTTAGTATTTTTGATTTACGTAAATGAGCCACCTTGCTACGCGAATAATTTGTGTAAGACAGTGACAGTGCTATTTGCTGATGATACCTCATTAATTTTCAAAGTTAATAGAGGTAATAATTGTTCTGACGACGTAAATAGTGCTCTTTCTAAAGTTGCTCATTGGTTCAACATTAATAATATGGCCTTAAATTCTAAGAAAACTAAATGTGTTAAATTTTCCTTACCTAATGTAAGGGAGGTCGATTTGGATATTAAGTTAAACGCAGACGTAGTCGAGTTAATTAAAAGCACTAAATTATGATACAATATGACCTTTCAAATGAATACGATTGACTTTACGCAATTCCATTCCGCAGTTCAGATAGTTAAGATGTGAAGGCGTAACAAACAAACAAACGGATATTCGCAGTTATAATATTAGATATTAGTAAGGATATGGAATATTTTTATTTGGTTTCAAGGTGCCGCTATCTCTAGAGGTCCCGGGTTCGATCCCCGGTCGGGTAAATGTTGAAAACGAACTTTTCAATATTTCCTCGGGTCTGGGTGTATGTGGTAATACCCGTCGTTGTTTCCAATTTCCATAATACTAGTGCTCAAGCTACTATACCTTGGTATTGGAACAATGTATGTGATGGTGTCCAATATTTATTTATTTATATCTAGGTAACTTTAGTCGCTAGAATGCAAAGCTGTGAAACTAACTAACTAACAGGACAATTATAGGCTTTTTGTCCATTAATGTACGTACATTGTTGTCACCCTGTTTTAAAAATCTCATACAAATTTTATCAAGGATTGCATCGTAACTACTGCAGTGATTGGTGCCAGGTAAAGCAAGATCCTCAGTGACGGAAATTCTTTTGACTATTTAGTGCTTTACAACATTCGTAACGCCAAATTTACGTAATGTGACGGTTTTAAATAAGGGCCACACAGTCTGACGGGTCGAAATATTGTTTTTGCTTTTTCTATTGATGTGTTGTTATGCGAACGGATTTGAAGTGTTGTATGCTGTCACATATCAAACGTGACGCTGCTAGACTACTTTATTTGGCTCCAAATGGTATGATTATCGATATTTTGACAAATTAAATCTGGTACACACAGTTTCGTGTGGCCCTTGTTTGAACAACGATTATAAGAGATCTATTCTGTTTCGAATAATGTTTGTGTGTTAAATCTTATTTATTTTTGCGTCACTGAGCAGCCAGGGAGTGAAACTGGACTTTCGTTAGCTAGTTTTTGTTATTTTCAGCATCCATAATCTGAAGCGTCAGGTCGTGTGGCCCTTGTTGAAACGTCAATAATTCATAAACTCTTGCGTTACGTTTGTTCTGAATACTAAAATAAGAAATGGTTTATCCGTCACTGAAGGATTTTACAGCTCATAAGCCAGAAGGAGTAAGGTACACACGAAATGACGTTCATGGCTTCGGACCGGACCAACTTGGCAGTGTTGACAATTTTGGAGGTTTCCCCTAGATTTAGGGAGAAAATATGTAAAAGCGGAAATATTTAAAGCAGGTAAATTGCGTTTAAGGGATTTTCAGAGGATTCAATTTAATGCTCGTTCATGAGTTTTACGTAGGACTGAACGAACGAAAGGTTTAAATATGGCCATTTATGAAAAGATTCTATTTATCTATTTGTTTTTTTAGAATATTTTGTTTGAAAACTAGCAATTTGTCGTAAAACTAAATATATATAAAAAGGGCATAACACCTTATCAATAAGTGCTGCTTTTACTAAATATTTAGCATGTTTAGTATTTTAATGAAAATAACAGAAAATTAAAAAATAATGAAATTGTTTTTTTATAGTAATAAAACATTAAAAACCAATAATATTTTTCTTTTTAATTTATTTATTGCAAGCAAATGAGCGATTTTCTGAGAGGCCATTTAAAAAAAAAAGCTTCCAATTGCTTCACTAGATGGCGTTGAACGAAGTATGTACATGTCTATGGTATATTTTGGTATGAAACAAATTTAAATTAATTACTTTTTAAAAACCCAAAGGAAACTAATAATATATTAAATAAGTACTACTGTGAGGAACAGAAACGAAATAGGTAAATTTAAAGATTTAGGTAAATAAATAACATCTGTCTGACGTTCCGTTTTACGTAAAAAAGTCGCGTCAAGGTAAAATTTATAACGTTCCGTTCCTTCTAACTGCATAGGTGGGACAGCGCCATCTAGTGACTGAGCTTTCAGAAAATCGCCCATTGATGTTTTCAGTATTTATAAATAATAATAATATTGGGAGATTAGCAGTGGCTGGCAACACTGCAACAACGGCTAGAGGTCGGCCCTCTGAGTACTACTCAGAGGGTCGGCCAGACCAAATCGGCTAGAGGTCGGCCAGACCTGCGTGTGTAGCGGCTATTATAGCCGCTACACACGCTCCTATCCGACCGCCGATTTGGTGCGGGCGAACTTCACTGCAGATCTGATCCGCGCCTACACACGTTCAAACCAAATCTGCCAGACCAAATCGGTCGGCGCTACACACGTTCCGATTTGGTCTGGCCGACCTCTAGCCGTTGTTGCAGTGTTGCCAGCCACTGCTAATCTCCCAATATTATTATTATTTATAAATACTGAAAACATCAATTTGCTTGCAATAAATAAATTAAAAAGAAAAATATTTTCTGTTTTTAATGTTTTATTACTATAAAAAAACAATTTCTTTTTTTTTTAATTTTCTGTTATTTTCATTAAAATACTAAACATGCTAAATATTTACTAAAAGCAGCACTTATTGTGGTGCTATGCCCTTTTTAAATATATTTAGTTTTACGACAAATTGCTAGTTTTAAACAAAAAATTCTAATAAAACAAATAGATAAATAGAATCTTTTCATAAATGGCCATATTTAAACCTTTCGTTCGTTCAGTCCTACGTAAAACTCATGAACGAGCATTAAATTGAATCCTCTGAAAATCCCTTAAAAGTAATTTACCTGCTTTAAATATTTCCGCTTTTACATATTTTCTCCCTAAATCTAGGGGAAACTAGGGGGGTGTGTAGCGGCTATAATAGCCGCTACACACGCTCCTATCCGACCGCCGATTTGGTCTGCTCCAGACCAAATCTGGACGTGTGTAGCGTAGTCGTCCGACCATAATTATTATTATTCGTGTTTGACGCGGTCGGCCGGATTTGGTTCGCACGAACTTCACTTCCTACCAAATCGGAACGTGTGTAGGCTTCGGACCGGACCAACTTGGCAGTGTTGACAATTTTGGAGGTTTCCCCTAGATTTAGGGAGAAAATATGTAAAAGCGGAAATATTTAAAGCAGGTAAATTGCGTTTAAGGGATTTTCAGAGGATTCAATTTAATGCTCGTTCATGAGTTTTACGTAGGACTGAACGAACGAAAGGTTTAAATATGGCCATTTATGAAAAGATTCTATTTATCTATTTGTTTTTTTTTAGAATACTTTGTTTAAAAACTAGCAATTTGTCGTAAAACTAAATATATATAAAAAGGGCATAACATCTCATCAATACGTGCTGCTTTTAGTAAATATTTAGCATGTTTTAGTATTTTAATGAAAATAACAGAAAATTAAAAAATAATGCAATTGTTTTTTTATAGTAATAAAACATTAAAAACCGAAAATATTTTTCTATTTAATTTATTTATTGCAAGCAAATTCATGTTTTCAGTATTTATAAATAATAATAGTATTGGGAGATTAGCAGTGGCTGGCAACACTGCAACAACGGCTAGAGGTCGGCCAGACCAAATCGGTACGTGTGTAGCGCCGACCGATTTGGTGCGGCAGATTTGGTTTGAACGTGTGTAGGCGCGGATCAGATCTGCAGTGAAGTTCGCCCGCACCAAATCGGCGGTCGGATAGGAGCGTGTGTAGCGGCTATTAGATACGCGTCCACTCGGCGAGCGTGAAGTGCGGAAGTGACCAGCGGAAATGCCCGCATTTCACGCTCGCAGGGTTGCCAGATGCGATTTTCTACTTCTCCCCAAATTCGAAATTATTTTTCTCCAAAACGACACTATTTTCTTTAGTTTTATTTTACCCAAAGGCCAAAAAACAGCTGTGGAGTGAGTGGAGCGAATAAAATAAATGAAGGAAGGACGTTTCTTACGTTGAGTAATTACATACTCTTTGGAAGGAAGGAAGGAATGGAACGTTCGAAAACTATTTTAATGGACAAGTTCGTAAAATGCGAGTTTGTTTCATATAAACACGGATGCGTTTCAAAACTAAAAATTTAATTACCGAGAATTCTCCACATTTTTTTTTTCTCTAAACATTTCTCCAGAGTTTCTTTTTCTCCAAAATTTCTCCAGGAGCCTGACTTTGAGGGGGGACTTAGGAGGGATTTTGACCCAGAATTACGAGAAAAATAATATTCCTTTCCTATAATGTCCCTCGGTTCCAATAGGTCCCTTTCCCGAAATGTCCCCTTCCCAAAATGTCCCTTTCCCATTCCCATAATATCCCTTTCCTTCAAAAGATAGAATAATCGACTAAGTAGGTAATAAGTTATATTTTATTTAATAGTTTAAAAATGGAAAATGAAGTATTTAAGAAAAAATCGACCCGTCTTACAACTAGAGTGCGCGCCAGATAAGTCTGCGCGCTACTGGTGGCGTACTTAATGTTGCCAGTAGTTGTAAATAATTTTCCCATCACGTGTAGATGAGGAAAAAATCTAACTGGCTTTTGTCCGGTTGCTATAATTGAGAATACAGTAAATTTTATCTAGATACTACCATTTATAATTTTATAATAGCAATATAAAACTGTAAGACATTAAAAACACTTTTATAAGCAGATAGATTTTACATTGTGTATTATAATTGTTAGTAATTTAGGAATTAAATAACAACAAAATAAATATATTTCGAAATATTTTATTAAGTAACTATAGAGTAGATAATAATATTAGTAACTAAAATACCCCAAGCGAAAGCAAAATATCACATTATGGTCACCCTAAAAATGACCTGTCCAAGAAGCAGTCCGCGCCTGCACTTTAGCAAATGGTATAAGTAGCCTATTATTGTCCTGTTTGATTTCGCAAGCACATTTCACCTGTAAAACAATCTCTCTTCCAGCACTTTTAATAACTTTTGGCATGACGATTACTAAATAAACTAATAAAACACAATGACACTTGACACACTCATTTCGCCTGTCACAACAAATACCATGGCGACCTGCCAAATTTGAAATTAGTTCCAAATTCAACCGCGCGCAAACTTATCTGGCGAGCGCTCTACAGTCGTCACAAATTAAGATGCCCGTTTTGACACATGGTAATGACCCTAGAATGTAACTTGTTACGAAAACCAAAAAATCAAATATATGCTGATTACATAGATTAATAACTCTTCGCTTCGCTTACGCTAGATCGATAGTCTTCATACTAAAGCTTCGTCAAAAGTGAAGCAAAAAATCAGATTTATGTGTGTGCGAGCATTACGTGCCTACGTGCGCCGACCAGCCCCGACACGCACACAAACAAAACTTTGATGTTAACAAAACGGGACGTTCGTGTAAAGTCGGGGGCCGACTGAGCCAAATTGGCTCAGTTTGAATTGCTTCATTTTCTTAGGCCTACTCGGTTTCTAGGCGTTATTATTCTAAGGCTGATTACTTATCAAAGGTGTATGAAAATAATATGTTAAATTTTGTAACGCATCATAAAATAAGGCAAAGTGTATTCCGCGTATTATTTTTGCGTTTATTCTAAAGTAAACGCAGATTCGATTAACTACGAAACGTCTCGAAAAACAGTTACGTTCTTAGTCTTTATTTTTTTAAATACTAGTGTTGTAACCATGAAGTTCGACTTAATACTGAGGTAACTGGAGAGTGCAGTACGAACAATTTTTTTTGAATACCACAAATAACACAGTGGCTGTCTTCCGTCTCACCTACACTTTAAAAAAAATACGTATGGTCATATGAGACAGCTGACAGCCACTACATACATAAATGTCAAATTTGCTGGCGACACTTTTTTATTCAGGGTGAGAGCTCCAGTTATACCTCAGAGTATTAAGTCAAACTTCATGGTTGTAACCGTTGCGTGCAGGATTTCTCCAGCTTCATTCAATTTTATACAAATAATCGTTATAACCACTTTAATAGATTAATTTGTAAAATTGATCTTTTTTTGTGTGAAAACTAGATTGGCGCTTAAAGCATTAGTGAAATTATGAATTGGCAACAATGATTTCGATAAAACGGTTTCTAGGCAAACGCAAACTTATCCAAGGAGAAAGTTTCGAATGAACCGAATGAAAAAAAAAACCACACCTTGCACACCTCACCATGTCGAATCGTCACGTTCACCTTTCCAGAGATTTCTTAAAACACGTTTCGTTCAGCTTGTTCGAAGCGTTCGCATCGGACAAGCGTGCGTTCACCATAAGCGGCCTGTACACGTTGGTCCAACCACTGGCCACTACATCGTACATTGACACTTTTGAACGTACAAGACGTTTAAAAAGGTTCTTTCAAAAGTGTTAATACGACGTATTGGCCAATGGTTGGGCCAACGTGTACAGGCCGCTATAATAAGTAATGTAGCTACTCTATAACCATGTCTATGCTGTGAGCTGTAGTTAAAATACTTGCTCTTTTAGAGCCAACGCGACTTGTGATTTTTAATCGACCGATAGTTAAGGTGGTTCGATCAGCTCAGTAGCGCCACCAATAGAAATAAATAATTTACGATTTATCAAGGGTTTAGAATAAAAGTTTCGGTTATTTTGCGCAAATAGAAGAGTAAAGTGCAATTTTTAAGTATTTTTTCATGGCCTCAAATATGAGCATTAAGTTATGGATCTCGATATTGCTAAATGTGGCCACTTTTGGCACTATTGAGATTCAAGACTTATTGCTTAAGTTTGAGTTCTTAAAAGTATATTTTACTCTTTTATTTGCGCAATCGAAACTTTTAATCTAAGCCTTTAATAAAACGTAATTGATTAATTTCCATTGGTGGCGCTACTGAGCTGATCGAACCACCTTAAGTAGGAATCGTAAGACGATCGTGATCAAACTGTCGGCCGATAGTTTGGTTTTGAGAACCTGCGAGCACTTGTGATTTTTAGTCGACCAATAGTTGGTCGATAGTTAAGTTTAATCCGGCCGGGCACGCGCTCACATAGTCCTTCATGCACACACAGGCCGATAGTTGACCGATAGTTGTATAACTGTAACTATAACTACCTATAGTTGTAGTAACTATTGGCCAGTAATTTTCGATAGTTCGATACTGAATGCGCAGTCTACCGATAGTTGGGCGATAGTTTAGTTGAATGCAGTGCGCGCGCTCACATAGTCCTTCCTGCACATTACCGCCCGGCCGATAGTTTGATTGTACAACTATCGGCCAGTCATTTTCGATAGTTTGATCGGTCGATAGTTTAAGCGCACTGACGATTGCCACTGCCATATAACTCTATACTGAATCCGAGAACGACCAAGTTAAAAATCACAAGTGCGCGTTTGCTCTTATATAAATTGTGCAATTTAAGTGGATTCGATTCAAGTTTATATATAAAAGGTCAATTTATACTTTAATAATATTTTTATTAAAAGTATAAGTACCTATATAGTAAGTTTAACATTTTATAATAATAACTTTAGACTTAATCCACATAAGTTGCAAACCTACTATAATCGATTAGTTACTCAGAACCTTAATCGATTTATCGCGAGAATCGATTACAGACTCGTATGGTTACATGCCTAATCATGTCACTTTAGCATGTGTCAAAACGGGCATCTTAATTTGTGACGACTGTAGCTCCGATGGGACTCGAACCCACGACCTTTCGCTTTCCGGGCGACTGCTCTAACCACTGAGCTACGGAGTCGTTACCTACGAGTAACGTCGAATTTATCCAATACTTCTTACGCCAGCGCTAATTTCATAAAGGTATTACTACTATTATATATTCTGTGGTATTACTACCACACGAAAGAAATAGGTACCTTTCCAGGTACTTATTTGACAATCGCTAAAGATAAATTACTATTGCAAGTTATTTAAATTTTTACTTTTTGGCATTCACAATGCAATTTTTATACTTGAAAAATGGAAAATGAAGTAATTTAGAAAAATCGACCCGTCTTACAACTAGCTCCGATGGGACTCGAACCCACGACCTTTCGCTTTCCGGAGTCGTTACAAGAAGCGTCGAATTTATCCAATACTTTTTACGCGCTTCTTTTCATTAAACTTAATTTTCCATTTTTCAAGTATAAAAATTGCATTGTGAATACAAAAAAGTAAAAATTTAAATAACCTATTTAAGTGTTTAATAGTTGTTATTATTTTTTTATCACTCCGGATAATTTTAGGGATTATTCTACTCATGAAAACAAACAACTTTTATTATGGGATCAAAACTGAAATCGCAAAAAAAAAATTGCCGCTTTTGACAAAAAGTAAAAAAATTTTTGAATGTAATTTTTATGATATTTTATTAAATTTGTTATATAAAAACAAGTACTTTTCACTAAAAGGGAACATAGAACAGTCTGGTTTTCTAGCAGGTAAGATTCTAATTCACCTGCCTTGGCAGGTTAATTAGATTATTATTATGAACCTTAATAAGGCGAACCTAATTTGACGATCAATACTTACTCTTCATCTCATTCACTCGTACACATCTCATCCACCTGAAATGCATTCAGCAGGATATTTAGAAACAGGTTAATGAGAAAATGACTGTTATGTCGTACGATATATGCAAACCTTTAATTTAGCAAAGCCATACCTACTCAACCCTAAAGCTGACCCTATGTACTATACCATGAGATGAAACTTTAATCACTACTTGTCATTTGTTAAAATTATTGTAGGCAGAAAAAATAGAACTTATCGTTACAAATTTACCCAGCGAAAACTCGATATTTATTTTTGATCACAATAATACACTCACATACTTCTCACCGCGTCCGCCGCTAGCAGGCATTGTCAGGCGACGTGGATGGAGGAGTAGAAACTCATTCCTAAGTTAGTTTGCGAACCAACGGAAAATATTTGAAGTTGAAGTTGTGTACAGGTGATGTAGAATGTATTGCTTACAAAACGTATTTATTTTTTTCTCTCCTACTTTCTCGATTTACGAGTCACTAATTTATAAGATACTATTGTGGGACTTTCATCAATTAAGTATTTAAGTTGCAGTTTGTTTATCTCCAATGTGCAATATTTCATGTATAAATTTCTCACACACTCGTGTTTTGGACACGCAGGTTAATTATTAAAGGGAGTTACAAATTTAAATTCGAGTTCTCCATCATTATATAAATGGGTTAAGAGGATTTGCCTCGATGCAACTGATTTACTTTAACATATTTTTAGCAGTTGCGTTACTTTAAAACCAAAAATTAAAGTAAAACAAGGTTTGAAAGTCTGGCAGGTGTAAGCGGCAATTTTTTGAAAACTACCCTAATTTATCTTTCCACAACGAGTTGTGGAGATCCTTAGGGGAGGCCTATGCCCAGCAGTAGGCTTCGTTCGGCTGGCATGATGATGATGATGAATCTATCTTTTGTAGGAATGGGATATTTTGGGAAAGGGATATTATGGGAAAGGGACATTATGGGAAAGGGACATTATGGGAAAGGGACATTATGGGAAAGTGACATTATGGGAAAGGGACATGATGAACCTAAAGGGCGAGTGGTGGCGAGCGTGAAGAGACGATGCTCGTGTCGACTCGTGCGCTCTCGCCTCGCCTCGTCACCGCTCGCTATTTTGTCGGTATTTTGGCAAATAGCCCAAGAACTATCCGATATTTTTGTTAAAAATTCAATACCAGGCCAATTTTTTGTAAACGGCCATTATTTTAAGAGACTATATTTTGGAATCCAACAATCTCGCATTGGAAGGTATCAAAAAAAAGTTGTACCTACCCCGAAAATGGTGCAATTAAACAGCAAATATGCTATCACCAATTTCATCGTGAACATGTGTTTATGTTCACCATATCTAAGCACCAAAGTAGAAATTCATAAAGATATAAAACGGGAAACTAATACTTTAGGAAGTAGTCGGTTGTTTCTGATTTAACATACCTAGGTGTAATGCCAATTTGTAGCCCGAGAGCCAAACTAATTCGCTCTATGGAGACTCAACAATAATTCTATATCAGTAATTTCTTAACATTGAAAATTAGATTATCTAGTTTAATAAATAATTCATTAGTAATCCACCAATATTTATGACAGCGACATTAAAAAAAAAACAAATACAAAGCTTTAAAAAATCTATAAAAAATAGGCAAAAATGGTATAAGTGTTATTCACTTTACATTTGGATACATTTATTATTATCTTTCGTAAAAGTATATAATCCCCCTATATTTGTAAATGAAAAACAAATAAACTTAAAAAAAAAAACTCTTTACGTAAACTCAAATTGGCATTACACCTATGTTAAAAATGCTATCAGAAACAACCGACTTCTTTCTAAAGTATTAGTTTCCCGTTTTATATATTTATGGATTTCGACTTTGGTGCTTAGATATGGTGAACATAAACACATGTTAACGATAAAATTGGTAATAGCATATTTGCTGAAAGAATTGCACCATTTTCGGGGTATAACTTTTTTTTTTTTATACCTTCCAATGCGATATTATGTTGGATTCCAAAATATAGTCTCTTAAAATTATATTTAAGGGCCGTTTACAAAAATTTGGCCTGTTATTGAATTTTTTACAAAAATATCGGATAGCTCTTGGGGTATTGAGTTTACATAGAAAGTTTTTTTAAAGTTTATTTGTTTTTCATTTACATACATATGGGGATTTTATACTTTTCCGAGAGCTAATTAATACGTGTAAGTATTCAAATGTAAAGTGAATAATACTTATACCATTTTTGCCCATTTTTAATAGCTTTGTATTTGTTTTTTTTTTTAATGTCGCTGTCATAAATATTGGTGGATTAGGTACTAATAAATTATTTATTAAACTAGATAATCTAATTTTCTATGTTAAGAAATTACTGATATAGAATTATTGTCGAGTCTCCATAGAGCGAATGAGTTTGGCACTCGGGCTAAAAGATCAAAGCGGCGAGTGCAAGCGCGCCCTCCACACGCTCGTGCCGTGCACGCTCAGTGTGTTAATTAACATTTTTTATTGAAATACACGTTAATTAACTGTTTTATTTACAAAGTACCTACTTACTCTAGTATAATCTTTATAATTTATATTTTTGGTACTATTTTGACAAGAAAACAGCAACGCGATGTTAGAAATGTTAAAAAATCCAAGATGGCGGCCAACTTTTTTGTTTGTGGGCAGATTTCGATGAAACTTGGTTTTTAGTACTATTGTGAGAAGAAAACAACAACGCAATGTTAAAAATATTAAAATATCCAAGATAAAAGATGAATACAATAGGGATATTTTTTGTGACACCAATTAAAAGAGTTTAAGTACTTATAGTTGTACAACTTGTACTGATCGGACTCATTAAATTCAATGGTTTAAATAAATAAAATAAAACAAAATTTTACATGAAACAGTTAATATTATTATTATTTATAAATAGCATTAAGTTAACATAAAAAGCTATCTTGGTATAAACTTTATTCATTCTAATTTTAAAGGCACTTTCGACAATGTCTATCAATAAAAACCTTATAATTATTTGCCATGAATGATTTTAATCATAGTGAAAATATTTTATTAACTTAAAAAAATATACTCGGGGTATTCAATAAAATATGCAATTTCATCAATCATGGCAAATTAAATATACTTAAATCTTAAAGTTATTCTGGTAGTCAACTAAATTACCCTTTTCAAAAATTATAGTCATACCTATAGTAAGTTTTATTAATCCTGTTCACAAAGAATAGGGTGTGTTAAAAATAATTTAACAATTTTATGTCCCAAAAAATATCACAATTGATATTACAAAATGAATGAAAATAATAATTTTCAAGGGTGATATGCAACACCGACCATTCCTTTTTCCATAATTTTTATATATACATTGAAATAATATACATACTTACTTTCTTTACAATACTATTTTACTATATACAATGAACATATATATACTGTTTATTTCACTCTATTACATTTAAGACATAGACAATCATAGTTTAACAGTACATTGCAATAAACTTATTGCACAAAAAAATACTAAATATTAACTTTGGCTTATCCATTAATAACACCTTGCTGTTGGTGCCGAAAATAACTAACAATATGTTCACCGTAAAAGAACCGTATAAATAGTCACTTCAATATCTTCAATCACAGACATAAATGACGTGATCTTATGGATTCCCAGATAAATAACTAGATTAGTAAATGAACATTCTGGGAAATATAAAAGTATTTACAATAGGAATATTATGGGAGCAAAAGATAATACAAGGACATCATTGTATGCGGCTAGTAGATTACCAAACCAGAAAATGGCACGCAAGTTGAACTTGGATAGAAATATTTTAGGAATTAGAATAACATTTTGGAATGGTACTAACATTATTAACCCTATAATAGACTCATATAGGTACACAACTTGAAGTAATTCAAAAGATAATATTGTAAACAAATACAATCCATTCACATTTTACAAATCCTGTATAAAAAATCAAGCTGTTTTAAAAACAATAACAGAAAATCATAAAACATATTAACAATTCAACATTTTATCAAATAAACTAACAATACTTCATTATAACCCAGTTTTAATTGATCTTTTGTAGATGTCTTAAGACTATCTGGCTTAGTCCTTCTCAAACTAAAGAGCACCTTAGTTTGATGTGATGATCATGAGAGAATCGAGCGAATCTAGGGACGTGTTCCGAAAGTAGCTCGCGAGCACAAGCTGGCGAGTGCGGCAACGTTTTCACCGGAGGTCACCGGCACACCCGGTTAGCCGGCTGGGCCTCATTCTGTCTTTTGCTGGCAATACAGTTCTTTCAGAGATTTAAGTTCCTCTATTAGTGCCTTATTCTGGTTTTCAAGCACGGCAACTCGATTCTCGAGGCATTTGATATATTCCTTTTTCTTGCGACGACATTCTCGTGCCGCTTCTCTATTCTTCAGCAATCGTAATTCACGTTTACGTGTTTGATCTTCTAACATAGGACCTGCAAACATAGTACCATTCATTCGTTTCTCTGGCGGAAACCAGTTAATTTAGCCCGTGAGCTTTGTTAGGATACTGTTAAAAGAATCTACTCACCGGGCACATAGAATTGTGCGTCTTGGTTGGTGGCGTACTGCACGATGGCGCCGCCGCTGGCCGACCCCGACACCGCCAGCGTGTGAAGACCACCATCTGTCTGCAACGCTCCCGCTGGAATTACTAAGGGAAGAAGACATCGTTAAATGATGAAGAAGACAAGTAAGTGGAAAGATAATTTTATCGAAAACGTCTTCTTTTTATGAAAATATAAAGATTGTGCTCTCAAAAATTTATAATTTGAAGGTTATAAAAAAGCAATCAGATCAATTTTTTATTTTATTAATTTCATTAATTTCGTTAAATAATCAAAAATTCAATTTAATATTATGTTATAAGTTATATTATAATCCCATCGAAGCTGGTTGTGAGACGAGTCGATTTTTTCTAAATACTTCATTTTCCATTTTTCAGTTAATATTATGTATCAACTCAATTTGGTATTTGTTTGTGACTCGTTTAACTTTAACTTTTACATTCTTAATTTATCAGTTTATTGTTTCATTTAGATAATTTTCAAATTATGCATGTTGTGTTCTTCTAAAACTGATAGAACATTTACTATGTTTTAAATAAGTTTTAATGTAATATTTAATGTATCTATCGTTGAAGAACCTTAATAAATATAAATAAATAAATAAATTTGATGAGATGATACTTATAACCTACGTGAGTTACTTTAAGTGTGAAAAGGTGTGTATAATTATTTTTCACACTTATGCTCTGAAATGTTAATATTATATTTGAGAAAAGAATGCAGTACGTGGCACTTTTCCGAGGTAAACATTCTAAATTTGAAAATCACTGCAGTAATGAATTTCAGTACTTACTTACTGCACTGATTTTAGTGCAGTAAGTAAGTACTAAAATCCATTACTGCAGTGATTTTCTATGGTACTGCCAACTTTTTTCTTTATTTTTTCTTTAGTTATTCCTGTGTATAAAAACAGATAAAGATAAGATAAAAATATTCTTTATTCACTTAGACATAACAAATATGTACTTATGAATCAGACAGAAAAAGCAAAGGGACATTTGCACCATACAGCCACATTATTATTATATCATAATTAGGTTAACTTTTTTTTAAATACGGTGCGCACAGAGTATATTACTTCGTATTGTACCACAAGCGCTATGTACCCTTAGCACCATGAAGCTCGACTTAATACTGAGGTAACTGGAGAGTGCAGTACGAAAAATTTTTTGTGACCACAAATTACACAGTGGCTGTCTTCCGTCTCACCTACACTTTAAAAAAATACGTATGGTCATATGAGACAACTGACAGCCACTACATACTAAATGTCAAATTTGCTGGTGCTCACTTTTTTATTCAGGGTGAGAATTCCAGTTACCTCAGTATTAAGTCGAGCTTCATGCTTAGCACGAACATCAATCGAAAAAACAAAATGAGATTTATCATAGACAAAATATCCTTTACGAGTAATTTTGTATGGGAAATATATACAGCGCCATCTACCGCCCAGAAGCGGGTATTGAAGTTGCGCATTTTACTAGCAAGTAGTTAGTATCACTAGGCTGTATGACCGTTCGACATGGCCTCACAAACGAATATTAAAAAAACGGCGGGAATAATTCAGCGGTTGATTAGATATCAATACAGTTTATATTGTGTAATAAATTATCAAAATGAGTTCTGCCAATGAAACATATACAGACATTGTATGTACCTACTCCACCAAATTTGAGAGCAGAAGCAAAATTAATAACAGAAAACTTACTGCCAGCAAAATCAAAAGAAAGATATATGAAAACCTACGATCTGATTTGGAAAAGTGAAAAAAAGGCGCATACGTTTTTGGAATCTGTGTTGTTGGCGTATTTTAATGATACATCATTAAAATAATATTATTATCGGCGATTTTTACATAAGTGTGCCCGGGAAAACAATAACATTTACATTTAATAATTGCCCGAACATGTGTGATATAAATTTTAATAAATATTATTTAGTTAAACAGTTTTTTTTATTTCCTCGCTTTTCTTGAGAAAAGCACTATACAAGCCTTGTACGGTAAGCAAATTACCTTGCCTCGAATGTTTAAAGCCCTCGCCTGCGGCTCGTGCTTCAAACCATCCTCGTCAATGTAATTTCTTACTTACCTGTCCTCGGCTGTAATGTACTAATACATTTAGAGAAAATTACGTATCACAATATGTATAAGTAACTTTATTACACACTTATGGTAGGGAAATAAGGTACAAAATTGCTCCAATCTACACTCATTAGTGGTAATACATTGAAATGTTAAATTCAGTTGTTTTGAGCACGACAGTCACAGAAAAGGCTATCCATAAGGCCGTGGACACATGTTTACGGTGCAGCACCGGCTGCCGCGCAACGGCATGGCGCGCCACCGGAAAAAGGCGCGGCACCGCGCCGGCACACGGTGCGTCGCTCGGTAGTCTGTGTTTTGCTGTTGCATAGTGTCATAGTAAAACAATATAAGTAAGCGGACTGGAGCCCTGAGCGAGCGATAATAGGCTAAACACGTAGGGCTGTCGCTTAGAGTTTATTCAATCGTCAAAAATGCATAGTCAATCTCTATACAAAACAGTTTTCCCCTGTAGGGTGGGTGTCAGGAATCTATAATACAAAGTTTTTTAATTATTTTTGTACATAGACCAGGGGCTGACTAAAATTTTTCATTACCTACGTCATGTTATCTGTTTACCTACTCCCCGCATGCTAAAGATTGTTTCTTTTTTTATTACCCGCAACAAGGTTAATCTTAGGTTAAGCTTAGCCTTCATCGCACCTGATGTTAAGTGGTGATAAGGCTGAAGGTGGAGGAAGCGCACTACTCCAGGAATCCTCAATCACTGAGGAACTGGCTATCTTATCTCTAACTGCCGGAACGAACAATATTATGTACGTATCTACGTATGATAAGTATAGTAGGTAGATTGTACTCACCGTTCTTGTTCGCTAGGTAATGCGAAGAAAGATAGTTCTGGATTAGACAACCCGCTACTGAGACATCCGTATACACTACAATATTTTTTACTTCTACTCGAATTTTTAGCCATCGTAGGTACACGCATGAATTATTACAAATACAAATACAAAATTATTAGAGGGAGGCAGCGCAGCGGCGCGGAGCGTGCGTGTGGTGGGCACGGACAGTTTTACCTTAATAATATTATGCGCGGTCGCGGGCGACCGGCCGGCGGCGGCGCCGCGCGGGCGGCGGGCGGCGCCGCGCGGGCGGCGGGCGGCGGGCGCTGCCACAGAATAATATGGCGCTGCCACGCATGACTGTCGCCCCGTTATCACCGATAAATTTTTTCAGTGTGTGCGTGCGACGACGCATGACGACGCATACGTACGGGCGCGCTCACATACAAACCGTTTGGGGTGCCTGTCCAGGCAGTCAACGTACTTATATTGTTTTACTATGATAGTGTGCACGTGTTAATTGCTAAAAATGGCTGACAATTTAGATGTCGACTTTTTAATTTTACTAGTGGAAGCACGTCGCGGACAAGACAAAAGAGGATTTTAAGGATAAAAATTTGAAAACGGAAGGGTAGTAAGATGTCTGTCCATATCAAGTCAATAATTGTTGTTTTGGAACGATAGTTGCTACCGTACCGTACCGTGTGCCGGCGCGCACGACGTACACCGCGACCGCGACGAGCCGCGGCGCGGGCGCCGCGCTTTCTACCGGTGGCGGCGCCCCGTACCAGGGTCTCCAGGTTATGGATGTGAAATTTCCCCAGATCTGATTTTATTTTTCCCCAAAACGATACTGTTACGTATTTTTTCCCCAAAAAATTATTTTGGCGTAAACCTCGGTGTATTTTGAATTTGAATTGAAAGAACAGGATAGGATTCGATAAAATTAATCGCCAGTATGTAGGACTTGATGGAGTTTCCAGCCATTATGGAGTTTTAAGCCATCCATAATGACTGGTACGAACGATATCGTTACACCTGTTTTTGGCTACTGTTTAACAGTTCGTCAGCACTTATCAGCACGCTGAGAATTTGTGTGCGTCAAGTTAGCAGCCTCACAACAGAATTAGATGGTTTTGATCATGTCAAAAAATACTGTATAAATAGTGTTAAATAGTGATGTATATTAAATAAATAGTGTTACTTTGATTCAAAAGATATTTGAGTATCTTAGTGAGGCTGCTAACTTAACGTCAAGTTAGCAGTCACCTCAAGAAATACAGTTCGTATCAATGTGATTTATATGTCAAAAAATACTGTATAGATAGTGTATCGTAAACGCAAAATTTCAAAAGTAGTGCTTTAATACAAGCCGAGATATTAGGGTCTCTAAGTGGGCTGCTAACTTGACGTTTCTTGCGATGGCGATTCCAGGGAAACGGGTACAAGTTTTAAATAAATAAAAACTTGAAAAAATACTGTGTGAAATAGGGAAACTTAGGATATAAATAAAAAAAAAATTCTTGGAAAATGAAGTATTTTGAAAAAATCGATCCGTCTCACAACTAGTCCGATGGGACTCGAACCCACGACCTTTCGCTTTCCGGGCGACTGCTCTAACCACTGAGCTACAGAGTCGTTACGAGAAGCGTCGAATTTATCAAATACTTCTTACGCGCTGTATAGCCAGCGTTCATTTTCCATTTTTTCTATAATAAAAATTGCATTGTGAATGCAAAAAAGTAAATATTTAAATAAAAGAATTCTTCTTTGCTATTTTCAAAAAATCGAATGTAAACTTCTACCATACATTCGATTTTAGGTACAGTCGTGTACAGTTTTCTTTAGACGTACTGATATTGAAAAATGGAAAATGAAGTATTTAGAAAAATCGACTATTTTCGCTACCAGCGAAAGGTCGTGGGTTCGAGTCCCATCGGAGCTAGTTGTGAGACGGGTCGATTTCTCTAAATACTTCATTTTCCATTTTTCAGTAATAAAAATTGCATTGTGAATGCAAAAATCTAAAAATTATAATAAGTCGTACTGATATTGTAAATTTTTTTTATTCCAGTCATTTTAAATGACACATAAATCTATCGTATATCGAAACACAATATGTCCAGCATTTGTCATTTGTGACTCGAATTAATTTGGCGAAATCCGGAACAACACCGCAATGCATACAAAGAAGTAGACACGAATCAATCTCATAGTTTTAGATAGTGTTAGACGTTAAAAGTTATGACAAATAATAGAACACGTTAAATAAATATTAACTTTTACAAAGGTAAAATAAATGAATGAAACAGAATTACTATTTTTTACAGCATGTTATTTTTTCTTGACGTACATTTGGGAACGCCCCATCGCCAGCGCAAATGAGTCACTGGCGTAGTAGGTACAAAGCAACACCGCGAGATGGCGTGATTTTGTTTACTTACGTGATTTCGGTTCGGTGACATGACATTGGAGAAAAGTTTTGTTTGTTTTAAAATTGGTAAGCAGTGAGTACATTTGTACCATAAGAAGTGATATCAAGTGAAAGTTTATATCCTATAATAACAACCTACAGTTTAAGGGCCGATTTCACCATTGAAATTAAACGTGTTCAATTCGAGATTAACTCAATTTAGGCGCTAAACGGCGTTCCGTTTTCAACTTCACCGACATAAACTAAACGGCGTTTAAGCTAAACTTGGTTCAGTTCCTGAACGGCCGATGTTCGACGTATAAAGTATCTAAACGCGGTTTAAGAGCGCTGTCAAGTTAAATTATCAATCCTGTTAACAAACAAGATGGTGGTCAAATGCCAGCCCAGTTTTATATATAAAAAAAAGACAACCTATTATTGGTGATCTTACTGTGAAGTATTTGTATAAAGAGTGAAAATCAAATCTATAAACAAATCTATAATCTATAAATATGTCGACTATGAAAAATAATTCTTGTTTCACAAAATAATTGTCATTAACAAATGTAACAAAATACCTGTCACGTTTTACATGCACGTACACGTATAGCAAATAATTTTCAAAATAGTCACATGTCACCTGTCGCTTGACAATTGTCACTCGACGTATGTCTCTGACAATTGTCGACGTGGTGAAATAGGGGCCTGACAGCCTCAAGTTAAAAAATCCCCTGAATTTCTTTTGACAATTTCCTTAAATTACCTACAAGTGATATAAGTCTTGAATTTCTTAACAAAATATGTATCTAATATTTTTAGATTTTTAATACCCATTAAATTCTGACCATTTTGATTGAAGAATATCGTGTTCTGTATAAACTTATTTAATTTTATTTTCCCATAAATGAGCGAACAAATTCTTTAATTGCAACACTTTGTTCGAAACTCGTCATGTCATTCACTCGATCATTCTTTGTCAATGCTAAACTAAGTTTTAGTAATGCCCGAGCTTCACCTGCGTCTAATGCCATTAATTAGCGCGCTATTTGATATAATACGCAGGTGTAGCCGGGTTTTAGCGCAGAAATTTGATACAATGAGCGCGCTAAGACGCGCATGCCGTTATTAACGCCGTTAGGCGTCACGCAGGTGAAGCCTCGGCATAAACGGGATCAAAACGAAGCCGGTGAAACTGGTGCGGTGCGACGTAAACCGCGATCAGAACTAATTTCTAATCTCGATTAAGCAGAACCAAGTTCTATTAAACTCGGCTTCCATTGGGAACGGTGAAATCGGCCCTAAAAGTACGTAACTTATTTTCTATTTTGGTATTTATTTATTAAAATGATATAGGTTAGTTCTTAGTCATTCAAAACTTCTCGTATTTAGTACCTTCATAAGTAAAGTTACTACTTACTTAGTTACTTAAGTATATTCTTAGTGCATTAAATATTAAAGTTACTTGATTAGTCTTTTATGACTAGGTAGGTATTTAAATCTGTTCAGTTACAGCGGTTACTTTTTCAAATGACGACCGATTTTGCGCAGGGTTAGGTTAGGATACCTGCCTTCTGCGCTCGATCGAGGTCTCGGGATCGATTCCCAAACAAGACAAATATTTGTGTGCATGAACATATCTGTTTTTCTTGGTCTGGGTGTTATTAATTTATGTTTATTAAGTATGTCTTTACCAAAAAAGTATAAAAGTACCTAGTGTACCTAATTAATGTGTTATCTAAACTTCGTTTAATGTAGCATGGGTCCTATGACAACTCATAAGTGCAAAGCAAAAAGTTCTTTTTGATACTGAGATTTTAAATTATTTTTATGCATTTACAATGCTATTTTAATTTTTAGTTTTTTGCATTCACAATGCAATTTTTATTACAGAAAAATGGAAAATGAAGTATTTAGAAAAAATCGACCCGTCTCACAACTAGCTCCGATGGGACTCGAACCCACGACCTTTCGCTTTCAGCAGTCGCCCGGAAAGCGAAAGGTCGTGGGTTCGAGTCCCATCGGAGCTAGTTGTGAGACGGGTCGATTTTTTCTAAATACTTCATTTTTCATTTACAATGCTGTTCTGTAAATATAGGAAAAATTGTGATAGTAAAACACCACGTGTCCTGCAAGGAGTTGTTCCCATCCGATCCCCTGCAACCGATCCCCTGGTGGATCGGTTTTATTTTTAATTATTTTTTATTCCCATCTGATCCCCTGTGTAGGGGATCAAGAATAAATATTAATATTTTATTCCCATCTGATACCCTAGTACTTATTAGCTTATTTTTGGTAGGTAGAGTGGTACAATCAACAATAAAATGCATTTTGATTATACTGTGTTTTATTTAGTTTATCAGTAGTTAACAATATCAAGCATAGGAAACGGTCATGGGGGCCGATTCTCGCGCCTTTTATATGATATCGAATTAGATATAGTCCGCGCCACATAACTTGGCATCTGTCAGAGGGCGCTGATCGTCGTGGTTCGTCGGAAAAATAAGCCTTATTCCCATGATAAAATCATAGTTCCAGATATTGACACACGCCAAGTTATATTATATATTATTTTTATATATTATTATATAAACCGGCTTATAACTTGTGGTGCGAATAACCGGCTTATAACTTGTGGTGCGAATAATGTGTACGGCGAAAGAACCGCCAACTATCTTGTCCCCCGACTAATAAACAACTTGCCGCGTGAATTGCGCGACAGTTTAACCATAACTAATATTAAAAATAAGCTTAAAAGATACTTTTTGACTAACTTAATTGATAACGCGTAGTCAAATGTTGTTACCCATTTCCTCATGTGTTATGTTGTAAACATTGTAAAAAATTATATTTAAAACGTGATGTTAAAAAAAAATATTGTTAATTAAGTATAGTTAAATTCTTTTCTAGTTAGACAATGTGAATGCAGTCGCATAATCACAAACCTTAGTGGTTTAAAAAATCCGATTTAAACTAAGTAAATAATGTATATTTTTAAAATGGTAATAAAGGAAAAAAAATATATGGCGGGTACTGTCGAAATAAAATGGCGAATGTCAGTTGAAACTGAATTTTCGTAGACACATTATAGAAATGTCTATGCCCAGCGCTCGACTTGCATCGAGTGGTACCTACTTGTCATCCGTTACATTATCGCGCGTAAAATTGTATTTTTAGACATTTCTGTGATATTTTCAGTACTGCGCTTGACTGGGACGTTTTTAGCGCTAGTAACAGTACATTTTTTATTCAAAAACTTATGGCAAAGATAAGTATTCGAATTTGACCTATGTCGAGTTAGATATATATCAATACATTTGAGAATCGCCCCCATGGTCTTCTTTAGCAAAAAAATACCACGTGCTGTACTTTTTGTTCACCAATTCAAAAGTTCAAAGACAATCAGCATCCAATAAGGTGTATGACGTCATTTGCACACTACTAGGCGCTGATTGGAGAACAGTCCATGCGGAATCTAGGGAAGGGGAAGGAGGCTTACTTATCCAGTATGCCCTGTCTAGTTGGTAACATTATTAGCACCCTTATTTATTTAAATGACTTGGTGACGGAATGTTATAAAAGTCATTTTTTTGTCATTTTTTATGTATATTATCAAGATCATAATGACTGATATTTTTTAATCTTTAATGTTAGTTTTTCTTTATGATTGCTTGATAAGACTACGTTCTATATCATTTTTTGAAAGCTACTTATACTTAAGACTGTTTGTTACTTGTGATTTTAAAGAATTATTCAATTTAGTTTTACATCTATACTAATATTATAAAGAGGAAAGATTTGATTGTTTGTTTGTTTGCATCGAATAGGCTCCAAAACTACTGGACCGATGATAATTCTTTCATCATTAGAAAGCTACATTCTTCCCGAGTGACATAGGCTATATTTTATCCCGATATTTCCACGGGAACAGGTACCACGCGGGTGAAACCGCGAGGATCCTCTAGATAGATAAAAAAGGCAATTTGATAATAATAGAGACATAATAATTTTGATTAATTAAAATGTTTAATTTAAGTAAATACACGTCTTTTAAAAATATCAAAATAAATAAAAGGCTTTTTTACCATATGTAATAAGAAATATTGTAATTTAACGTATCAATTCCATATCAATGCATCTGAAATCGAGAACTGCACTTTTTTATTTTCTTTATATATTTGAGTTTAGCTTAATGAAAAGATATTTCATAATTCTAAGATTTTTATAAATAACAATTAAGACAATATCAATTTCATATCAATGCATCTGAAATCGAGAACAGCATTTTTTTATTTTATTTATATTTGAGTTTAGCGTAATGAAACGATATTTCATAATTCTAAGATTTTAATAATCAACAATTAAGACAACATTTTTAAATCCGATTATCTGTGATATTTATTACATTAAAAAGAATTGCTCAGTAAATGAATATTTGATTTAAATACTTCTTTTTCTTCTGACTGTACTCACCTACCTTATCTTGCTTAGAAACACAATGAGGGGATCCGTTGGGAATTCAAAACTATAAGGGGATCGGTTGGGATTTTTAATTCACGGTGGATCAGTTACAGTGGATCGGATGGGAATAACTCCCTGCAAGTAGCTTTAACGCTTTACGAAATTAATTGACAACAATTAATCATAACGAGTTAGTTAAAATGTTTTAAAAACGTTGTTATATGAAAAACAAAAGCCTTTTAAATTATAAAGTGTTTCAAGGAACAGTCCCCTGAATGAAATGAGAAATTAAAGAGCTTGTTTTTTTTCTTTTTAGTGGTAAATTTTATGCAGTTGGGTTTTTTTGATTTTAAAAAATTTCTTTTATAAAAAAACGTTAACGTTTACGTTTCTATTTTCGACTATTTAGTTCATTATCAATAAACCACCTTTCCTGTATAAGAACTTATTAATTTAAAAATTAGTAAATTCCTTCGTTTGATCCCCCACTCCCACTCTACTAGTGAAACGTGGTCTTTTACTATGGGTCTCATGAAAGGCTCAAAGTCACCCAGCGGGCAAAAGAGAGAGAGCGATGCTTGGTATTTCCCTGCTCGATTGAATCAGAATGACGAGATCCGCAGGCGAACTAAACCAACCGACATTGCTCGAAGGATTGCATCGTTGAAGTGGCAGTGGGCGGAAAGGTTCTCGAATGGCGACCGCGTACCGGACGACGTTCTATGGGCAGGCCCCCTATAAGGTAGACTGACGATCTGCCTCCTGATTCACGAACCGTCGGAAACGCTCCCGACAGCTAAATTTATGCCCTGTCTCTGTCACACACTATAGAATAGACAGACAAAGCACAGAATTCAAATCCGATTCCGTTTCCGACGGTTCGTGAATCAGGGCGCTGGTCAAGGTCGCGGAAGCCGCTGGATGCGGGCAGCGCAGGACTGATCGATTTGGAGATCCTTGGGGGAGGCCTATGCCCAGCAGTGGGCATTGTTCGGCTGATATGATGATGATAATGATGATCCCCCACTCGATAGGATTGAAAAATGTTTTTTTTACACTGCACAGAATATGCCGCCTAAAAGCAGCTATTTGGTTTTTTTTATACTGATGATTGTTGATGATGACCTTACTATGTTCCATAGATTACAGAAAGTAACTTGCCGCCATTTTGTTTTTTTTTATTGCACCTAAATTTGCCTAAGGTGTATATTATTTTAGTCAAAGCACCACCTCTGTATCTTTTGCCGTTTCGACAGGCAGTTAACCATCTCCATAAATGGCCGTATAGATTTTCATCAAACGTAGCTAAGAACCACCTCGATTAATTTAGCTTTCAATTGACAAAAACGCATCAAAATCGGCCCTGTCGTTTAGGAGCTACGTTGCCTCAGACAGACAGACAGAGTGACAGTAGGTAGGTAAGTAGGCAGGAAGTGGAATAAAAAGTAGAACATATCATTTGTTTCTTCCGAAAAAATAATATTAAACTGAGAATAAAGTATTGACACAATCCAAAATTTGATGAGATTTAATAAAAAAATAACGGATAGATAATTAAAAAAAAATTAAACAGCCTTCAAAAAAAACTGCCGACAAAAACTCACTTCCCAAAAAAACGTAAAAATAAAAAAAATATTGAATCATTCCATTCAAAGGACGAAAGGGTGGGACATTAATTAATTAATTTTGGAACTTACTGATTTGATTGAAGTCGATGCCAAGCCATTACCTACCTACCTATTATTATGTATTTCACACCACTCCGCGCATGAGATATTGTGTATTATTGTTTCACTAAATATTTTGTTCTTGTTACTTTGGGCTTGACACCGACTTCAATCAAATCAGTAAGTTCCAAAATGAATTAGATAATGTCCAGCCCTTTCGTCCTTTGAATGGATTGATTCAATTATTTTTTTATTTTTACGTTTTTTTGGGAAGTGAGTTTTTGTCGGCAGTTTTTGTTTGAAAGCGGTTTTTTTTTTATTTGTTTATATTTCCTTTTTTAGTGTAAGAAATCTAATGCGCAAGCGTCGCACAATGTGCAATGTTTAAAACTGTAGCCCATATCTTAATAAGAACACTCAGACAAGCACCATCCTCCAACTTTTAACTGTTATGCAGTTTTTTAACATTCCACCATCAGCTAACCTAAATAACTTAAAAGAATACAACTAAAGGTCTATTCGTGCATATGGTAATTAAAAAACATGCTTTAACTCCTAAGCGTTAAGTAGTTTTACCTTCCATCATCAGCTCACCTCAAGAACCTGAAAGAATACAACTAAAAATCTTTACGTATCACCGATATTTAAAGAATTATCCTCTAACTCCTAACCATTGAGGTGTTGTACCTTCCATCACTAGCTCATCAGCATGAGATGATGACTACCAGATGCAAATAATTAAAAAACTTTAGAAAATCTATAAAATACGTAAACTACCCATAAAATTTACGGGTTTTCCTCGATTTCCCCTGGATTCCACCATCAGATCCTAACTTGGTAGCAATGTGATCACCTCAGGAGTTTACTCTTTCGAATAAAAAAAATATCATTGAAATTGGTCAATAGTTCGCAAAGATATTGACGTGTAAAGCAGGAGCTACCAGTCGAAAACTATGTATTTTTTCAGGATTGTGAAAAAACTACTGAACTAATACTTTAAATTTGGGACCACACATAAACTATTTTCTTTCAGATAAAAAAAGAATTATTAAAATCGGTTAACAACTGGCGAAGTTATGGTAAAACATACATAAACAAAAATACAGTCGACTTGAGAACCTCCTCTTTTTTTGAAGTCGGTTAAAAAGTGGGTAGAAATATATTTGTTTAAATATCTAATCAATAGCATTAAACCGATGATACGTATGTATTGACACAATCAAAAATATATATTTCACTTTTTTGCTCGATAGTACGCACCTCACGATTGAAATAAAGTTTGGACCTTATTACTAAGGAGCAAAGTTCAACATTGATCGTCAGCATATATTCAGATTATTATGTAGAAGTTAACATTAGATTTCTTTAAAATAGCAAAGAAGAATTCCTTTTTTATTTATATCCTAAGATTCACTATTTCACACAGTATTTTTTCAAGTATTTATTTATTCAAAACTTGTACCCGTTTCCCTGGAATCGCCATCGCAAGAAACGTCAAGTTAGCAGCCCACTTAGAGACCCTAATATCTCGGCTTGTATTAAAGCACTACTTTTGAAATTTTGCGTTTACGATACACTATCTATACAGTATTTTTTGACATATAAATCACATTGATACGAACTGTATTTCTTGAAGTGACTGCTAACTTGACGTTAAGTTAGCAGCCTCACTAAGATACTCAAATATCTTTTGAATCAAAGTAACACTATTTATTTAATATACATCACTATTTAACACTATTTATACAGTATTTTTTGACATAATCAAAACCATCTAATTCTGTTGTGAGGCTGCTAACTTGACGCACATGAGAATTTAGGTAGGTATTGTAAATTTTTCGGATTTTACGTGCAATCTTAGATATTTTTAGCCAATTGTGGTATAGAAACATGGTGACTTGCTCAGTTATTGATTGTTGTACAACACAATGAAATAATCCCGCAAAATGTTCATTTCACAGGCAAATTATTCCAAACCGACACCTCCCTTCCTAAGGTTTATTTTTGCCAATGCGCTTCGAATTTAAAGCACGAAGTGTGTTAATGCTCTTCAATAAACATTTATTTATGTAACAAGCAATATTGATTACACTAATGCAGAATTGACGAATATTTTGTGTAAAGAAATAATTTTCGTTTTACACTAGGGCTGCATCAAGTTATCGATATTTGGTGTCCACTGTCTATCACGCGGTAAACGAATATGTATTACTGTTATTAAAGTACCTACCTATATTACTACTACCTAAATTAGTATAAGAAATAACATAAAACACTTGTTTTTTTATTTTATTTTGCTTAAGAGACAAAAGTTATAAACCCAATGTAATATTTTCTTGGGTTTTCCGCAATTCCCAGGAACAAAGAATCGAATTACACACAAATTCCAAATTTTTCAAAATAGTGTAGGCAATGAACAGATACTTTGTATGGAGACCCATTCACTAATTCCTCAGTCGATGAAACTTTGCTGGGTTATAAAATACAGACAGAAAACTGGTACATAAGACAGCAAGGACGTACCCAGGGGGGGGGGGGTCCAGGGGGTCTACCCCCCCTCCCCCCGATCCGCGGGATGGGCGGGAGGCGGGACGTCCTGACAGTTATCGCACGCACAGATTACAGTCTGTTTTTTTAAATATCTACTTATTAAAATTAAAATTTTTATCGGTTGTTTCAGAAATCACACTTAAAGTAAACCAATTTTTTCAGGAGAGACAAAAAACCGATTTGTGACAAAATTTTAATGCATGAGTAGAGTATGTCATTTTGTTGTCCGTCTAATTATTTATAAAGTACTAGGTATATCTTTCTATGGCACAAATCTCCTAAAATATAGTTTCAATAACAGAATAATGATATTTTAAAATATTGGAAGAGTGCTATTACAAATAAAAAATATTTTTATAAAAAATAAAACCGCCTCCAAAACAATCACATCTAAAAAGTAAGAAATAATTCCTCACCAAATAAATAACGTAAGTACTTTGAAGTCGGGCGTGAAACATGTACGATTTTTTGTTATTTTTGTTAAAACCCGCCCGACTTCAAAGTACTTACGTTATTTATTTGGTGAGGAATTATTTCTTACTTTTTTGTGATTTTTTTGAAGGCGGTTTTATTTTTTTATTAAAATAACTTTTATTTCACTCTTTTTAGTGCATCATGCACGCAATTTACTTGTATTCTGGTAAATAGGTATGTGATCAAACTGAAAACCTCCTTTTTTGAATTCGGTTAAAATACCTTGAGGTATCCCCTTTTTAACAAAACAAGAACCATCTAAATCGGTTTATAAACAAAGGAGTTATGCCTAAAGATACGTATTAAATTCACATAAAGTGGTAACGAAAACGACAGTATTTTCAAGATTTCCTGAAAACTACTGAACCGATTTCAAAATTTAAAAAAATGGGACCAACTTGGAAACCAACCTGATGTAATAACGTTTCAATCATTTCAATCGGTCCATCCGTCTTCGAGTAATCGGTGGACATACACAAAAAAAAATACATACATACAGACGAATAGAGAACCTCCTCCTTTTTGATTTAGAAGTCGGTTAAAAAGGGGGATATTATTATGTGGTTTCTAAGAGAATTCTTGATGTGTTGTTTATGTAAAACGCCATTATAAAAATAACATAATTTAAGATCGCATAGAGGATGTTGTCATTTCTGCAAAAAAATATTTATTTACTAGCTTTCCGCTCGCAGCTTCGCCATCCAAACATCTAATTTAATTTAATTTATTTATTTATTCTTTGGAAGATTTACAGACAAATATATTATTATTGTTACAATCGGTAGTTTAAAACAATGCCATTTACAAATCTCCACCAATAGGGTAACTAAACTTTCACATTTCTAATATTATAGTAGGAAGTAGGATAGGATAGATGGATGTGTGTCATTTTTACAGAAACCTTGTAGTAGGGTCAAATATTTATGTTGTCTTGTAAAAGTAAATATTTGAAAAAATGGCACGTGTGGTTTCTGAAACAACCGATTCAATTATTATGTGAAAATTTATTTGCTACTAGCTTTCCGCCCGCGGCTTCAACCGCGTGGACTACACGACGTTATCCCGCGGGAATGTGATATTTTTCCGGGATAAATAGTAGCCTATGTTCCACTCCAGGCTACAAAGTATCTGTGTCCCAAATTTCAGCCAAATCCCTTCAGAAGTTTTGGCATGACTGAGCAACACCCTCCCCCCCCCCCCCCCAACGGACCCCCCCCCCGACAAAAAGACCTGGGTACGTGCTTGTAAGACAGTGCTTGTAATAACTGTCTAAGTAGCTAAATGTCCAACAGCGCGAAAAGTCTAATTACCAGTAAGTCTGATTAGCAGAATGTCCATTTAGCAAAACGTCCAACTATCAAATGGTCTGTATAGCAGAACATCTATTTAGCAAAAAGTCATTTTTAAAATGTGTACACTCATGATAAAAAGGAAAAGTCATTGGTAAATTACATTACATTTATTTGAGAAAACAAAATCTGGATTAAAAAGCTAGTAGCGCCATAAATATTATTAGGATACTAGGCGCACAAATTCCCCTGCATTTATTTACTTATTCTTTTGATATGACCAAGGTTTATCAAAAATTCAAAGGGACTATGTTTTTGGCCCTAAAACTTTTGCAGCTCTTTTGGAACGGGGCATGGCATTAAACATTAAATCTATCTTCCTTCTTTTATACCTTCAAATAACATATTCTTGTATTTGCGATATTGCCAAAGCGCTTCTTTTCTAAGAGCTTTATGTAATTCTAATCAAATAGTATTCTTGACAATAAATTATCAATCACCATCAAAAAGATATGATTTAAGCTACATAGACCAAAGAATCTGTAGGTATGTACAAGTCTGTACGTACGTACATATTATGATTCCGTGTCCGTTTCCCTCCCGATGTAATTTGTGTGTTGAATTTTGTGCCTGAGTATCCAGACATTTTGATAATGTGACGATTTGCTAAATAGATGTTCTGCTATACAGACCATCTGATATTTGGACGTTTTGCTACATAGACATTTTGCTTATGAGACTTACTGCTAATTAGACGTTTCGCGCTGTTGGACATTTAGCTACTTAGACCTTCTGATCAGGAATTCAGGGAAGGTTTAAAAAGGGATTAATTAAATGAGTTAATATATAAATCAAGTCAAATTGCTCCAATTTCAATATTATGGAAACACAATATTCTCTAGGTCAAAATAACGCAAGTAACGGAACGTTTTGTTCGTGTTGCTGTTTCAGTATCAGTGTTACCAAAAACAAAATATTTTAAACCTAAATAACTCGACCAAAAAAACAAATAATAAAATTATAGTTATTTTTCGTGTTTGTTTGTGATAAACTTTAGTCATTCACTTAAATAGAATAGCTATACATTTTTTGGTTTCTTGTAAAGGGAATGTGCCTGATGTCATTTATAATTTGTCAGCTGTAACATGTTGGTTTAAGGCGATGATTCCCGACCGAAATTCACTTCAATAGAATAGCTATACATTTTTTGGTTTCTTGTAAAGGGAATGTGCCTGATGTCATTTATAATTTGTCAGCTGTAACATGTTGGTTTAAGGCGATGATTCCCGACTGAAATAGGCACGCTAAAGATGAAAACAAATTATCGGACGTGGCTGACGGACGCGGCTAACAGCCGCGACTGATAAGTGTGCACTCTTTTGGGACGTTGCTTTGGCTGACAAAAACATCCAGCGTACCAGATTGCTATCGGACGTCCGATGACGTCATATTAGTCTATGGTTGCGTCCGCGACTGACGTCTGATAGTTTGCACATCTCAGTGTATTTTCATAGTCCAGATACCTTTAAGTCGCGGCTGTCAGCCGCATCAATAAGCCGCGTCCGATAATTTGTTTCCATCTTAACGCTTGCTCGGCCGCGCGCAATACACTTCACAGGGACGGACGCAGCGGCAGCCGGCAGGGAACTGTGAACTCGCGAGCGCCCCGCGAATCGAAAATCACTTAAAATTCAATTAAAAATTTAAGAATAAAAAATTTAATCTTATGACGGCCGGAATCCCTCGACTATTCAAAGACAGTTATTTTCGTATGACAATTATTTTCGTATATTTTTCATTAACTAAAACCAAGTATTCGTATATTTTTCATTAACTAAAACCATGTATACTGCAAGTAATAGGATATATTTGGATTACGATTAGACGGATGTTTGGGATTTTATTTGACACAGTAAAATATCAAGCACGAAGCACTAGATAAATAACTGTAAAATAAAATATATTTTTCCGAATTTTAAGTATTTGTGATTTGCGAGTAATCCATAATTTAAAATACCCTATTTTAGAGAATCCCAGCCTTAAACAGAAATATGTAGAATTGTAACTACAATTTTACAAATTTGTAAATTTTCCACCATAGTAAACTTGTAACTTGTAAATGTTGGTTCTTAAACAGAAACTGGACTTGTAGCCTGTAAAATAAAATTTGTAAATGGTAATTTTTTTTAGAGACAAGGCCCTGGGCCCTGAGCCCAGGGCCCTGTTTCTTGTAAGGTACAAGTCTTGTAATACAAGTGTGTTACCATAGTAACACTTGTAAAAGCCCGAACTTACAAGTGTAGCGTTAGCGTCTCACGAAACTGTAAATATTTACACGTGTAAAACTAATTCCGTTTCTCAAAGAATTGCGAACTTTTTACCGTTCCGCGCCTAAAGGAATAGGTATCACCAAATACTCGGAAACACCGAACATCAAGATTTGATCAAACGAAAAAAGTTTGTTTGAACGCGTGTGTTTGTATGAATAAATGACAAAGTTACATAATTGCGGTTTTTGAAAATGTTTTTATCTAAAAAAACTGCTGACTATATCTCATTCAAACCAATTTTCGTTATAATATGTCACCGGAAAATAATAAAAACCGCAAATTCATAAATTTCCTAAAAAAAAATATATAAAGGCAATCGCTTCGCGATCACCTTAAATTTCTAAATATGACGAATCTATAAGGCTTCCGTTTTATAATAGTGTGAACTGCCTATCTTTAATCTAGGCAACCTTGGATTCACACAGGCAGTCCTGGATTTGTCAATAGGCCGTGGTCTAGGCGCTGTAGCGTCCTAGGGGCGGCCGCGAGAGAAAATTATTATTTTAGAAAGGTACATATGGGGCGGCGGAAATAATGTGGCCTACACTCATATAAATCCGTCACTGCACACAGGTTGTGATTGAGATACGAGTGGCAACCTTATGTTCGATTGGGAATAAATTAAAATTTAATTTGAGATGTATTTTGATTAAATAACAGATGAAGGTATTTTTCCAGCTATTAAAAGGCTGACCAGATAAATAAAAACCTCACCATTTGCAAAAATGTGACGAACTAAATTCTTCTATAGAATTTGACATTTGTAACAATGTAGAAGCGTAAGTGACGACTCAAGCCAGGTTTTTTATTTCTTTGGTCAGGCTTTACCTGTTTAATCTTGGCAACCTCATCAGAACATTATATTGTGTTGTGTCATACTCATAAGCGCACAAGGGTAAAACCGGCAACCCTATTTTTATACTCTTTGGGGTATATTCTCTTAGCTGATGCTCGAATTTCACGAATAACATACCTATCAGGGAGGAAGATAAAAAAAATTACTAAGCATATTGTTTCACATCATCGGCACAGGATTTAGCGCGGCAACCTATGTACGATGTATCAATCTATTCATTATCTACCATGTAATTTTTCATTACACATTAAATTCATAAGAATTAAATAACAGTTTAGGGTAGATATTTACTTAAACCGTATCTCGTATTATTACTTTTTAAAATGATAGAAAATCAATCAAAGCTTGAAAATCAAGACAAAATTCAATATGCATTCACAACACTTTTTTGTAAGTTTATCCTTACAAAAAAGTAATCATAACTTGATTATTATGCAACATTTTTATTACCTATTTATAAATTCAAAACATTATTTGTTAGAATAAGTGGAACAACCAAAGTTTTAAAAGGTCTGAAAGTGCAAATAAGTTGGGGCAATACTTGTATAGGGGTGACGTCATCGCAACACGCGAACGCGATTACGTCAGCGCGCAGAATACCAGTTGGGTTCACTGGATGATGACGTAATCTCTAAGTTAGAAACATGGTTATTATTAATGAATTTAGGCATTAAGGCTGTTGAACAAGTTTAAGTACGATAACTATTAAACTTTTTGCCAACTATAAATACAATAACTACATTGATACTGAATTCCTTCTAATAAGGTGTATTTCAACTTCATAAATAAATAAGTTTACTATAAATATGATTGAAGAATAATGGACATATTCTTAATGACTTTACCAACCCCATCACATACTTGAAAGTGGACATTAGAAGTACTTAATGTTAAAAACGTCTTTGCACTTTAGAGCAAAGACTTTGAAGATTTAGATAAAACATAACTATGAATGAATTAATGAATGATGTCACCAAAGCTGGTGGTTACCAGGCCGTAAGCCGTGTGCTGACCAGGGTACAAAAATCATGAATGATACAGGTTAGTGACAAATGCGGCACACAAACAAGTAGTGTCAGCAGCGGCACATTCAACTGACCTGGCGCAAATGACAAAGGAGATGACAGCGACACTTCATTCTCGCATCCTGGTTTAGTTCCCATGCGATTGTCTGCAATATTATCAGTTTCTTATACTCTAAAGTATTCATACTGTTTCAATCTGTCCAGTTTTTTCTTGTTAAATTCAATGTCCATTTTCTTCTTTTTAAGCACAAGTATATTTTTAGTCATATAGAAAGCTCCCTTTTTCTAATATATTATATATTAATAATGTTGAAGATATATTTCTACCTCTACGACTATGTTAATGACTTTGTTATTCTCTAAAGCCCCTGTAAACGATCAGATTTATTTGATCTGTTTGCCGGTTTAGAGGATCATACTCCCTACGTCAAAGCAAAACAGAGATCTTGTTTGACAAACATCGCCGCACACTTTCAAACTTGTTTGTCACACACGGCATCAATCAAGATTTTCATCAGACATGTAGAATGTTTGACAAACACTTCAAAACACAGCTGAACACTATCAAATAATTTTTAATTTGACAAACAATTTGATTGTTTACCGGGCGCTTTACAAATCTAATAGCATCTTATGAATAAGAACCAAATTATAAGCAGTGTAAATATACATATATATAGCTGTAGTGTTGTTTTCTTTAAAATAAAACAAATTATTTGTTGTTTTAGTGATAATGACAACACTAATAAATTAACACCAGTGACTAAAATCATAATCATACACCCAGTTGATATGTAAAATGTAAAACTCATAGAATCTTAAATTATTTAGAATATATTCAAGCACAATCTTTATATATTATTAACTAAGTCACATCCTTTTATCTGTCATTAAAGGTGGTCCCACAGTAGGTAAACAACTACTTACCAGCTATTTCAGCTCCACCAAGATCATTCAATATTTTTCTGTATGATGGACGTCTGGTAAGCATCTCTCTATATTTTCTTTTTGGACCTTCATCATCACTACAGCTGTCATCACTGCATGACTGCCCTTGAGCACTCATTAATGTATTAGGCTCTGGTTTGATCTAAAATCAATAAGTAGGTATAATAATTATATACGAAATGTCACAACAAAAACAATATTATAAATGATTACAATAACAAACTCAACTGCACATACCTGCAGGGTCTGCAGAGTTCCTTGGGTTGTATGTATTACTGAGCTAGGTTTGCTGACAAGTATAACATTTCCTTTGGGTAACTGCACAGACTGTATATTGGATGCTGTTTGAATAACTGATTGTTGGTTTGGTTGTATCACAGATTGAACCTGAAATTAAAATTTGTATATAAACATTAACTGTCACTTCACTTCCTATCAATATAACAATGAATTTACTAGGTTTTAGGTAATCCTACTAATATTATAAATGCGAAAGTTTGTGAGTAGGTATGGATGTATGGATGTTTGTAACTCTTTCACACAAAAACTACTAAAGACCATGATTTGGTTGAATTTGGCACACAGATTAGCCTGGATTAAAACATAGGATACTTTATATCCCGATATTCTCATGGGAACAGGAACCACGCGGGTGAAACCGCGGGCGGCCGCTAGTGATGTCATAAACAAACACCTGTGCCGAGGAAGCTTGTGCCGGGAGCGTGAGCTGCACGATGCTTGTGGCGGCGACGACGTGCGGAGCCGAGCCAGCCGTCGCAGGCCCTGCATTCGTGAGCGGGTCTCCCGATCCCGCACTCCCAGATGTTCCATTCTCCTCCACCATTCCGTCCATGCCCACAAAGGTCACCTAAAATATTCAAGGTCAGTTCGCGTTACTCCTCGTTCATCACACCTATTTAGGCTGGTTTATTATCATTTTCACTATCATCAAGTTCTTTAGTACAACACTGGGTAGTCGAGTAAGACATGTTACGACGAAAATCATCGGCGTGTCGTGTTTTTATCAAACGTTTTCTTATTGCGTCTAACATAATACGCAAATCTTTTAATGTTTCGAGGACGGCTACAGTTAGCTGCAAATGTTTTATCATTGCATGTATTCTCCATAATTTGGAAACCCAATAGCAGTGACCGTGACAGGTTACGAGTTTTGTCTTCAGTACGAGCACTCACCAGTTACGTATTCCTCGTCACCGTCTATGCTGCGTCCGGAGTGGGCGAACGGGATGGTACGTAGTAGCCACGTCAACTGTGAGAAGACTCGTCACTGGCGGAGACCTATGATCTTGAATGCGTCATAACAATATGGCCGAAAATTGTCAGACGCATGCGCTGAAATGCGCTCTTCTCGATCCTTTACCTCCCCCAACCCTACCCCAGACTAGGGGGAAAAACAAAACATCTCTACTCCACCATACGGTAGTATTCCACTTATCAAATATTTAGTCAAAGAAATTGGACGAGGACGAATTCATGAATGGTTTCATTGATAAATTCTTTGATCAAATGCATATTGGACAAGACAAAGGTCTTTGATAAGTGGAGTATACCCCACAAGAAACATTGCACAGATTACTATTATCACAGATAATATAATACTATACTAGTACTATTATTATGTAGTTACAAAAGTGTTGGCATTAATCGATTACTTTTTCAATCGATTCGTTAGTTGGTTTATCTCCTCAAGCGTGTTGCGTCGCAAACGCTTTGAGTATTCAAAACACACTTTTTGAATACTCAAAGCGCAAACGCAATGCGACAGGACAGACTCGAAATAGCCGTCAAGTGTGTTGTGTCGCATTGCGACAGAAACGTATAGGGCATATAAAAAGCTTGTCTGTGGCAAAACTACTGTATTTCTATCTTAAAAACTTATGTCACTGTCTAGTATTGTAGATGAAACGAGACGACTATAAAATCAAAAAGAAACGTCTATTAGTAAAATAGACGTTACGTTATACCACAGATATACCTAACTATAACCAGGGGGGGCTCACTCCGCAATTCAATCGATTACGCGCTGTCTACCGCGAGGTAGAGAAATCACGGGTGTCACGCGCGCTCAGTTGTGCATGCGACGCGACGCCACGCGAGAAAGAAGTCACCTAAGTAGTTTACTTTCACCACACTTTCGCGCCAAAACACAAGTGTGTTACCTTGTGGTTTTACCCATAGCAAAATGCGTAATATTAAACATTATTATTGCGCGGCCTTCGGTTGTCTTAACAACGACAGAAAGAGACCAGATTTAAAATTTCATAATCTTCTTAGAAAACCTGAAAGAAGTTTTTTTGTGTGACTATACTGTCTTATTCTATAAGTACTTATCTATAATACTTAATGATTCGAATATTTGATTTAAGGTAAGGACCCCGCCCCACCTTAGCATAGGTATTTACGACGAAAATAAAAATCGACAAAGTGATTCTCGCTTTGCATCGTGACGCTAGCGCTCATCGCCCGTGGCAACCGTGCCGTGGCGCACGGAACTACGCGGACGCGCGCTGCGCCCGCTAGCTTGTTCTCACTTCACGATAGACGTTATCGAATATATCGGCCTGGCCTGGCCACGAAAATGCGCGGCGGCGACACGGCGCGCGACGCAAGCGAATTACGCAATCATTGCGCGCTCGCAACAGACGCCTAATGAAATAAGTCAATGAGACGCACCGACGGATGCGCAATTCGCTCGTCGCCGCCCGTCGCCGCCGCGCATGTTCGTTGCCAGGCCGTTAAGAGTATTCGCCCGGACAGTGAAAGGTCGTGGGTTTGAGTCCCATCGGGGCTACTTGTGAGACGGGTCGACTTTTTAGCGACTCCGTAGCTCAGTGGTGAGAGCATTTGCCCAGACAGTGAAAGGTCGTGGGTTCGAGTCCCATCGAAGCTAGTTGTGAGACGGTCGACTTTTTCTAATACCTACCTACTTCATTTTCAATTTTTTCAGTAAGTAAGAAACAAAAATTGAACTGTGAATGCAAAGAAGTAAAAATAAAAATTCTAAGCTTTCTGTATTTAAAAATCATTTGCGCTATTTGTTATTCCTTTTACTTACTTCGTCGTAACATTGCAGTCGAGTCGACCCTAGTGCGGCAACCAAGACCACCCAAAACCAATTTGGCTTAAGCGTTTCCGAGTAATAGAACCGTATTACGTACAGCTACGGTTCAATTTCGCTTGTAATGAACGGTAAATTAGTTAGGCAGGCGTGCGGGTGCAAATTATTTTAGACCTAATTTTCGCGTGAAAAAGATTGATAATTCATTGTAACAGTTTCGGAAGTGAGCCTTCTGCTACAAATATTATTCTGTGCTATAACTATAGAAAATAAACACATAATACATTTATCACTTTATTTTTGAAAATATAAAGAATATTAATATTTGAAATAATTCAGCAATAAACGATTTATCTATCTATCTATCTATCTATCTCTTTTCAATACACGCTGAACTGTCAATTAGGAGGAAAGGAAAGATATATCGTTTCGTTGTTCAACTTTTTTGTATCCATTTATGTTTATTAGTACATCTTTGAATATGACGATTTGATTTATGGTCAACGCCCCGCGCCATCTTATTTCGGTTTTAATAAGATCAATTTTGCAACAAAAAATGAAAGCACCGTAATATCGTAATGATTCGTCGAGTTAGATCGAATTCATCTCGAGTTAGGCCCAACTTGAGTTAACTTTTAGTTACTCGAGTTGACACATCACTAATCTGTCAATTTTATCTTTCTTTCTCTATGATATGATATCTGTCGAATAGAAAGTATCGATACGGTACTCGTGAGTAGCGAGTAGTATCGAAAAAAAAGTATCGTACTCGTAAAAGTATCGATAGAAAAGTATCGATACCTTGAGGTATCGATACTTTATAGTACTCATTTAAAAGACCAAAAAAGGGCTCAATTCCAGAATGATAGAAAGTTTTTTTTTTCTTTTCCTTATATGGTTTGTAGTCAATATGGCTTGTAGGGAGCCACTTCCATCGGAGCGCGCCCATTATTGCTTGCAGTCAACTCTTCTTCAGTCGACGAATGCTCTCAGATATGGTTAGCTGTCCTGCAAGCTGATTTGGGTGTTTATGTAGTCGTGACTTATAGTTAGCACCACAGCAACTAATCACTTCTTTGACCATTGGCAGATTCAGGATGTCATGGATCTCCTCTGTTTTGATAAACCATGGCGCGTTTGATATTTGTTTTAAGATGTAATTCTGCGCCCTTTGAATTATCATGATATTGGAGTCGCAGGCAGAACCCCATAGTTTAATTCCGTAAGTCCAGATTGGTTTTAGCATTGTTGTATATATGAGAATCTTGTTATCAATTGCTAATTTTGAGTTTCTACCAAGTAGCCAGTAGAGACCCCTATATTTTAAGTTGATCTCATCTCTTTTCGTTTGGACGTGCTTCTTCCAGGTGAGCCTGCGGTCTAGGTGTATTCCCAAGTATTTTACTGAGTTTTGATGGGGAAGATGACTACCATTTAGAGTAACTGGGGCACAGTCCTCTTTGCGAAGAGTAAACGTTACGTGCACCGATTTGGACACGCTAGCTGCAATCCTCCATTTCGCCAGCCATTTCTCCATTTTATTTAGTCCACTTTGTAAGAGCTCAGAAGCTTGGGTTGGACATGGGCTAGAAGCAAGTAAAGCTGTATCGTCTGCAAAGGTCGCTACTGTGACATTTTGACTTTGTGGTAGGTCTGATGTGTACAGAGTGTACAAGACCGGCCCAAGTACAGACCCTTGTGGGACTCCTGCAGTGATGTCGTGGAAATTGGACGAGCAATTATTTTCCTTGACTTGAAATATTCTATCAGTTAAATATGATTTAAGGATTCCGAAATAGGTGTGTGGTAGTAAGGATTTTATTTTGCATAGCAGCCCTTTGTGCCAAACTCTATCAAAAGCCTGCTGTATATCCAGGAAAGCCGATGAACAGTACTCCTTTTTTCAAAAGATTTCCTAATTGCTCTACACACTCTATGAACTTGTTCCGTGGTGGCATGTTTTTTTCGAAAGCCAAATTGATGATCGGGAATGATGGACTTTTCTTTCAGGACGCTGGTGAGTCTATACAGCAATATTTTCTCAAATAGCTTGGACACGATTGGCAGTAAACTAATGGGTCTGTATGAAGTAACTTCGTGGCTAGGTTTGCCAGGTTTGTGTACCATTATTATTTGTGAGACTTTCCACAGGTCTGGATAGTATCCTATACGCAGAATGGCGTTAAATAAATTGGTGAGATACACAATTGCCTTACGTGGAAGCTCTTCTAGAACTTTTTTATCGATGAGGTCGAACCCTGGAGCTTTATTGTTATCCATTGATTTGATAATTCTAAAGACTTCCTCAGGACTTGTTGGTTTTAGTGGTAGATCGAGCTGAAGGTCCTGGTCAAGAATAGAGTTAATTTCAGATTCATCAGTATTTGCTACGGCATCGTTTGATTTGAAAACTTGGGAGAGATGATACGCAAATGCGTCAGCTTTGTCTTGTGCGGTTTTAGCCCAGCTTCCGTCTTGTTTTCGGATTGGAGGCTTGTGCTGTTGTGGTCGATTAAAGTTTTTACATGCTCTCCATAGTGAGTAGTTTGTGTCTTTCGAAGGTGAAAGGCCTTCTAAATATGTCTCTAGTGCCACGTCATTTGCCTCCGAAATAAGCGTTTTCAACTCGCTTGACGCTTTGTTGAGTGCCCTTTTGTCGCATGGGAGTCTGCTAGTGTGCCATACACGCCGGAGTCTTCTTTTTTCCAAGATATTTAATCGTATTGTTTCAGAATATACTTTACTTTGTTGTGGGCGCTCGATAGAATCCGGCGTGCAGATCCAACAGCATTTTTGGATCGTGTTGGTTATTGTCCTGACAGCATCGTCAATGTCGGTCTCAGTTTTAAGAGCTATTTTCAGCTCGAGATTGTCCTCAATCAGCTCACGAAAGTTACTCCAATCTGTGCGTTTGTTGTATAGTTTAGGATTTATTACAACATTGAGAACTGTGGTACCAATTGTAAGTATTACTGGAACATGGTTAGTGTCGGCATCTAGGCAGGTTTGGATATGGTGGAAAAGTCTAGATAGACCCTTAACGACAAAGAAGTCTATCACGTCAGGTAGTTTGTTTAGGTCAGAAGGCCAGTGCGTAGGCTCTGCTGTAGCGATTGTGGTTAGTTGGTTCTTATCCAAGCTTTTCTTTAATTCTCTACCTCTGGTGGTAGTCAATCTGGAGGCCCAATGCTCGTGCTTTGCATTCCAATCACCCCCGGCTATAAAGCGCGGGCCCAAGGTGTTGAAGAACTCATCATATTGCTCCTCTGTTATTTTATGTTTTGGGGGACTGTATATGGCTGAGACATTGAATGCTGCATTTCGGTCTTCAATTGAAATAGTTGTGGCTTGGATATGGTCTTTTTTAAACTGCAGTAGTTCGTAATGCTTAATATTAGATTTGACTATAATAGCCGCTCCAGCATGGGCAGTACCGTCTGGGTAATTCGTTGGGTAGATATTGTAATTTTGTATTCTTATACTACTGCTTTTGGTAAAATGGGTTTCAGACACAAGCAGTATGTCTATATTGTGTGATTTTAACAAGATTTCAACTTGCTCCTTGTTTGGAGACAGTCCATCTAGGTTCCAGGCTACAATCTTAAGGGAAGTCATCGCGATTCCCTTGATATTAGGGTTGTTAAGAGACTAATTAATGTACTCATCTGGTGAAGGATTATATCTAATTTTTCGGCTTGTTTCAAGAACATTTGTTCAATTGTGTTGTTTGATGTTGGGTTCTCTGCTCCTTTGCTGTTTAGGTTATCTTTTAATACATCGGAATATTTCGCCTTTGTATTGGGATATGTGTTAGATCTATCCGTTTCCAAATTAGGCTGTGAAGGGAGTTGGCTGTTGAATGTCTCAATTGTTTTAGTATTTTTATCTTTAGTGATAGAGCGAAGTCTTTTATTGAATTTCCTGTCATGTATTTCTCTATACACTTCACAGCCTTTGTAATTTGCTGGGTGAGCGCCGAGACATAGAGCACATGTTGCTGGGGTGTTGCGATCGGATTTGGGACAATCAGAGGTTCTGTGAGATTCTGCACATTTCACACAACGATATGGCCTCATGCAGTAGTTTCTAGAGTGACCATATTGTTGACACCGTTGGCACTGGACTACCACTTTCCGTTTTCGTGGGTCCTCTATAGAGATCGATTGGTGGTGTATATATTTAATGTCTCTTACAGCTTTGTTGTTGGGGCCCTGCTGAATGTTCGCAAAAAATGTGGAGGTAAGTTTCTTTTCCGGTCCATACTTTGCATTGATTATTTCCCCAATTACCAAGTTGCCCGTTCTCTCTATTGTTGCTTTGATTTCACTGGTAGGCGTAGTGTGGTGAAGATTTTTAATTACAATTCTAAAGTGTCGTTTATCCTTGCTATTAAATGTATGTCTAATTAATCCTTTTTGTCTAACAATGTCTATTATATTTTTATACGCATCAGCCGTTGCGCAATTAATTCTAAGCTGATTTTTATTCATAATTTTATAGGTGAACTCTGATTTGTCTGCGACACATTCAAGAAGTTCCGTCAGCTTGTTCACATCTTCAATGCCATATAGAAATATTGGTGGTGGTTTCGAGGCTTTTTTTGTAGCATTGTTCTGAGTATTGTCGTCTTGTTTTTCATCAACAGGCAGACCACTAAATTGATTGTTGATGGTTATCCTTTCAGGAGATGGCGAGGATACTTTTTTTCTCTTGGCGTTTCTAAGTAAGGGTGCTCTTTGCCATGGAGGAGGATTGGCGTCAGTTGTGGAGCTCATTGATTCCTGGTTGGGGTTTGTCGGGTCTTGTATGTGGGTTTGGGCTTGATTTTGGAGGTCTACTGAGGAGCTTAGTGACAGACTCCTGGGTCTGTTCGTGAATAGGCTCGGGTGAAAGGCTTGCTGAACTAGCCTCTTATTAGTTTTTTTTGGAGATGTAAGAGTTAGATCCATATGATGCAGCACATTGCCCCCCCCAGAATACGCGGGGCAGCCTGAACTAGGCTCAGGGGGGGATTCTCCGGCATGGCCGGTACCCTCCTGGGGTAATTCTCTATTTTGTTCTGCAGACATGGTTATATGGGAACACAGGTAGCAAGTATTTCCCCAAATCTTGCTTCCGTTATTTTTTTTTATTTTTTATTGGTTGATAGGCAAGCGCTTGTCCGCTATCACGCCTGATGTTAAGCGTTGATGCGATCTACGATGAATCGCGCTTGCCTAGAAGGTACCGGTTCACTCGCGACTTGAAGACCCCCAGATTGTACCTATCGGGAAATACAGACTCAGGCAAGGAGTTCCATTCCTTAGCGGTACGGATAATAAAATTAGAAGCAAAACGCTTAGTCCGTGTCCCAGGAATATCCACTATAAAACGGTGGCGCTGATTCGTACGTCTGGTTGTCCGTTGGAAGAAGGGAGATGGTGGAATTAGGTTGTGCAATTCCACTGCACACTCGCCGAAATGTATCCGATAAAAAACCGATAAGCTTGCAACTTTGCGTCTATGCTAGAGGCTTTTGAGCTTTTTATCGAAGAGATAGTCATTGCCAATGAGCTTTCTGGCCCTCCGCTCAATAGCTTCTAGTGTCTGGAGCTGGTATTTGGCAGAGCCATCCCAGAGATGAGAACAGTACTCCATACATGAACGAATTTGCGCTTGATAAAGATTGAGCAGCAGTTCCGGCGTGAAGTACTTTCTCACCTTTGCCAGAACGCCAAGCTTTTTAGACGCTAATTGAGCTTTACTCTCAATGAAAGAGCCAAAATTGAGAGATGGAGTCAAAGACATGCCGAGAAGCTCTAGATGTTCAGTAATCGGCACGGATACACCTCGGAAAGTAGGAGACAGGTCAAAATTACTCCTTTTGGCAGAGAACAGACACGCCTGGGTCTTAGATGGATTGAACCTGACCAGATTGGCATCGCCCCAATCGGAGACTGCCTGCAGTGATAGGTTCATGCGACTAACCATGAGCTTTTTGAGGGTATTTAGTCCTCATGGCTCACGGTAGCCCGGAAGGGTTAGTTTGATAATTGAGCCGCACTGAACAACAGCCGAACAAGTGCACAAGGAGTTCTCATACACCTGGCCAGCCACTACACAGAACGTCTCAACTGACCGCCGCCCTGGCTCGGCGTTGACGTCTTTTTAAGGCCGCCTAGATGTTGACAATACCAAGTTGTTGGTAGGTATAAGACGTTGTTCGCGGCCAACCCTCGACCTCTTTTCTCATCCGGGCTTGGGACCGGCAAAGGCAGAGTTTAATGATAGAAAGTAAAAATAAATAATTCAAACAAGTTCATTGAGAAATCAATCAGCCTTTATTATTATTTCAATACTTTTTGCAACCAATACTTTCATTAACTATGTAAGCTATTCTTACATAAAATTAGAAAATCATATTTCTTTTAACATTACACACTTCCTTTATAACATACCATAGTTACTTTCAATATACATACTTTTCTGTAATCAAGGGTTATTTCAATAAAACAAAAATGTATAATAATGAAGACTAGCCTCAAATTAAAACAAATGAACTGACAAATCCAAATCAACATCAATTAAGTATTAACTTTTTTCTTTACTGACAAAATTACAAACAAAATACTTTTCACAATCTGAAAGTAAGTTGATGTCCCACCACCGCCGGCCGGCGCCGCTAGAAACTGAAGAATCAACTCCATCCCCCAACACCACCAACACCTACACCAGAGCCAGAATGAAGTGGGCACTACCCCGCAATATTGTGCCCCGCCTTTCCCCGAACCACCTCACCCAATCCTCACATCCCTTCCAACACCTCTACCTTAAATTACAGCCCGTACCCCGTTTGCGCGCTCGCTCGCAGGCGCTAGCTGGGCCTCCCCCAATGGGGTCTCACTCGGCTGGCTGGCCGCGACGAGGGCCACGAACATCCGACGGGGCACACCACTCGTCCGAGAACGGCCGCGCAAAGTAGCACCAAACACCGTGGGGCAGTAGCCTCGCGAGATGAAGCCCGGGGAAGGAGCAGAAGTTCTAACTCGAACCCGCCTTCATCGGCGGAAGAAATCCTTGATGATTAAATAAGTATGAATTATTCGATACGATACTTGCCAAAAAGTACTCATCAGTAAAAGTATCAAAACAAAAAGTATCGAGTACAAAAGTACTCGGTATCGAATAAAAAGTACTCGATACCAAAAGTATCGAAAAAAAATCGTGCCCCTATGTCTAATCTGTCCAATCCAAATCCAAAAATTTCGTGTGATTTTGATTTGACCGACAATATTATTTTGCTAGGATATTATTATTGTATCTTTATTGATAATATCATAGAGTAACTTTATAAATGACTGAATGAAATGAATGCCGAAAACAAACAAACTATACCTACAATATTTAGTTTTATTTTATCTCAATAAAATTCAAGTTTTACTGAACATATTTTTTTTTGAAATTGGCTCCTGTATCTTTTTGCAGACATGACTGCTAAAGGTTCCTTTGAAAACAAATTTGAAGATTCTCCTGAAAGCACCAATAATATTTTGAATGATTCAAAGGATGGGGTAAGTTTTGTTTTTTTTTGTTTAAGTCCTAACTAATTATAAATAATCTGCACTTGAGTAATTTAACAAATCAAATACTTAAATATTGTTTTTTATATGTTTAGGTTAGTGGTTCCCCTTTTCTGTGAATGCAGGACGACTACCTACAATGTCGCATGCTGGGTCATTGTGCGAAGTTTTTGTTTTAATGCTTAATATTACGTATTCTTAATCTTATCTATGGCACAGAATAATTTATATATTAGTACTAAGGTACAGAGGTATTGGGTGAAATGGTCCTGACCTAGGTGACTGATCACCCGTCCGGCTTCGCTGGCGTCCTCCCTATAAATAAGGTACAGAAGGCGCACTCTGCAAACTCATTCAAATAAAAATAAATCTTTCTGCATGAAAATAAAGTCCAATTCCAGTCGCTTTGTCATCGCTTGCCTACTGTTAAAATAACCTAAAGTTCGCGCATGCAAGCAAAACTGTATCCAACAGCTACGAGCGAGAGTTTCTATTTCTATGAAAGTCTCAAACAGCTCGCTCGCTGGTTAGGGTTGCAAGCGACTTGCGAGTTCAGTTTTGTTGTTTCTTTTATTTAGGCACCCGTAAACACAACAGTATCTTTTATCAATCAATCAAATATTTATTTATTCACATAGACATACTAAGCATGTACTTATGAATCGTCAATATTTTCCTACCACCCATTCAAGACTTTTTTAACTGACAAGAAGAATGGGCGCAAGAAACTTGCCAGCGCGTTTCTCAGGTAACGACATTTACAAAAAAAAAAACAGATTGTTACTTATTACAATAATTGAACAAGCATAGAGCACATATTATTAAATAACATTTAATGGGAAAATTTTCTCATAATCATTTCATAACCAAGCATTGTGGTTTTTCAGATAATCTTTGACTTCATAATAACCTTTGCTCATGAGAGTCTTTTTAACATGAGAGTCTTGTTTTTTAAATTCATGCAAAGGCAATTCAATTACATCTTGTGGAACTTTATTCAAAAAAGCTATGCCTTTCCCCAAAAACGAGCCTCTAGTATTTTCTAGTCTAAATCTTGAAACAGCAAGTTTAAATTATGAACATCACTTTTCTTTATTCGGATTATATGAATGTTTAGTAGTCATTGTTCGGTGCACAAAAATCACAGAAATGATCGATTGTCGATCGTTTTACGCGCAACGAGGAGCGTACGTGCCGAGCGACATCCTTCTGACATACGCCTGCCCGGGAGGCGCGCCGGCTGAACGTACCTGAATAGCGGAGTGACACCCCCCTGTCAAAGATTATGATTGTAATGTTCGCTTTTTATTATCTTTTTCTTTATACTACTTAGTCAAGTTGTTATTATTTTTAGAAGGGGGGACGCCAGTGAATCTGGACGGGTGATGAGTCACCTTAATCGGAACCATTACATCCAGTTTCCCAAGTCCTCTGAAAGCTGAGAGCAGGGGGAGGTGGGTTATTGTTTACCCCACCAGGGTCATACTACTCTCGAACCTACCTGTATGCTTACAGTACCTGCTGAGTTGACTTATCGTTAACTGCTTTAGATCCTCTTCCACAAGCTTGTCCGCTCCAAAGAGCTCCCAGCGCAGTGATGCGTACATCGTGCATTCTGCCATGAAGTGGTAGCTGGTTTCTTCTCTAACCCTACATTTCGGACAGATGGATGGGATCCATTTGATCACTGACAGGTGTCTGTTTAGTGAACGGTGTCTAGTCAATACTCCTACAATCGTTCTTAAGCGGCCCATTCACGAATCTCGGCAGACCGCCCCGCGCCGCGCCGTCCGTCGCTTTGCGCAGGATGGTGAATGTTGTCTTGTCGCAGTTGGCCACTGCAACAACATTCACCATCCTGCGTGAGGCGACGGACGGACACGGCGGGGCGTCCTGCCGTGAATGGGCTGCTTTATATTTCTCCTGCTTTGTTTCAGCAGCTCTCTAGTTTTCTTCTTGTCAACTGATTTGATGAATATCTATGATAGATAGATAGATAAATTATTTATTTGCAATGAACATGCACACATTACAAAAATAATTACAAAAAGAAAAAAAGCAATCAAATATAATTAAAGGAAATTTAAAAAAAAACATATTTAACATCACTTTGTGTGCCGTACCTAACGATGCAAAAAGGCGAAAACTCAGTGGTACATTTACTCATAGAGTAAATCACTGGTTTTCAGTTTCCACCCATAAAAAATAACGAGTACGCGCTAAAGTAATTGATATATTTAGTACATCATTAGGTTAGAGCTATGACTGTCTACAGTCCTTTCTTTTCATCCATCTTTGGTTGGTTTCTTTGATTGTTCTAATCTCGATAATATTCATAGTGATTCTGTGTGATTGGCAGTCTTGGTCAGGGCCAATGGAGGGTCCATAAGCTCCTCTCCTGGCTAATTCATCAGCTTCTTCATAGCCTTTGTTACCGTTTCGTGTCCAGGTACCCAGGCAATTTCCACCTCAACCAAGTTTGCAAGTTCCTGAGAGCTTTGTTTGCATTCCTTCACCAAAGCTGAGGTAGTCTCTGTTTTGTCAAGGGCTTTGATGGCAGCTTGACTGTCGCTGTATATAATTATTTTCCCTTATATTTCCATATGCTTATTATGCTGTTGTATTTGCCCAGATTGAAAGTAGCTCTTATAGTGTTGGTTTTAGCTATGTATACCCCAGTTCCCGATAGCTTAGTTAATTATTATCTTGACCCATCAGTGTAGCATACTGCAGTGCTATCCAGATTGTCTTGTTCTAGGTTCCAGTCTTCTCTGGATTTGATGCTTATTCTGTACTTTTTGTCGAAGATCCTTTCCTTTTTATTAGGTCAATAATAACCAGTATCATAGAAAGGTTTTCTCGTACTTTTTCCCTATTTGCGTGACCTTTGTCATTGTGGCTTCCTATCCATAGGTTAGTGCTTTTCAGCTTAAAACATTGTTCTGTAGGTTTCTTTTCGATCTCAAGATCGTTTATTGCCCGTGGTACTACCAGTATTACTACCAGTAGTACTATGGGAAAAAAAAACCTACTGGATCACTTGGTAGTACGACAGGATATTTAATCACATAAGTGTTGAAGTAAAATATAATAAAAAAGACACTTAAATTTAATTACCACCAATTAAATTAAATTACTAGTTAAATATGAATTTATAATATATTTCCGACATAAAGAAATCAACTTCCTGGCCTTACTTTAGAATCGAAATAAAATAATAATAATAATAAATTAAGTAAGTAGATACTTCAATAAAAAATCTTTATTTGAATTCACAAAATTAAATAACGAAATACAAGCAAACAACGACTGCCAAAAAAAACAACAAAAATTAACTTCTTTCTTTTCATTCTACTCAGAAAATATTTAAATTAGAGATGAATCTTTTTTTCCTATGTATGTTCACCGATTTCTCCGTCAAATGTGGACCTATTTTCATAATTCTTTTTTAATGGGAGAGTTTCCTGCAGTAATTTTTCGATGCACTAGATGGCGCTGTTACCCTAACACAACCTACTTTTTTCAGCCTATTATGGCAAAGTTCATTGAAAGAAAGAAAAAGAAGAAAGTTGGAGTTGTTGGAAGAAAGTTGTTCACTTACCGATTCTGAGTCGATCTTAAAAATTTGTGCACCGATAATCCACGCGGTTTCACCCGCGTCGTGTGGTACCCGTTCCCGTAGGAATATCGGGATAAAATATAGCCTATGTCACTCGGGAAGAATGTATCTTTCTAATGATGAAAGAATTTTCTAAATCGGTCCAGTGTAGTTTCGGAGCCTATTCGATGCAAACAAACAAACAATCAAATCTTTCCTCTTTATAATATTATTATTATATTAAGTATAGATGAAAAAGTAATATGCTTAACAGAAAGAAAACATTATGCCAAATTTATAATATTAAATGCTAAATTGGCAACACTGAGCACGTTTTCTATACATATAATAAAACAGAAACGGAAAAAAGTCTGTACATGGAATATTTAAAAAAAATAATTACTGCTATGTGATGTGTACATGATATAGACCCCAAAACGATAGATAATAAAATTTTTGTCTGTTTGTCTGTTTGTCTGTTTGTCTGTTTGTCTGTTTGTATGTTCGCTTTTCACGCAAAAACTACTGGACGGATTTTTACCAAATTTTGTGAAGTAATAACTTATAACCCGGGTCAACATATAGGGTACTTTTTATTGCGGGAAAATGTCTTTATATTTAAAAAAACGTTGATAACGACTGTTTGTATGTTTGCTTTTCACGCAAAAACTACTGGACCGATTTTTACCAAATTTTGTGTAGTAATAACTTATAACCTGGGTCAACAAGTTTTTTTCTGTGATATTACTTAGACATAAAACCGATTTTAGGATATTTTCCATTATTTGTATAATTCAATAATGTACCTAATACCATGCTTAAGACAAATAATGACTTAATGATAATGATGATTTTTAGGGTTCCGAACCAAACTGGTAAAAAGGAACCCTTAAGGTGCGACTAAGTCTGTCTGTCTGTCAATGCTGGATATCTCGAGAACTACTAATGATATCAACTTGAAATTTGGAATAGTTTTAGACGACGTTTGCCCAACTATTTTGCAATTAGGGACAAATAAAAATATTTATATTTTTTCTTCAATAGGGGCTGAAAAATTTGAAGTGCGGCTACTAGGGCATAGAGGGTATCATATAATAGAGCGCTGCTTGCACACTCTTAATATTTTTTTTTTATTAAGCCGCATCGTTTTTGAATTATGATGAAAAATGTAAAAAAATACCATCCCCCCCCTTATTTCCGAAGTTTGCATAGAGAAAAATCTGAAATTATTTTAGGTGATAGGTAGAAGTTTATGTAAAGATTACAGGAAAAATAAAACAATGTCTCTAAATAGTAAACTTTTTCAGAAATCGCCAACAAAAAATATATTAGATCCACTATCGGTCAAGAGATGGAGCTGACCAAAAACTGCAATATTCTACATCGCGAATTCTCGGACGAATATGCCACGCCGATGAAAACATTTTTACGTTTAAAATGTCCTCCTTCCTACATACTCGCAGGTCGCTTTGGGTGAAGCACAGTTGTAGTTTTTTCTATTTTATAAAAGAAAAGATGGTAGGGAACCCTCGGGGCGCGAGTCCGACTGGCTCTTGACCGGTTTCTTCTTAGTATATTTTATACCGGTACCTTTTAGACTGTGTACGGACCGGCGCGGGCGGCGGCCCCACGCACGCCAACGAACGACATCAGGCATTGCTCGCTTCACGTTTCTGGCCTTCGAAGATCAATCTAAAGCTAGGTAAAGGATTACTGGGAGCGATTCCAGTTCACATTCGGAGTTTCTGATCATCTGATTGAGACAGAGGGGAAAACAGAACCTCTTTGATGGCGTTCGTTGGCCTTTGTTGGTCCGGTGTGTACGCAGCATTAGCACAGAATATGGCATAAGGCAAGCGCGATTCATCGTAGATCGCATCAAGGAACGCTTAGGGGCGTGTTAGCGGACAAGCGCTTGCCTATCAATCAATAAAAAAAAATACTTTAGTTTGTTATCACTACAAAGCTACTAACATGATGGCTTCTTACGTGCTTTTCTGTTGCAGTGATAATCATTGGAACTAAAACAGTTTTCATACGACAGGACAGTCCATTTTGACAGCTAATTTCGTATTGCAAGTGGCTCCTCTGCCACGGCTGTCACCGGAACAGTCAGAAGTGCGGGACTATATTAAATTGCTTATGACACCCTGAGAAAACTCAGTTATTGTGATTTTAATTAATTAAAAATACGTAAACTATACTTGAATTAGATTTCGATTTATTGATTTGTAGATCAATTTGAATTGTTGGAAAACGGACATTGATTATTGTGATTTGATTACGATTATTGTTATTTGAAATACCTAGAAAAAAAATAGTAATTTATCGCAAGGCTCTACGTCAGCTAAGAGGATGAGGTTACTTCGTGCTTTTGAAACCGATGAGGACCGTGAAGCTCGGTTAACAAGCAATCGCGAGTGCAACACTGAATCCCGCGCTTCCGAGACCTACACCCATATACACACACATAATACCTTGCGGTCACTGGAAGGAAGTGTAGATTACACATAAAATAACAAATACAAAAGTCACTTTACCGTGCGTACGAAGTCGCGGCAACAGCTAGTAGTAACTAAATGAACTAAATGCTATTACACCTTGCTAATTAGGTTTCTAACTAGCATTTAGCAGTCAGTAACCGTACTTCTTTCTAATTAGCTTACTTTTTAGAATTCTAACTTGCTAATTGCTATTACATTTGACTGAATTCAGATGCTAATTCATTTAGACGCCTAAATTCAGTAAGGTGTAATAAGCCCTTTACCCTAGTCAAGTGTGTCACTCGATATTGCTAGGGTCTGTGTGCGAATGGTAAAGCGCCATCGCCAGCCACACTTTAGTATAACCTTTAACACTTGTTTAGCGTTTAAGTGAAAGCAGATTGTATTTTGTATAGGTAGTTAAATTTGAGAAATATTTTATTTCATCTTTTAAAATAGGTATGCGATTCTGTAAATAAAAAAATCCATTTGATGCTTTACTATTTAAATTGTTATAGATATCAGAGAAGTTTCAGTCAAAACTGCAAAATTTTAAACTAACAAAGTTAAATCTCTTGACAACGGGATTGGAAGAAGGAATATTTTACGACGGAACCGTTTATACTGGTTCTGCAGGACTAGCTTTGTATTATTTGACTTGTGGCTGGATGAAAAATTATACAAATCAAGATATGCTAAAGGTTTGTTAATGATTGATGAGAAACTAAATACCATTTGTTGAATATTAGGCAGGCTTGGTATATTTCAGCGCAATTTATGTCTATTAATATATATTTATTACTATTGATTTAACTAAAGACTTTGTTGTGCTGATGGTCCGCACGTACCTAATATTCTGTCTGTAAGCTGAATAAAGTTAATGCGGATATTAGGAGCAGACATAGTTATTATAAATTCAATAAGTCTTCACTAAACATTATTTGTTTTTGCATGCTTTTATTTTAAAGGCAAAACATGTAAACATTGTACCTACCTTGTAAGATCATTATATATGTAGGGTAGAGGTACCCTTTGTGGCCACTTTAAGGAATTTTTGACTTTTAAGCACTAAGTACTAGATGGTCTTAGGTATTTAAGACACAAACTATATCTTAAATTATAGATAATTTATCTAGCTTTAAAGGTACATTTTTCAATTTTTAAAAAGTTGAATAGTTTTGTATATAATACAAAATGTGTGAGAGGTGCCAAATGTACCGGTTTTGGCCACTTACTGATAGTTAAACTATTGTAAGTATTGCGAAAAATCAAAACCAAACCCAGGTAAAATCAATATATTCTAATGCGCTAGAAACCAGTCAATTGCAAAACCACAATTTAATTGTAACAAACAAAGGTTTATAAAGTACTAGCTGACCCGGCAAACGTTGTTTTGCCATATAATAGTGGACCCGGTCACCAACATCTTGTGTGTGTGTTTATACACCAAAAGTTGCCTACACCAGACAACAGATAGCGCTAGTTACACACTGCCAATAAAGGGGCCCAAGCTTGGTCTCTACTTCCTACATATAAAAAATTACTCTGTGAAGAAGAGTGAGTGTCAGATAACTCTGCGCGCATGCGCGACTGGGGCATTTCTGGCGCTAGTTACAGTACATTCTTTTATTCTAAGCTTATGGAAAATATTAATATTCGATTTTGACCGCGCAGACGTCAGTGATTATTTACTCTTTGGAAACGGTAATGGAAGAAATGACAGTTTTGTATCGAAGGTACGACAGTTAAACGATTTATTATAGAAAATTACAATTTTTACTCAATTTTCCGGAATAATAAGTAGCCTATGTTACTCTCCAGCTCCCAAACTATCCCCTTACCAAATATCACGTCGATCCGTTGCTCCGTTTTGACGTGAAAGAAGGACAAACAAACAAACAAATAAACAAACAAACAAACACACTTTCACATTTATAATATTAGTATGGATTTCATCCAAAACAAATTTCTTAAAATTTTCATACAAAACAATTTTTTCAAACAGAAAATAGAATTTATTGAAAAAAAATCTTATGACAAGGAATTCTAACGGTTGGTATTATTACCTTAAAATACCTTATTTTAATTGCCTTTATCAGAAATGGCTAAAAGTTGTTTAGAAAACTTTTAGAGCAAAAAGTGGCCAAAACCGGTACAGTGGCCAAAACCGGTACGCCTGCCCTACTATGTTTTATGCAAATAAAGAATTATGATAAATCTGTCTACCCTCCAGAGCCCCTTATTCCTCGTACATTACCAAGTTTGATAACTGGCTTTCTACAAGGAAAAATAATTCTTCCTAGCTTACCCGGTTTTCAAATGGGATATTTTTTTTCCTGGTAGAAAACCGTAATTTTATTAAGTTTTCTACGAAGTTTTTTTTTTCTTCTTAGCTTACCCAGTTATCAAAGGAGAATTTTTTTTTCCTCGTAGAAAGCTGTGAATTCAATTACAGCTTTGTACGTGTTGTTCTAAGAATAAGATTTTTTCCTACTTAGCCATTAGATCAAATAGACCGAATAATTACTTAGATTAAGTTTTACTTTAATAATTAGACCATCCAACCAACCGTTCCATCGGAGCTGGTTGTGAGACGGGTCGATGTTTTTCTAAAATATGTATTTCATTTTCAATTCTTCAATGATAAAAATTGCATTGTGAATGCATTGAAGCCCAAATTCTGAAATTTTCGGTGTCAAACAAACAAGAGAATAAGGAAACATATTTTATCCACAGGAGATGTTACTCAGATGAATACATAGAATTATTTAAAAAGCATTTAAAATGTATGCCATTTAATGATATATATGAACACTCTGAAATCAATACAGCATTCAATGAGTTTCATGACAGGTTTTGTCTACTTTATGAGCTTTGTTATCCTATTATTAGAATGAGAAGATTCTTATCAAATAAACCGCGTTGGACAAAGGGATTACAAAAAAGTTGCGCTACAAAAAGACTATTACGTCACAAATATTACAAAAAAAAAACCGATACGGACCGAGAAAAATACCTAAAATATAATAAGTTACTAAAAAAATGTGTGAATCAGTCTAGAAGAATAACTAACAAAAAATATGTTGCAAATAGCAAAAACATTTGTAGGGCAACATGGACAGTTATAAAGAAAGAAAACAATAAGGTAGAAACAAAAAAAAATATAAATAAAATAGTATTTTTTTTTTATTTATTCTTAGGACCACAAACAGGTTTACAATACAGAAACTAGTATAATATATTAGACATATAAATAGAAATGACTTATAATAAACCCTACACTAATGGCCACGTCTTAAATGTAAGAATTAAATAAGATAAAGGCCCATAGTATCGACAGTATACATTGAACTTAAATCAAACAGTTTTAGCTATTCTTAAAAAGAAAATGAGTTTTAATACCTTAAACCTAACTTAAACATCTAAAAAAAAAACAAATTACTAAAAGAAAAGAAGACCCACTTCACATATTAATATATTATACAATAAAAATATGAAATATAAGTATAAATATACCCACAAATAATAATTTTACATTTTTGACAAAATATCAATAACCTGTTTTTTAAAAGATCTAGAACTACATTTGAATATATCTACATTTGAAAATATTTTATTATAAGTGTCTTGCATACGATACAAGGGAGATCTGAATCCCGCATTTGTGCGACATCGATTAACAGCAAACAGCGTTTTCAATCGAGAGGATCGTTTATGCGTGTGAGATGGAACAGAGTATTTTATGTGGTGAATAATATTTATACAATCATATTTATTGTTACATAGATCGAAAAGTAACATAGCGTCTAATTGAGAGCGTCGTGATTTAAGGTCGAGGAGTTTATATTTTTTTAAGATAAGATAAGATAAGATAAATCGTTTATTTGCAAAACATGTGGTTAAAATATAGGTCTTGACGATAAAATGTGTACCGTTACATGTCTGCCATATGCAAACGGCGTGCAAAGATTATAATTTAAATATCAAATTAAATAGCTAATTACAATCAATTCTATAGTACTTATTACAATCACAGATAATGTCAAAATTATTTATATAATATCAAGTCACAAATAAAGAAACAATACAAATACAAGTCTAGATTTTAAATAAAATATTGGATATGGTCCAATGTCAGAAGATTATTATTTAATTAATGGTTTTATCACATAAAAAATCGGAAATACTGTAATAATTTTTTGTCAACAATAATTTAGATAATTTATTTTTAAATTGCAATAGCGTTAAACTTGTCAATTCTGCTGGGAGTTTGTTATAAATACGTATGGCCATGCAATATGAATTATTAGTGAACAATTGTAGCCTTTGGTACGGAATACGTAATTTATCTCCTCGTCTCCCTCTATGGGCATAATCATTATTTGTTTTAAACAATTCAAAGTGTTTCTTCACAAACTGGCTTATCTCTAAAATGTACAAACATGGTAGTGGTAGAATTCCTAGTTTTTTAAATAAAGGTTTGCAACTATCTAAGTAGCCTGCACCACATATGGCTCTTATACATTTTTTTTGGAGTCTAAATAACCGTATCATATCCGTAGAATTACCCCACAGTATAATGCCATACCGTAATAAGGAAGAAACGTAGCCATGATATGCCATGAGAGCAGCTTCTCTGGATACACTTTGCTTGATTCTCTTTAGTGCATATACGAATCTGTCCAATTTGCTTAGCAGATTTTGAATATGGGATTTCCAATTACAGAATCTATCTAATGTCAGGCCTAAAAATTTTATGTTGTCAACTTCTTCGATACATTTATCATTATATTCTAAATTTAATTTTATGTCATTCTTATTTGTAGCTTTAAATGTCATAAGTTTAGTTTTATCCACGTTGATATTGAGATTATTGGCTTGTAACCATTTATCAATGTTTTTTAAATTGTCCTTAGCCAGAGCAGAAAGTTCGTTATCGTTTCTGCTCTTAATTATCAATGTGGTATCGTCGGCGAATAAGATGCTTTGGGCACTACAGGCTAACGGCAGGTCATTAATGTAGATAAGAAATAGGAGTGGTCCCAGAATGCTTCCTTGTGGTACTCCACTCCTATTCGGAAGATTATTGGACCGGAAGATGGTCTTGTTTCTATCAGAAATTTTAGATATTTCTACATATTGTTTCCGATTACACAAGTATGACTCTAACCAAGAGTGGGCATTACCCCTAATTCCATATGTGTCCAGCTTGTTTAGTAGAAGTTGATGAGAGACAAAATCGAAAGCCCTGCTCATGTCTAGAAAAATCGCCGCCGTTTTGTTACCTAAGTTCAGATTACTTGTTATGTAGTGTAATAAGTGAAAGCATGCCAGACTTGTAGATTTTCCTTTTCTAAAGCCGAATTGCGCACTAGTTAATAGATTATGCGATTCTATAAAGCTTAATATTTTGTTATACATGAGTTTTTCAAATATTTTCGATAATATAGGAATCAGAGTTATGGGTCTGTAATTATTAATATTATCTAGAGGACCTTTTTTGTGTAAAGGTTTAACCACCGATTGTTTCAGGCGAGACGGAAAGTGTCCCTCCAAAAACGAGAGATTTAGAATATGAGTTAGAGCCGTTACTAAATAATTTGCATTTTCAACTATAACTTTCGTGTTAATTTCATCATATCCAGTCGAATTTGTCCTTTTAATTTTTTGTATAATTTTAAGTACGTCATGTTCATTTACTGGTGTCAAAAAAATACTATTTGGATTATTGTCTATTTTATATGTCAAATTAATATTATCAGCATTCGAATTTTTGTTTGTCATGTCTATAAAATGATTATTTAATGTTTCACAGATAACTTCAGGATCTTTTATTGTTTTACCACTATTAAGTTTGAGTTCCTCTATATTACTGTCGAGATGTCTATGATTTATATTATTATTAATTACATTCCAGGAAGCTTTGCAAACGTTTCTCGAATTTTTTATATATTTCATATTTACAGATCGCTGAGCCTGGGATATGCATTTTTGTAATAAGTTAGCGTAGTCACTATACCGTTTCTTATTGCGAGATTTATTTGCGGGAGACATTCGGTATTTTAAATAAAGTCGTCTCTTGTTAATGCAACTACGTTTTAATCCTCTACTTAACCACCTATTCCTTTTTTGTTTAGCTACCATTTTGACTGTGATTATTGGGAAGCATAGGTTGTAAAAAAGTGTCACTAAATCGTGAAAGATGTTAAAAGCCTTTTCTGTACTTGATTCATGTAGTACTTCACTAAATGATAATGAAGCCATGCAGTTAAGAAATTTATTACGGTTGTCCTTACACATGTCTCGTTTCTTTTCGAACCAAAACGTAGGCTTTTTAATAAAGTTATGAATTTTAATTTGCATTTTAACACTTTGGCCGGTTTCATGGTCCGACAAACAAAGGCAATGCACTTTAGGAACAACTTCTGATAGGTTACTAGCTATAATGTCAAGGCATGCCTTTTTTCTGGTTGCTTGAGTGATATGGCTCGTAATATTGTGGTTAGATAGAATGCTAATTAGTTCTCTTGAGTGTTGGTTGTCTTGCAACAAATCAATATTCCAGTCTCCGCAGAGAATAATATTCTTTTTGCGTTTACTATCTAATCTATTTAACAAGGCTTGCATTTGATTGAGGAATATATCTACTTTGGATGACGGTGTTCGATATATGCAAAAAATAAATAAGTTATGCTGTGGTATCTCAATGGCACAACATTCAAATGAATATAGTGTAGACTCGGGTACAATTACGTGTTTGAATTCAATACCATTATTTACTAAGATGCAAGTACCTCCCCTACGGTCTTTCCTACAAAATGCTGATGCTAACGTATAGTTATTTATGTTTAAGTTCTCTTCAGAGCCCGATTTCATAAAAGTTTCTGACAAACAAATTACATCAACATTATCCAAATCTCGGTTTAATTCATCAATAGTTACTTCAAGCAAGTCGCGTTTTTTCTGTATGCTGGCAATATTTTGATGAAATAATACTAATTGTTTCTTATGCTCGAAAAAATGTTTCCCCCGAATCTGCCTTAGGTACTGGCTTAACACTGACAAAATAAGATGGAATGGTTTTTTGTTTCAAAATTTTTTTTGTTAAGGTTTGCTTATACTGGTTATTAACATCATGGTTACTTGTACGTGAATTACGTGAAACAAAGGACTTAATCAAATGTGGTGCAAGGTACTTTTTTTGATATGTTAGAAAATCTAATTCAATATTTATTTTGTTGCTCAATTCTTTTACAAATATTTTAGAGATCTTATTATAGCTTACATGCGTACATATTTCTATAAAACGGCAATATGAATAATTACTTAATAATGTTTTCATATTAAAGTTCAATGCACTTACATTCAGATTTGGGTTATATTGCACATCAATAATGTATACTTGAAAGTCTCTTAATTTGTATAACGCCGTTCCCAGTTCAGAGAATAATAAATAAGGATTAGAGTCATTTGACCCCAGTGCCAATATAACAATATCATTCTTGCTTAGTTGACTTTGAATATAGTCACAACTGTTTAGTATTTGTGAACACGAAGCTCCTGGCTTGCATATAGTTGTGATTGAATATGGTTCTTCGGAGTATTGTTTTCGACTGTAGTGGAGATAAGGCGATAGGTTTTTAATCTGATCATCTCCTAATATGTAAACTTGTTTCTTTTTATTTAAGTTAACTTTCTTCAGCGGCGATGAATCTGATAGCATGGTTGGTAGACTATCCGATATGTGTGATTCCGAATTACTTTCGAATTGCCGTTTGTTTTCATTACTCGTAACGCCATCTAGTGGCAGTCCACGTATCTTATAGGTGTTTGTGTTGGAACTAGTGATGTACGCCTGGGAATATTGCCACTGCCGGGAACTTTCCACTCCCAATGTGCCCGGGAAATTTCCGGGCACATTGGGAATATTGCCCAAAATTCCCAGTAGAGTTTTTGTCGTTTTGTACAGATGATAATGCAAATTACTAAGTCGCTGCCTTGTCGTGCAGCGATCCCAAATTGAAAAGGTCAATCACGATCCCAAATTTAAATTTAGGTCAGTCACAGAAATCTTTGAAAGTCCTCTTTTGAAAGTTTTGGAATTAATAATGATACTGATCCTCTTAATTTAAAGTATTTATTATATTAGTTCCAAGGAAAATGAATCACATGTGATTTTGATTTCATTACAATAATTTACCTATGTGCAGACTGAAGACTACTAAAAATATTGATTTTCTTTTGTGTCTTACAATTTTATAATTTGTTGATAATCATATAATAGACAGGAAGCGACCACCGCATGGTCAGAGGTATATTAAATATCAACATCAAGCTTGAAAGATTGCGACTGATAAAATCCACGAACCACGAAACAATACCATCTCAAATTCAAAACCCCAAGTGCTTTCAGCTCGAACTTCAAAACCGCTTCAAAGCCCTTGAGAATAGCATAGATGTGGACGATCTATACAACATGGTGGTGGATACTGTCCGCACGATAGGGTCTAAGTACTATAAACCCGCCGTCCCCAATTGAAGAAACTCTTCAGCCAGACTCTCCTACTCATGGATCAAAGACAAGAAATGAAACTACAGAACTCAGCAGATGCCCATCGCTATCGGCTGCTTAATAGACAGATATCTAAGTCTTTGACTAGCGACCTTCACCAATTTAATACCGAGCGTATTAAAGAAGCCATTGAGCGGAACAAAGGCTCCTAAGTGTTTGTGAGAGACTTGTTTATCGGGCAAAGTCAATTGACGGCTGAAAACTGAGGAAGGTATTCACATTTCGTCAACGTCTGAAATCTTGAGGGAGATTGAGAGTTTCGATGGACCACTATATTCCACGCAAACACCTGTTGAAAGTAAGTCTACAGACCCTAGAGCTAAGCTTACCCGACACTATACAGAAGATATCCCGGACGTCAGCCTGTACGAGATTAAAATGGCTCTAAGCAGCTTAAAAACAACAAGGCGGCGGGCGATGCCGGGAATCACAACAGAGCTTATGAGAGCGGGCGGAAAGCCAATACTTAAGGTCCTCCAGAAGCTTTTCAATTCAGTTATCCTCAAGGGCAAAACGCCAAAGGCAAGGTAGAAGCGATGTGATGCTGATTTTCAAGGGTGATAAGACTCTCTTGAAGAACTACAGACCCATTTCGCTTCTGAGCCATATCTATAAGTTATTTTCGAGAGTCATTACGAATCGTATCGCTCGCAGGTTTGATGACTTCCAACCTCCAGAACAAGCCAGGTTCCAAAAAGGCTATAGTACCATAGACCAAATTCATATGCTGTGACAAGTTAAACAGAAGACCGAGGAGTACAACTTGCCACTTTGCTTGGCGTTCCTGGACTATGAGAAAGCCTTTTGATTCGATTGAGACCTGGGCGGTGCTGCAGTCTCTCCAGAGATACCAATTAGACTACAGGTACATTGAGGTGCTGAGGTACTCATACCAAAACGCCACCATGTCAGTCCAATTACAGAACCAGATCTCTACTCCTCCTATCCAACTACAGCGAGGTGTAAGACAGGGAGACGTCAGCTCTCCGAAACTGTTCACAGATGCGTTGAAGGACATTTTTAAGCTTTTGGACTGGAAAGGATGCGGCATCAACATCGATGGCGAGTACCTAACACACCTACGGTTTGCCAATGATGTAGTTCTTATGGCTAAGACCTTGGAAGACCTGAACACAATGCTCGAAGATCTCAGTAATGCTTCTCGAAGAGTGGGTCTTAGATGAACGTGGTTAAGACGAAAACCATGTCCAATGCCCATGTTGCACTCGCTCCAGTTAATGTTGGGAATATAACACTCGAAATTGTTGACCACTATGTTTACCTAGGACAGATGGTCCAGTTAGGTAAGTACAACATCGAGAAAGAGATCTCTCGCCGAATCCACCTCGGATGGGCAGTCTTCGGGAAGCTCTGGCATATATATTTACGTCCGAAACACCTCAATGTCTCAAGACGAAAGTTTTTGACTAGTGTGTGTTGCCAGTTATGACACATGGAAGCGAGACATGGTTCTTTACTATGGGTCTCATAAGAAGGCTCAAAGTCACCCAGCGGGCAATGGAGAGAGCGATGCTTGGTATTTCCTTGCTCGAATTAGAAATGATGAGATCCGCAGGAGAACTTAAACAACCGACATCGTTCGAAGGATTGCATCGTTGAATCGAAGTGGCAATGGGCAGGAAACATAGTGCGGAGAACCGATGGCCGTTGGGGTGGAAAGATTCTCGAATGGCGACCGCGTGCCGGACGACGTTCCGTGGGCAGGCCCTCTAAAAGGTGGACCGACGATCAAGTCAAGGTCGAGGAAACCAGCTGGATGCGGGCAGCACAGGACCGATCGTTGTGGAGATCCTTGGGGAAAGCCTATGCCCAGCAGTGGGCGTCGTTTGGCTGACATGATGATGATGATAATCATGGCAAGATTATTTTGTTTTGATTGTTTATTGATTAAGTATAAAAAATAAACCATCTTGATTAAAACTGTTTTTCATATTGTATGTTCTTACCTTTGATGTTGATGGCTATTTATTACGTAATTCAATATAATCAAACACTTTTAATCTTAATTTAAATTGTGTTGCATGGTAAAATAATTTTTATATACATCTTAAAATGGTCCTTGGGAATATTGCTGGGAATGAACTGGGCATATTGCCGGGAATATTGCCAACGTACTGGGAATTTTCGTCATTATGACATTTAAATGTCAGCTGACGTTTCTAGTTCTTAGTTCATCATAAAATAATTCGAATTCAATTAAAACATCTCAAAAATTTAAAGAATATAACCAAAATTCCCAGTTAATTCCCACTTTGGGAACATTGCCGGCAACGCTGCCGGCAAAATTTCCAGTCCTTGGGAACGTGCCCGGGCACGGTACATCACTAGTTGGAACAATCGGGTTCTACTTCAGTCAACCTGTTTTGACGGGGTGTATGATTTATAGATACGGGTGTGTGACGGTGTATTGGAGACGATCTTGCCATTGTATTTATAAGAAGATTTTTTTGTCTCATTGGGGTGATAGATTGGCTTTTGTTGCTTGTATCTGCTGCAATTTTCTTTAACATTTCTAATTGTCTTACTTGATTTTCAATAATTTTTTTCAATTTACTATTTTCACTGTTTAAATCTTCTATTTCTTGTTCTGCGCTTTCCAAGGTGTTTTTTAATCTTTCTATTTCGATTATATTAAGTTCATTTTGAGTATTGTCTATTGCATTGTAGGTTTCGCTCTGAATGCTGCGCATTGTCGTATCCATAAGTGATGAATTTATAGTATTATTTTGGTCAATATTTGACAAGTCAAAGTCGGAATGAGACCGTATTAATTTTCGTGGTCGTATTGTTATATTATTGCTTTCCATAATGGATTACACACGTGGCTCCCTCTGTTGTGATAGGTTGTGAGCAGGGTTATTGGCAGTTTATTGGATACTCTGTCACTTTCCTCAAGATGTCGTTTGTAGCGCAGTAATTAAATATGTTTTTAATCTTCAAAAATTTCTGTCCGTGCGGAGGCTTGATCCGCTTCCAACTGCGTGTGCTACGCAGTTATAACCACTACGCTGTAGGATAAGAGTTGCTTATATGATATTTTTGTTCGATAAAACCTATAATGAACTCGTCGCAAAAACTTTTTCTGGACCATTTCTAGAGATATGCTATACTTTTCATAGTACGGATTCCAAATCGACACTCCATATTCCAAATGAGGCCTGACCAAGGACTTAAGTAAGTGTATGAGGGTTTGAGGATTCTTAAAATCTTTTGACGACCGCATAACCAACCCATACATTTTAAACGCTTTACTAATTATATGTTGAACATGAATATAATCTAGAACTATCAAGCGTAACTCCTAAATCTCTAATGCAGTTGACCCTAGTAATATCTGTGCCACTAAGCTTATAATTAAAGTTACTTACTTGTCTTTTTTTTGTAAATGTTATTGTTTGGCATTTTTTCAAATTGAGTTGCAAGTTATTTTCAGCGCAATAATTACAGAATCTATCTAGGTCATCTTGGAGTAATTGGTGATCTGCATCTTTATCAATACAAAGATATATTTTTAGTAATGGACGGTAATGAGATAAAATCACCAACAGAAATAGCTTCAAAGTTTAATAGATATTTCATTGACATAAACAAAAATAACAAGATTACAGCAGGAAACACATGTACTCGACATAAAATTTCTCATTCTATTTTTTTGACCCCAGTTACTGAAAATGACATAAATAAGATAATTATAACTTTGAACAACACTCCATCGGAGGGTTATGATTATATTAGCACCAAAATAATAAAATCATGCAAATCAGAGTTAATTCCAATACTGACTTACCTAGTGAATCTATCAATGGAAACAGGATCCTTTCCAGAAAAACTAAAAATATCTATTGTAAGACCTTTGTACAAGAAAGGTGACACTTTTGAAATTGATAATTATAGACTAGTTACGTTAAACTCTGTTTTCTCAAAAATCTTTGAAAGGGTTATGTATGACCAACTTTCATCATTTTTCAATAAATTTAATATTCTCAGTGAACGACAGTATGGCTTTCAAAAAAAAAAGTTTACTACACAAGCAGTTTATAACTTAATTAATGAAATTCTACAAAACCTTAATGACAAGAACTTTACTTCAGTAGTTTTTATCGACATGTCCAAAGCATTTGATCGCGTATCTCACAAGAAACTACTTGACAAATTAGAATCTAACGGAATAAGAGGGCCTGCGCAAAATTGGTTAAGATCTTACTTAGAAAATAGAGTTCAATTTGTTGAAATAGATCAAATAGATGCTAAACACAATAAACAGACATATAGATCTAACACTGAACATAACGAAACTGGAGTTCCGCAAGGAAGCATTATCGGACCGTTGTTATTTCTCCTTTACATAAATGACATAATGGATGATTCAAACAATCGGTTCACCTTATTTGCTGACGATATTTCAGTACTAGTCTCTACTAATAAGGATAGCACTATAGAACAACATAAAGATGACATTATAAATACTCTGACATATATAATAAATTGGCTTAATAATAACAATCTTATAATTAATGTAAATAAAACAAATGTAATAAATTTTAATAATTTCAAAAATAATATATTGACTAATATTGACATAATGGGAGAGCAGATAAAATGGAATACAGAAACCAAGTTTTTGGGCCTAAATATAGACACTAAACTAACCTGGAAAGGTCAAATAGAGAAAGTAATGTGCGTCAAGTTAGCAGCCTCACAACAGAATTAGATGGTTTTGATTATGTCAAAAAATACTGTATAAATAGTGTTAAATAGTGATGTATATTAAATAAATAGTGTAACTTTGATTCAAAAGATATTTGAGTATCTTAGTGAGGCTGCTAACTTAACGTCAAGTTAGCAGTCACCTCAAGAAATACAGTTCGTATCAATGTGATTTATATGTCAAAAAATACTGTATAAATAGTGTATCGTAAACGCAAAATTTCAAAAGTAGTGCTTTAATACAAGCCGAGATATTAGGGTCTCTAAGTGGGCTGCTAACTTGACGTTTCTTGCGATGGAGATTCCAGGGAAACAGGTACAAGTTTTAAATAAATAAATACTTGAAAAATTACTGTGTGAAATAGTGAATCTTATGATATAAATAAAAAAAGAATTCTTCTTTGCTATTTTCAAAAAATCTAATGTTAACTTCTACCATACATTCGAATTTAAGTACAGTCGTGTACAGTTTTCTTTAGACGTACTGATATTGTCAAATTTTTTATTCCAGTCATTTTAAATGATACATAATCTATAGTATCATCATCATTTCAGCCGTACGACGCCCACTGCTGGGCATAGGCCTCCCCCAAGGATCTCCACAACGATCGGTCCTGCGCTGCCCGCATCCAGCGGCTTCCCGCGACCTTGACCAGTAGCCCGATTCTCGTAATATAAACCGTGACGATATCGTAGCGATTTAGTCGTTGAAACCATATTCGTATTCACAACTGTCGATAGAACTTGAGCGGCAGCGATTCTATCGAAGTGTCGTCGAAGTGTATTCTGGTACATTAATCGTCCTTCAATCATTTCAAAACGATAACTCGAAGGTATTCTACTATTTAGATGACCTTTGTTTCGATCGGATTTCAACGACTAAACGTCAAAATAAGCGATCCAAGTGTCGTTGGACAAAAGTTCAATTAGCTGGAACTTTTGTATGTGAAAAATAAGCTTGGGGCTAGCATATTTGTTATTATTTCTTTTTTATTTTATTTAATAAACTTTTGTACATAATACATAGGTAATGTAATATACAAGGCGGACTTAATACTAAAAGTATTTTTTGCCAGTCAACCGTTGGGAAACAGAAAACAATTAAAGCGGTACAAATTATATAATTATCTATAAGTAAGTACTAATATTATAAAGAGGTAAGATTTGATTGTTTGTTTGTTAAATTGTTTTCATCGAATAGGCTCCGAAACTACTGGACCGATTTAGAAAATTCTTTGATCATTAGAAAGCTACATTCGTTCAGGTACCACGCGGATGAAACCGCGAGAATCCGCTAGTATATTATAAACAAAATATACAAGCTACATAATCGACGCAAACAGCGTAAACGGAGAAATAAATTGAGAGCTGCAAGATAGGACGCTTCCGAAATGCCGGAGAGACTTCAAAATTTTGGTACAAACACTCATTTATTATTTATTATTTATTATTTATTATTTATTATTTATTATTTATTATTTATTATTTATTATTTATTATTTATTATTTATTATTTATTATTTATTATTTATTATTTATTATTTATTATTTATTATTTATTATTTATTATTTATTATTTATTATTTATTATTTATTATTTATTATTTATTATTTATTATTTATTATTTATTATTTATTATTTATTATTTATTATTTATTATTTATTATTTATTATTTATTATTTATTATTTATTATTTATTATTTATTATTTATTATTTATTATTTATTATTTATTATTTATGAAAGAACGATCTAATCTAAATAACCTGAAAGAATACAACTAAAAATCTTTACATATCAACGACATTTGAGGAGTTGTACCTTCCATCACCAGCTCATCAGCATGTGATGATGACTACCAGATGCAAATACTTAAAAACTTTAGAAAATCTTTAAAATACGTAAATTACCATAAAATTTACGGGTTTTCCTCGATTTCCCCTAGATTCCACCATCAGATCCTAACTTGGTAACAATGTGACTACCTCAGGAGTTTACTCTTTCGAATAAAAAAATAATCATTGAAATTGGTCAATAGTTCGCGAAGATATTGACGTGTAAAGCAGGAACTACCAGTCAAAAACTATGTGTTTTTTCAGGATTGTGAAAAAACTACTGAACTGACTACTTTAACTTTTTCATGATACCACACATAAACTACCTACCTATTTTCTTTCAGATAAAAAAAGAATTATTAAAATCGGTTAACAACTGGCGAAGTTATGGTAAAACATACATAAAAAAATACTGTCGACTTGAGAACCTCCTCTTTTTTTGAAGTCGGTTAAAAAGTGGGTAGAAATATATTTGTTTAAATACCTAATCAATAGCATTAAACCGATTATACGTATGTATTGACACAATCAAAAATAAATATTTCACTTTTTTGCTCGCTAGTACGCACTTCACGATTGAAATAAAGTTTGAACCTTATTACTAAGGAGCAAAGTTCAACATTGATCGTCAGCATATATTCAGATTATTATGTAGAAGTTTACATTAGATTTTTTGAAAATAGCAAAGAAGAATTCTTTTTTTATTTATATCCTAAGATTCACTATTTCACACAGTATTTTTTCAAGTATTTATTTATTTAAAACTTGTACCTGTTTCCCTGGAATCTCCATCGCAAGAAACGTCAAGTTAGCAGCCCACTTAGATACCCTAATATCTCGGCTTGTATTAAAGCACTACTTTTGAAATTTTGCGTTTACGATACACTATTTATACAGTATTTTTTGACATATAAATCACATTGATACGAACTGTATTTCTTGAGGTGACTGCTAACTTGACGTTAAGTTAGCAGCCTCACTAAGATACTCAAATATCTTTTGAATCAAAGTTACACTATTTATTTAATATACATCACTATTTAACACTATTTATACAGTATTTTTTGACATAATCAAAACCATCTAATTCTGTTGTGAGGCTGCTAACTTGACGCACATAGAAAGTAGCCGGAAAAATTAATAGATTTGTATATGCTTTATATAACCTTAGAAATATATCAAATAAAAAGACGGCAATATTAGCCTACTTTGCATATATAGAATCAACACTTAGGTATGGGCTGATAATCTGGGGAAATAGCACAGATATACAGAAAGCATTCGTCGCTCAAAAGAGATGCATTCGAGCCATTTGCAACATTGCACCAGATGTTTCTTGTAGGCCTTTTTTCAAGACGCTAAATATATTACCACTGCCTTGTTTATATATTTTAGAAATGGGATAATTTGTAAAACAAAATGCTCACATCTATCAGCAAACAAAAGACAAAACCAATAAAAATTTAAGAAACGTAAACAAAATTATTTTAAATACTGTTCCCAAGACATCCCGCTTCCTTAACAATGGTTATGCGATGGCAATTAAAATATATAACAAAATACCTAATGATATTAAGCAATTGCCATATAATAAGTTTATAATAGTATTAAGAAAATGGCTAGTTGACCAGAGTTTTTATTCTATGAAAGATTTATTTGATTATTAAAACATAAATGTCAATGTACTACTTAGTTGGATTATGTATTAAATTTTGCATGCTATGTAAAATTGTAGCTAAATAGGTATAAGAACTTTAATTAAAATAACACTAACATTACTCTGATATGTAACCCTATTTAATGCAAATAAATGATTTGATTTGATTTGAATGCAAAAAAGTAAAAATTTAAATAACCTCTTTACTAGTAAATCTATAGATATACAAATAAATAAATTTGGAGTGTCTGTTTGTAATATTAAAATAACTGCTTTTTACTACTTACATGCATATGATTAAGTATATTGTTATATACGGTACATATACCAAAATATCATTATTTACAATTTTTGCCTGTCTGTCTGTTTGTTCCGGCTAATCTCAGAAACGGCTGGACCGATTTTGACGGGACTTTCACTTGCAGGTAGCTGATGTAATAATGAATAACTTAGGCTACTTTTTATCCCGATATTCCTAGAGAAACGAGAACCACGTGGGTGAAACCGCGGGCGGCCGCTAGTAATTAAATAAAATAAAACTGTTGTTCCCTCTAAAATTAAAATTAATCTAAGTAAATAATAAAAATGAATAATTATTCGGTCTTTCTGATATTCTGATCTAATGGCTACGAAGGGAAAATTCTTCTTCGTAGAACGCACAACACGTACAAAGCTGTGATTGAATTCACAGCTTTCTACGAGGAAAAAAAAAAATCTCCTTTGATAACTGGGTAAGCTAAGAAGAAAAAAAATTTCTTCGTAGAAAACTAAATAAAATTACGGTTTTCTACCAGGAAAAATAATTCCCATTTGAAAACCGGGTAAGCTAGGAAGAATTATTTTTCCTTGTAGAAAGCCAGTTATCAAACTTGGTAATGTACGAGGAATAAGGGTCCAGAGCGGTTGCGCACTATGTCCGATTCGTATCAGTCAAATGACGGATCTTAAACACTCTGACAGACTTTGAACTCCGGTTTTGGCTAACTCTGGAGTTTCAAATGATTTCAGAAAACCGGAGTTGGACAGCCAAAACCGGAGTTTCGATTTCGAAGCAACTAGATGGCTAACAGCGCCCAGTCACCGTAATGATGAATTATAGCCCGATTTGCGGCTTCAGGCTCCTATATACAAGCTATAGATTGATAGCATCTGGTTGAAAAATTTCAATAGTAGTTGTATCTATTAATCAGGCAGCACCACTGTAACTTTGACCTTAGCCCTGAAGGTACTTGTTCATAATAGAACATCACTATTGAAATCGTAATCTTGTCTATGGCAGACGATGTCCATGTGACAACCTCACGGGTTTGACAGCTGACGTGGGCTGTCACTCACTTACTTGCAAGTCGGCATTCGGTGCGGCGTGGTTTTAGAGGTTATGTAAGGCGCCAGGCGCTGCAAGTTTTGGTTATAATTTACGTGGTTGGGATTGTTAAAATAAGTAAAACCCCATTGATATAACGTTACCGCAGGGCGCGAAAAAATTAGTTAGAATCGTGTTTGTTGTGTGGTACAGTGATACGGTGGAATTATTTGTACGGCGTGGCGCCGCGGACAGATTGTTTTGTCAAGTGCATATACAAATAATATTTGGACTCGCGGCGAGATTGCTCAGTGTTATTAAGGAGTGGACTCCTGGAGGCCAGGGGCCAGCCCCAAATCGCGAAGGTTCCGGTGATATCCTTTGTTCCTTATAATCTCCCAATACCTATCCCTTGAACCGGCGCCTTCCAGGCGATATCAAGCTTATGGACTAGGTAAGTGTTAGATGTAATTAGAAATTAGTTTTAACAGGTTTCCGAGGACCTTTATTTAGCTCGGTGGTAGCAGACTGCTTACGAAGGGGTGCCCACAAATTCGGATACCGTTTTCCGTTTTACCATTTTCGGTATAACGGTATTTTCGGGATTTGCGGACACCCTCGCTCGTTAGCCTACAGTACTATTTATATATTCTGTGCCTGGAGGCTCTGACCAAGTATTATTCCGATAATGCACTCAAGCCTACCCCTGCCATAACACAACATTGCGCTTTCTATCTACGTAACAGGCAGACTCGAGCATAACGTCTCCTGGCGAGGAGTGCCAGCCAATAAAGCACAACTTTCACCAAATAGGTACCTAGGTGTTTCTTTTGATAAAGCAAATTATCACTGTGAAGGCGCCAAGAATAAAGTCTGCTAGTACTATACTTAATCCACTCCAGCGTCTATCGTCAATCAAATGGGATGCTTCAACAAACGTCTTGGGAACGACTGGACTAGTTCCTTGCTACTCAGCTAGAGAAATTACCTTTCCTGTATGGAGCCGGAGCCGATATGCCAATATAGATACACCTAATGCATATAGCACTGAATGAAACAGCCAAAAGCCGACTCCGCTAGGCTTGTTGAAACCACTTGCTGCATATATCCACTTCCTTCCTGATCAGAAGGTCTTTGTAGCTAAATGTCCAACAGTGCGAAACGTCTAATGAGCAGTAAGTCTCATTAGCAAAATGTCTATGTAGCAAAACGTCCAAATATCAGATGGTCTGTATAGCAGAACATCTATTTAGCAAATCGTCAAATTATCAAAATGTCTGGATACTCAGGCACAAAATTCAACACACACATTAGGTACATCGGGAGGGAAACGTACATGGAATTATAATATGTACGTACGTACAGATTTGTACATAGTCTATGTAGCTTTAAATCATATCTTTTTGATGGTGACTGACAATTTATTGTCAAGAATGCTATTTGATAGCATTCCATAAAGCTCTTAGAAAAGAAGCGCTTTGGCGCAAATACAAGAATATGTTATTTGAAGGAAATAAAAGAAGGAAGATCGATTTAATTGTTTAATGCCAAATACAAAAGAGCTGCAAAAGTTTGAGAGCCAAAAAGATAGTCCCTTTGAATTTTTGATAAACCTTGGTCATATCAAAAGAATAAGTAAATACACTCGCGAGCAAAAGTATGGAATCACTTACTTGGAATTGACTCTGCGCGATATTGAGTACTTAATAATTAGTTAAGAATAATAAAAATGGTACCATTTTAAAGGTTAAACTGTTAACTTTAAATTGATACCAAATTCATTTAAATCACATCAGTATTTAAGGAGATATCCCGGATAAGGTGAAGGAGTAAGGAAAACATAAGGAATATGAAAAAATAATAAATAAAGAAAACAACAAAAATTTACTAATCAAATTTTTATTTGTCCTTAAAATCAAGTTTCAATATTTAGTGTTCCCTCCTCTCGCCCTAATAACTGCTCGAAGACGGTTCTTCATTGACCTAATCAGCCTCTGTATCGATTCTTGCGGGATACCTTCCCACTCCTCTATCAAAGCAGATTTCAGCTCATTCACACTTGAAGGAGCAGGATTTCTGGAACGAACCCTCCTCTTCAGTTCATCCCACACGTGCTCAATGGGATTCAAGTCCGGGCTGAGCGCTGGCCAGTCCAATGTGGCGATACCGACTTCTTCGAGGTATTCAGTTGTGGCACGGGAAGTGTGACAACGAGCGTTATCGTGCATAAGGAGGAAGTCATCACCGATATATCCCGCATAGGGAACGACATGTTCCAGCAGAATATCGGAAATGTAGCGGTCTGAAGTTAGACCGCCTCCTCGTCCCCCGCCAGGAACGAAAACAAGCTCTGTTTTACCGTCGAAGGAAATGCCGGCCCACATCATACAAGAACCGCCCCCATAAGCCACCGTCTCAGCGAAACAGCACTGCGCAAATCGCTCCCCAGGCCGCCTGTAGACCCGACCCCTTTGGTCGCTGCCGTGCAAACACATTCTGCACTCGTCGGAGAACAGGACTCGCCTCCATTGCTCAACCTCCCAATCAAGATGGGTGCGAGCAAATTTAAGGCGAGCTTGTCGGTGACCTGCCGTCAGTTTCGGGCCTGTGGCAGGCCTTTTTGGAGTCAAATTAGCTTGCTTAAGTCTTCGACGAACTGTCCACTCGCTGGCAGCTACCCCACGAATATTTCGGAGCTCCTGTTGGACGTCGACACCAGTCAAATGCCGATTTCGGAGAGAGGTTGACACGATAAAACGGTCATCCCTCTCCAATGTGCACCGGCGCCGTCCAGATCTTGGTCTCGGGATAAAGCCACCAGTCTCCCGAAAGCGTTTATAAACTTTCGAAACACAGGACTGGCTTATGTGGAGCCGACGTGCTACAGCCCGCTGGCTGAGCCCTTCTTGCAATAGGGCGACGATTTGCGCTGCTTCTGTAGGTGTAGTATCCATTGTCGTCCAAGTTCAAGGGTCAAAATAGCGGAGATGTGTACCGGTCAACGTGTGAAAGCCGACTGATAAAGAAATCTCGTCTTCTTCTTCTCGCTCGCCACGGCGCCGGAGGCGCCGGGGCGTGCGGGTATTCTTACTGGCTGTCGGGCCATTTTAGATGTCTCGAGTTTCGCAACCTGCTTCAGCGCAGGTTGGGCAGTGTGGGTCCGCCCCCCTCCCTAAGTGCTTCACCGACCGCCCTCAGAAAAATGATAAAGAAAATCCGATAACACGTGCTTTTATAGGGGGTCAATAGGCCGCAACTCGCGACGTATCAAACAATTGAAACATATCTTTTTCCTTACTCCTTCACTTAATCCGGGATAGCTCCTTAAATACCAATGTGATTTAAATGTATTTGGTATCAATTTAAAGTTAACAGTTTAACCTTTAAAATGGTACCATTTTTATTATTCTTAACTAGTTATTAAGTACTCAAGATCGCGCGAAGTCATTGCAATTAAGTGATTCCATACTTTTGCTCGCGAGTGTAAATACAGGGGAATTTGTGCGCCTAATATCCTAATAATATTTATGGCGCTGATAGCTTTTTAATCCAAATTTTGTTTTATCAAATAAATGTAATGTAGTTTACAAATGACTTTTCCTTTTTATCATGAGTGTACACATTTAAAAAATGACTTTGCTAAATAGATGTTCTGCTATACAGACCATTTGATAGTTGGAAGTTTTGCTAAATGGCCATTCTGCTAATTAGACTTACTGCTCATCAGACGTTTCGCGCTGTTGGACATTTAGCTACTTAGACCTTCTGATCAGGAAGGATCCACTTGCTGCATATATCCACCGGCTGGCGTCCTAAAGTTCTCAGAGAAGTAACATGTAAAAAGAACACGACCCTCGGCATCCAATGTATGAAAATATCTCAGTTGCCGCGCGGCTAAAAGTCGACAGTTTTCTTGAAAGCGTACAGCCCATCTCTGGCGAAGCCATTTTCCATCGCGAGGAGGCTCTGAATGTTGGGCTGGTCACCGAGGTTTAGGGGCGACTCTTATTACAGCAAACCTCATGACCAACCGGCGATCAAAGAGCTAGTAGTAAGGGGTTTAGTGGGTATTTCTCCTAACTGACCTCCCAGTCCTTGTTGCTGGATGGGGAGTCGGGAAGCGGCTAGGCGAGTCCCACATAACCACAGTCCACACTGTGCGTGGATAGGGTATGCGTAAAGGCATTCCCCTTACTATTATGAAAATAAAAAAGCCCATCGCCGGAGAACTACCCCAAGTCAGACTCCAACTTTGATCGGAAAGAACACCCAACTCGCCTATAATTCCAACAGAGTCTCACCACTGTCCTTTATCAACCGTGGCTTGTCTGGAAATCCTTGAATCGGCTCAGAAAACAAGTCAGCCGCTGGATACGTGCCTCTGGGGCAACACTAGCGACGACAAGTGTGAGTACGGTGTCTCTCCACAATCCATGTCTAATCAATTGCGTTGCTCCGCATACTCCAGCACCTGTTACCTACTCCTGACGACCTGTTGTCTACTGCCGAGCCTGTAATTCGAGTGGCCGAGTTTTAGGCACGGAAGATTAGAAGTGGTCATCGACTCGAACGAAGATGAAGAACCACTGTAATTTTCGATAGCTTACACCTACAAAATTTTTGTCACTGCAACCCAGTACCGTAACCTAGATTCCGAAGCAGGTGGGTAGATGGCTTACGTTCATAGATAGCGCGTAGTCAACGCAGTGATGAAAGTACCTTTTAACTTTTTTGTAGTAACTTTTATAGAACTTTAAAAATAGAGTCTGATAACTCCGGAGCTCCGGAACTCCGGAGTTGGAAATCCGAAAATCGGAACCCAACTCCGGAGCTGAAAAATACCTACTCCGACTTTCAAGCCCTAAGTTACTACATCCGATTCTTATTCGATTCGAATCAGTCAAATGTCGGATCTAAAAAACTGTTATCCGGTCAAATGTATATTATACTAGCTTTCCGCCCGCGGCTTCGCCCGCGTGGACTACACGACGTTATCCCGCGGGAATGTGACATTTTTCCGGGATAAAAAGTAGCCTATGTTCCTCTCCAGGCTACAAAGTATCTGTGTTCCAAATTTCAGCCAAATCCGTTCAGCCGTTTTGGCGTGATTGAGTAACAAACATCCAAACATCCAAACATCCAAACATCCAAACATCTAAACTTTCACATTTATAATATTACTAGCGGCCGCCCGCGGTTTCACCCGCGTGGTTCCCGTTCCCGTGGGAATATCGGGATAAAAAGTACATATAAACCTTCCTCTTGAATCACTCTATCTATTAAAAAAAAACGCATCAAAATCCGTTGCGTAGTTTCAAAGATTTAAGCATACAAAGGGACATAGGGAAAGAGAAAGCGACTTTGTTTTATACTATGTAGTGAGTAGGATGGCGGAGTTCACAGGTTTATATTGTGACTAGCCTTCCGCCCGCGGCTTCGACCGCGTGGACTGCACGAGACGTTATCCTGCGGGAATATGATGGCGGCCAATTTTTTTGTTTCTTTGATGAAATTTTGATTTAACTCAGTTTTTGCAACGTGCAACGTGTGGAGCCAACGTGCCCCACCCCATGACCCTGAGGGCAATTTGCCCCACCCCACATGCCCTGGAGGCAACGTGCCCCACCACAAGTTGCATTAAACAGGGCCCTGTAAATACAATTACAATTTACAAGATATTTGTTCGGAATGGAGATTCACGGATGACGGATAGAATAAGAATTACTGAAATCGGATCTAACAACATACAAATAGTTCTATGACTACGCCGGACCGTCATTTGACTGACACGAATCGAATCAGAATCGTACGTAGTGTGCAACCGCTCTTATTGTTCGAAACCTGCTTTACACAGATTTGTCTGCTCCTATCCTACCTAACATCCACCCGCATTAACTTTATTCAGTTACTCTGTGATCATGTCGTGTGCAATTGCGCCGAAATATCGGGGACTCCACAACAAATTGCAACATGGTAAAAATCACACTTTTTGTAATATTTACAGTGTTAATGACCATGAAAGTATGAACATTCATTTAAGATTTGGTCATTACAAATCGTCATTGGTTATTTTTCAGACTGCATTACAATATATCGATTTGAACAATCTGAAAGGTCGCCGAATTAGCTTTCTATGTGGAGATGCAGGACCACTTGCGTTGGCTACTGTCATTTCTTATAAATTGGGTTCCAAACGTCCGGATAATCTCCCTGACTACAAAAGTTTGGCCCAAAGGTATTTTTATTACGGATTTATTTTATTTTTAAACTTTTTTATTACGTACAGTGAATAATAAAACTTAAAACTCCAGTTTGGTTTTGAAAAACTCCAGTATTTTTTGCTGCTAACCTGCTATTGATTATTTGCATTGCCTGTATAATTCTGTGTTTGAGCCTACAATTAATAAACTGTTACATTGTTTTCAGACTTATGTCTTTAATTTCGCTATTAGATGATTCACCCGACGAACTGCTATATGGTAAAGCGGGCTACCTCTACTCTTTGCTGTTTGTTAACAAGTATATTAGCGGAAAGGAAACTATACCAGCAGCTCAAATTGAAAGGGTATTTTAACATGACAGTTATTTCTAAAATGTGCTGTTCGCGAGGTTTTACTGTCTCACGATTAAGTAGGGTCGGGTCGGCAACAGTGGCTCGGATTTTTTCGGACACACAAATTATGAAGAAAAAGTTGGAGTACCAACCTGAAAATCACAGTCAACATGCTTTAGTTATTAAAGTTTCTTCCTACATTATTACTTTTTAACCGACTTCAAAAAAAGGAGGAGGTTATCAATTCGACTGTATATTTTTTTTTTTTTTTTTATGTGTGCTACCTCAGAACTTTTTAGTTAATGAACCGATTTGGATAATTCTTTTTTTATTTAAAAGGTGACGCTTCTCGTGTGGTCCCATTCAAATTTTATCAAGAACTGGCAAGAAGTTCAGGAGTTATCCTGAATAATGTGTATTTAGACTTTATTTGGGTATATGGACGATTTCATAGTTTCATCAAATTGGAGATCATTTTCAAAATATTTTTTTTTTCGAAAGTTGGTACTTCTGACTTGTTCTTACTTTCACCAAGTCAGGAGCAGGGGATCAAATCCCAGGAAAATTGAGAGAAATTCTCAAATATAGGCATGCCTTATGCGTTCCACTTATTTTTGAAGTTAGTCAAGTATTTGCATCTGGTAGTCATCATCTCATAGTGATGAGCTGGTGATGGAAGCTACAACTCCTTAACGGTTAGGAGCCGGAGAATATTTCTTTAAGTATTAATCGTATGTATGGGCCAATAGTTATATTCTTCCAGGTTATTAGGGTGAGCTGCTGATGAGAGGTGAAACTCCTCAACAGTTAGGAGTTATATTATGATGTTTTATAAATACCATATGCACGAATGGACCTTCAGTTGTATTCCTTCAAGTTATCTAAGTAGCTAAAGATGGAAAGCTGAATTCCGTAACGGATAGGATATTTACAACAATTAATCATAATCACCATGTAGTTTCTTAGGCTACTTCACTAAAAATCGAAAAATAAAACGTTTTTGAAAAAAAAATGTAACCGCCTTCAAAACGGATCTTCAAACAAAAATTAACAAACACTAAAAAACGAAAAAATAATAAGATTTTTTAATTCAAAGGACGATGATACGTGACTTTTTCTAATTTATCTTGGTACTTACTGAACTGTTTGAAGTCGGTGCCAAGCCAAAAAGAAGCCAAAAAAAATAAGAACGAAATATACTGAGTGAAATAACTAACATATTAAAAAAACCCGGTCCCAAGCGTGAGGTGTAGGACGTAATTACCTCAATACGTATAAGACGGCACCGACTTCAAACTGTTCAGTAAGTACCAAGATAAATTAGAAAAAGTCACGTATCATCGTCCTTTGAATTAAAAAATCTTATTATTTTTTTCGTTTTTTAGTGTTTGTTAATTTTTGTTTGAAGATCCGTTTTGAAGAAATATTCCGATCTGTCCCCCTGCTCTGTCCCCATGGGGTGACAGAACGGACAAAAAAGTTTGATCTGTCCCCCTGTTACCGATGAGGGGACAGTTCGAACTTTACTCACCTCCTTAATGTTTTATCTGTCCCCCTATCGGTATTAGGGGGACAGATCAAACTTTTTTTATTCCTGTTTGTCCCCCATAGAATTAAATTTATAAAATTATTATTATATATTTTATTATTTTTATTTATGTTCTTAAAAGTAATGCAACCTTTTATCAAATAAGGACAAAATGGTTTCGGTTTATAATCGCCTTTATTTATATAAGTTATAACTTAGAATAATAACACCTCGAAACCCATTGCAAGCACGAAAAACGTGCAACTAAAACTAAGCTATATCTGGCTCAGTTCGTTCCGCGCGCTGTCAGTGCTCAAAGTCACGTTATGTCGAACACAGCTCACGAAAAATAATTCAAAATGATTGTTTGCACTAGAAATAAGTGTTCTAGCAACTCAGAAAAACAGAATAATAGTGAAAGTAGAAAAGTAGTGGTATGTAGTGTAGGTACTCACATTTTCTACATTTTCTGTAGGTAAATCGACAAAAAACAAATACTACTGCTAGAGAACCTTTACTCCAGCATGATTCATTATTTGTTTTTCCTATAAAAAACAAATAATTTGAAACATATAATATATCACTATACAGTGTTGCTAGTTGTTGGAAAAAAATTGCACACAGTGATGTTTTAAGTTGGTTGGTTTAATTTGCTACTAAATGTTTGTGTTATAAGTAGAGATCGGATAATCGGATGCATATTTACCTATAGTTAATATTTAGTTAGGAAATTATAGAAGCGGCTTCTTAAAACACGTTTTTGTTTAATATAAATCCCGGGATTTCAGAAAATTCGCGAATGTGACATGGTGTGGGAACGATGTCTTTAGCATGAGCTATTTATTTTAAAAAATTCGATACAAAAGTGAGTTCCATAACAGCTAACACCTAAACTTTAGGTAAATATGCATCCGATTATCCGATCATTAGTTATAAGATCTATGAAAATAATTTAGCATTTATTTTATTCGTCATTTATCTAGTGATTCTGGCCATTCAATACTCTATTAGGGATACTTTACTGCATCAAATAAAATTTCATACATCCGTCTAATCGTAATTCAAATATCCTATTACTTGCATCATACTTGGTTTTAGTAATTATTGTCTTTGAATAGGCGAGGGATGTCAGCCGTCATAATTTTACAATAAAAAAAACGGTATAAGTACATTTTCATAATTATCTATTTTGCAAAATCTCACCATTATTACTATTTTGTCCCACCATTTTGTCTATGATTTTAATGGTTTGTTAACGTTTTGTGTAAATGTTTCGCGAAAATGTATCTCACAAAAGATGCGTCTTAATGTGAATTTATCATACAGGCATTTAAATTTAAACGCATTGAACGGTGGCATTCATCATAAGACTAATGGTTAATTTGCTGTTATTTTAAAAACACGTAGGTAATATTCTTATTAGTATAATCATATTCATCTTTATGTATCATCATAACAAGCACATGACAAATCATCGCATAACAAAGCAGCACGTTTTCCCATTTTTCGTGGGTAAGCGCCCGATGATGGTTACACTGAAGCCATATTTTGTGTGCGTTAGATGAGCGTAGAAACATACAGCTTACGCACACAAGGATAATGAAGATGGCACGCGTTTACGCTTGTATTTTGGTTCAGACGCGGCTTCTAGGTGTTATTATTCTAAGAGTTATAAATATTTCTTTTATTTCTCTAATAATTATCAGTCTCATAAATCACGAAAGGTACATATTACACAATCCGTCTTATTAAGATACAAATATCCATATTTAAACCTATTATAACACCACGAATATTTATCTATCAATCAACATAAAACCTTGCTATAAATATAAATCACAGTAGGTAGACATTGTATTAAAAATTAGTCTTCTGATTTGACTTCTTACCTAGTTACTACAAAATGAAACCTGGACTAATAAGCTAAAAGTAAATATTTGAAACTGATAATTATTAGAGAAATAAAAGAAATGTTTATAACTTATATAAATAAGGTGATTATAAACCGAAACCATTTTGTCTTTTATTTAATAGAAGGTTGCATTACTTTTAAAAACAGAAATAAAAATAATAAAATATAAATAATAATTATTTTATATATTTAATTCTATGGGGGACAAACAGGAATAAAAAAGTTTGATCTGTCCCCCTAATACCGATAGGGGGACAGATAAAACATTAACGAGGTGACTAAAGTTCGAACTGTCCCCTCATTGGTAACAGGGGGACAGATCAAACTTTTTTATTCCTGTTTGTCCCCCATAGAATTAAATATATAAAATAATTATTATTTATATTTTATTATTTTTATTTCTGTTTTTAAAAGTAATGCAATGTTGTCCGTTCTGTCACCCCATGGGGACAGAGGAGGGGGACAGATCGGAATATTTCGTTTTGAAGGCGGTTACATTTTTTTTTCAAAAACGTTTTTTTAAACAAGGCATTATTAAAGATGCCTGACAATATTTAAAAGAAAATGGGAAATGAGCCACTGTGTACCGGTACTGGGTTACTGTGACTTGACCCTGTAGTACACAGAGACTCTAACAGTACACAGTTGCTCACCAGTACAAAATTGAATGAAAAACATTTATTATATTTAATCACATTTATTCGTTTAAGTATGTCAGAATTATCTTTTAAACATTGAGTGCATCAAAATCCGTCACATAATAGTTATAATAAGAATAAAATACTGATAAATTGAGATCAACCAATTTCTCTGACCTTTTTCTTTGAGTCACTGTATACCTTTTTTTTTAGCCACTGAACACGCCGTCGCCATTTTGATTTCAGGAGCGTACAAATTTTAACAGATTTGACAAAAGACGAGCAATTCTATACCAATGCCTAGTATAATAATGCCACTTTCCATCCACACACTAACAATTATCAAAATCTTAAAATTTTAGTGTATAAAAACACGTGTAACTTACCTTAATAGCAGTTTTCAAGCACGAATACAAATACAGACTCGTATCACTACTGAACGGCGTCGGAGTGGCCGGATCATTGGTTTGTACATGTTTGGCTGTCAAACGCTACCAATAAATGAGAATGACAGTTATATAGAGTTGTTTTTTATAGGAAATATCGTCGCGAGTCATTGTACCCGACCCGACTGAGCCACCGTTCCCTACCTGACCCTATAGACTAAGCTCCCGTTGTACGAAACCCTACCTCATAAGGTGGCAGCTCAAAAATGTAATGCAGTGATAGATACTACTTAGGAACACTGGATTTTAGTAGGTTGCCGTCGAATATCCTGGAAGAACTTCTATTTTTGTTCGTCTTCAAATCGCTATTTTGATCGAAAATTACATCATAAGGTGGCAGATCGAAACGTTTACGCATCGAAAGAGACACATTTGCACATAACAACCCGCATAGGTTGCCGGCCCAAACCCTGGCAGGTTTCAAGGTCAGCCAAGTTTTATGAGCCCCAAAAATGGGATAATATACCTCATCAGATGGCACGCTGAAACTGATGCAGATCGATTGCCCTAGACATGCCATTCATTAATATAAAGGGTTGCCTGCCTCCAGCTTGGCAGTTTTTCTGGTCAGCCACCTCGAACAATGTATTACAAAAACTTGGAATAACGAGAAATTCTTGAATAAATGCTATGGTTCAGGGTATAATTTAGTAAAAATCGTGATATCAACTTAAACTCGACGTACTAACAGACTTGCGTCTTATGGTGTTAAAATAATAGGGTAAATGTACCAGTTTTGGTCATTTCTCATAGGTACCTATATCTTTAAATATTGAAAAAAGTGATGTTGCCTTTTACGTTTAACGTGATATAGGAAGTATAACGGGCAATTTTGTGCTGTATAACAATATTTATTATGTTCACTTCAAATCATAGGTGATGATTTTTATGAGTTGAGTTTATTTTTATGTTTTTACTAGCTTACTGCCCCGTGACTTTTTCCGTGGTAAAATGTACCTACCATATGTACTATTCTGGTATCAAAACTATAACACAGTAACGTTTCATCCAGATCCATTCTCTAGTTTTTGCTTGAAGACGTAAGAAAGAGACAAACAAACACAGTTTCGCAATTATATTTTATAAGACACATTCAACAAAAAAATCATTCCTAAGTGTCAACCTACACGTACAGTCACGTGCAATGAAATGTATACATGTACAGAATTTCGAATAAATGTACACTCTGAAAATTTCAATAACAAATAGTCATCTTATCAATACATATTTTATAACCATCGGAGTTTCTCGCAATAAAGTACACATTTTTCAAAATCAAAAATATGATCACAATAGGTTTTCAGACATTTGTTCGAAATTGCAAACGTTCATATGCAAAAATATGAAGCCACTATGAATTACAATAATTAGTAAACGATGTGATTTCACAAAAATGTAAACAATATAGTTTCATTACAATTTTAACAATGATTACTTTGATTTTTTCTTTCATATGTATACACTTATAAAACACGTATAGAGTTTTCACTATTTTGAAAAATGTGTATTAATTTCAATAAAATGTACACAATGTTATTTGCAATACATACATACATACATACATACATACATACATATACTCACTCCTATTTCCCACGGGGGTAGGCAGAGACTATGGATCGCCACCTGCTACGATCCTTGCACACTTCTTTCGCTTCATTCTCATCCATCAATCTTTTCATACATGCCCGGCGATTTTTGTCACTGCGTACACCAGTCTTTTTTAGTACACCTCCTATTTGGTCCGTGTAAGTTTTTCATGAACACCCTTGCGCAACCAGTCCTTCCACATTCGCACAATACAGGGTGTTTTTCTATAAGTGCAAAACCTCTTAGGTGGTGATTGTGCTGATGAATATGAACAACTTTTACTATGGGGCCAATTCTGCAACTCAACAAAAAAAATCTGCTGTTTCATACATTCTCGTCGAGTAGGTATTGAAAAACACCCTGTATATCTCTTTCGAAGATCTCGGTAATGCTTCGCAAAGAGTGGGTCTTAAGATGAACATGGACAAGACGAAAATCATGTTCAATGCCCATGTTGCACCCGCTCCAGTTAATGTTGGGAACATTACACTCGAAGTTGTTGACCACTATGTTTACCTAGGGCAGACTGTCCAGTTAGGTAAGTCCAACTTTGAGAAAGAGATCTCTCGTCGAATCGTTTGGGAAGCTCCGACATATATTCGCGTCCGAAATACCTCAATGTCTCAAGACGAAAGTCTTTGACCAGTGTGTGTTGCCAGTAATGACTTATGGAAGCAAGACGTGGTCTTTTACTATGGGTCTCATAAGAAGGCTCAAAGTCACCCAGCGAGCAATGGAGAGAGCGATGCTTGGTTTTTCCCTGCTCGATCGAATCAGAAATGATGAGATCCGCAGGAGAACTAAGACAACCGACATCGCTCGAAGGATTGCATCATTGAAGTGGCAGTGGGCGGGACACATAGCGCGGAGAACCGATGGCCGTTGGGGCGGAAAGGTTCTTGAATGGCGACCGCGTGCCGGACGACGTTCCGTGGGCAGGCCCCCTACAAGGTGGACCGACGATCTGGTCAAGGTCGCGGGAAGCCGCTGGATGCGGGCAGCGCAGGACCGATCGTTGAGGAGATCCTTGGGGGAGGCCTATGCCCAGCAGTGGGCGTCGTTCGGCTGACATGATGATGATGATGATGATGATCTCTTTCGTAATTTGCCTTTCATTCATCCTCTCTAAGTGACCAAACCACCGTAGCATTCCTTTCTCAATTCTTGTCACTATATCATCTTTCAGCTCACACCTTTCACGAATCACATCATTGCTCACTCTATCACTCAATTTAACTCTACATATTTTCCTCAACGATCGCATCTCTACTGCATTTATTCTGATTTCATTCTTCTTCTGCCATACCCAAGACTCACTTCCATACATCAGTGTCGGCACCAGCACTCCGTTATGAATAGCCATTCGCGCCTTTTCAGATACGATTTGGCTACTCATAACTGAGTGTATAGCGCCGTTCACTGAATTCCCTTTCTTCAGTCGCCTTTCTATGTCTTCCTCACACTTTCCATCCTTTGTAAATAAACTGCTCAAATATACAAACTCACGCACCTGTTCCACTTCTCTACTTATATATATAAACAACTTTTACTATGGTACCAACATTGAAAACGCGAAAAAAAATCAGCTGTTCCATAGAAAATTTTAAATCGTATAGATCAAAATGTATGGAACAGCTGATTTTTTTTTCGCGATTTCGATGTTGGTACCATAGTAAAAGTTGTTTGTATGCATGAGTACATTGACCCCTTAAAATTATGTGTACTATTTAAGAAGGACCTTATATATAGATGTGTCAAAAAAAAATTAAACGTACTGTCCTAGTGTGGATAGATAATTTTGAGATAGTTGCAGGACGTTTCCCATTTTTGAAGCAAAGTTGATTAACGATTAATTATTTCATATTATTTCTGCATAATAAATTGCAAAACAAAATTGCTTGCTAACTATATCACGTTGAACATAAATGGCAACATCACTTTTTTCAATATTTGAAGATATGCTTATGAGAGTGTTTTGGAGTCCTACAAACTTTGTACAAACTTCGCAGATTCTTAAGCACTAGTGTCAAAGTTCAATTGTGTAATTCCTTAGTTTTGTCACATCTACATTATTCTGATATTGTGTATGGTCCTTGTTTGTTTAAGAAGACTGAACGTCAAATTCAGAGGGTGCAAAATGCTTGCATGCGATTTTGCTTCCCAATAAAGAGGAGAGATCATATTACCCCTTACTTGGTCCGTAACAAGATTCTTTGTATGGACAGAGTTAGAAAGTTAAAATACGCTTGTTTTTTGCACACTTTGTTTAAAACAGATATACCACCATATCTGTCGAATAAATTGAAATGGAAGAAACGTTGTTCAAAGTTAAGGTACTTGGGTGACCTCCTGTCTCTGCCGTCACATAAGAATAGCGTTACCAGAGGATGCTTTACATTTGCCGCTTCAAGGGTATGGAACGACTTACCTCCTCCCTATGTCTGCATTAAGTTTTAGGCACTAATGCAAAGTATGGTTACTGGAACAACAATACGAAGCGGCCGATATTGTGTATGATTTGTAGTGGATTATTTTCTTTTATGTTATTGTTCATTATGTCCCAAACTTGCTGATGTTATGTTATAAATGTTGTAATATATGGAAAGTAGGTTGTGGCAGAATATCAGCGACAGCTGTTAATTCAACTGTCAGATGCTGGCTACAATTCCTTTTTGTTTCAAGTTAGCATAAGATTATACTTTAGTACCTAGTTAAGCAATTTTGTAATTTGGAACCTTAGAATAATAACGTTTGGAACAAATAAATCCTTTTTATTATTATTTATTATTAAGACCAAAACTGGTACATTTACCCTATTATTTCAACACCATAAGACGCAAGTCTGTACGTCGAGTTTAAGTTGATATCACGATTTTTACTAAATTATACCCTGAACCATAGCATCTATACAAGAAAATCGTTATTCTAAGATTTTGTAATACATTGTTCGAGGTGGCTGACCAGAAAAACTGCATGGCATGTCTAAGGCAATCGATCTGCATCAGTTTCTTACGTCTTCAAGCAAAAACTAGAGATCGGATCCGGATGAAACATTACTGTGTTATAGCTTAGATACCAGAATAGCACATATGGTAGGTACATTTTACCACGGAAAAAGTCGCGGGTCAGAAAGCTAGTCACTACATAGTATAAAACAAAGTCGCTTTCTCTGTCCCTATGTCCCTTTGTATGCTTAAATCTTTGAAACTACGCAACGGATTTTGATGCGTTTTTTTTTTAATAGATAGAGTGATTCAAGAGGAAGGTTTATATGTACTTTTTATCCTGATATTCCCACGGGAACGGGAACCACGCGGGTGAAACCGCGGGCGGCCGCTAGTAAAACATAAAAATAAACTCAACTCATAAAAATCATCACCTGTGATTTGAAGTGAACATAATAAATATTGTTATACTGCACAAAATTGCCCATTATACTACCTATATCACGTTAAACGTAAAAGGCAACATCACTTTTTTCAATATTTAAACATATAGGTACCTATGAGAAATGACCAAAACTGGTACATTTACCCTATTATTTTAACACCATAAGACGCAAGTCTGTTGGTACGTCGAGTTTAAGTTGATATCACGATTTTTACTAAATTATACCCTGAACCATAGCATCTATTCAAGAATTTCTCGTTATTCCAATATTTTGTAATACTTTGTTCGAGGTGGCTGACCAGAAAAACTGCCAAGCTGAAGGCAGGCAACCCTATATATTAATGAATGGCATGTCTAGGGCAATCGATCTGCATCAGTTTTAGCGTGCCACCTGATGAGGTAATTTATCCCAATTTTGGGGCTCATAAAACTTGGCTGACTTTGAAACCTGCCAGGGTTTGGGCCGGCAACCTATGCGGGTTGTTATGTCCAAATGTGTCTCTTTCGATGCGTAAACGTTTCGATCTGCCACCTTATGATGTAATTTTCGATCAAAATAGCGATTTGAAGACGAACAAAAATAGAAGTTCTTCCAGGATATTCGACGGCAACCTACTAAAATCCAGTGTTCTTAAGTAGTATCTATCACTGCATTACATTTTTGAGCTGCCACCTTATGAGGTAGGGTTTAGTACAACGGGAGCTTAGTCTACTACGATAATTTCATCTTAGCAGAATCTTTTTCCATTTCACCACATAATAGTTTCTTTTGTGCCTCAGTGTATCTATCTACCTACCTATCACACATCTGTCCTTTTGACAAACCCAACTTTTACAAAAAATCAATGGTTTTTCACCCAGCAAAGATATTATACAAAGAGCCATAGTAACTTTGTTGGATATTCATTTGTCTGCTGTAAACCAGTTTAATTAATTGTTATACGCAGTTCTAATTAATTGTTCTACGCAGTTCTGCTTGAGCAATAATCAGGTAGATTATTGCTTTTGGTTTAAAAATTCAAATAAATGAAAATTTACGTAAAATGTTAATAATTATAGGTCATTAACGCCATATTGAAGTCGGGCAAAAAATTTGCGACGCACATGAAGTCTGAAAGTCCGCTTTTGTGGCAATGGCATGATAAAATCTATCTTGGAGCAGCTCATGGCATGGCTGGTATTGTCTACATGTTATTGCAGGTGAGCTATGAGCTTTTGACGTGATAACATCATCATAATCATAATCATTTATTGCAGAAAATATGGTAGGTACACCAAGATGTCAACATAATAGTAGGTAATAAGGCCACATATTGAACCATAAGCGGCATGCAATTTAATATTTGAATTCAAAATAATGAGAATTAATTTAATCTAAGTCATCAAAAAACAAATTAAATGTTACAGAAGGCTTATGTTTAACGGATCACCTCATCATGTCAGCCGAACGTCTGCCACTGCTGGGCATAGGCCTCCCCCAAGGATCTCCACAACGATCGGTCCTGCGCTGCCCGCATCCAGCGGCTTCCCGCGACCTTGACCAGATCGTCGGTCCACCTTGTAGGGGGCCTGCCCACGGAACGTCGTCCGGCACGCGGTCGCCATTCAAGAACCTTTCCGCCCCAACGGCCATCGGTTCTCCGCGCTATGTGTCCCGCCCACTGCCACTTCAATGATGCAATCCTTCGAGCGATGTCGGTTGTTTTAGTTCTCCTGCGGATTTCATCATTTCTGATTCGATCGAGCTGGGAAATACCAAGCATCGCTCTCTCCATTGCTCGCTGGGTGACTTTGAGCCTTCTTATGAGACCCATAGTAAAAGACCACGTCTCACTTCCATAGGTCATTACTGGCAACACACACTGGTCAAAGACTTGCGACGTGACGTCCTCGTCGGCCAGTCGTACACTAGCCGGAACGTCGGAAGTCACCGCCCAGTATTTAATTTGTAGATAATCACTACATAGTATAAAACAAAGTCGCTTTCTCTTTCCCTATGTCCCTTTGTATGCTTAAATCTTTGAAACTACGCAACGGATTTTGATGCGTTTTTTTTTAATAGATAGAGTGATTCAAGAGGAAGGTTTATATGTACTTTTTATCCCGATATTCCGACGGGAACGGGAACCACGCGGGTGAAACCGCGGGCGGCCGCTAGTAGATGAATAAAAAGATGATGTTTATAGGGACTTGACTTTTTATTGTAAAGGTAGTAATAAAGAAACGTATAGGAAGAATAGGAAGCATAGGAACTGTAACAACAAGATAAAAAATACATGAATAACAAAAAGTAGGTAGGTAAGTAGGTAGTAATGGGTATGATGATGAAAACTTACCCCTTTCCAAGGGTCAAGGGTTCCACTTATTTAAAACTATAATTAAACAACTCAAACTGATATAAAAACTGGTGTGATACGTTCTGGCCCGGCCACGGTGTCAACTAAGGCTGTGGTTGTGTCAGTATACGGTACGGATAAGTACCTCGTAGTACTTTGATGGAAAAAAAGTGTACCACAGTATTTCATCAGTTATAACACATTTTTGGTGGCCGGGCTGCAACGCATACGACCCAGCCCGGCCACGCTTCTATCGAAATAAATAGATAACTTAACGATGCAATTTTGGTACGGGGTAATGGTACGTATTCTGTACCAACGAGAATGTGTGTCCGTTTCCCCTTTAAAATGGTAATTAAAACAATATATTTTGGCATTGAAATTTCTGAAATAAAACGCCTGATATTGTTGATTGAGCAATATACGTAACTCGACGTCTTCTGTATATATTTTTTTTGTAGGCGCAATGGCTCATATGATTTAAACTAGGCTTAGTTAAAATTTGATAAAAAAGTTTAATTATACATCTATCTCTTCCCATTGGTCTTTTTCCACTTACATTTTGTTTAGTGTAAATAGTTTCTAAGACCCCAAAATATTTTAAAAGCTTAGCAGTCAGGGCTGCCTCAATACAAAAAGGTTTTCGTAAAGAAGAGTAACTATATTTTCCTATACATTTCGGAAGGGTGATATACATTTGATTTGAAACATTTATAGTGTGGTGGTCCCTTTTTATGGGCATATTAAACTGAACCGTGCGACATAACTATACCATAGGTATTAGAAAAGATCGAAGAGAATCTCGTTTCGCAATTTGCCACAGTAGGACTCAAACCCACGACATTTCACTGTCGTCCGACCAAATGCTCTGACTACTGTGCTACGGAGTCGTAAAAAGACGCATCGAATTTCTCTAATACTTCTTATACATCGATAGGTACGTAATCTTCAAACTGTCTTAAATACGAAAAATAAAAAGAATAAATCGAACTCATCGCTTCATTATAACGTTACATGGGGGTAAAGTTTGACTTATTGTTTTTAGGGTTCCGTAGCAAAATGGTAAAAAGGAATCCTTATGGTGCGACTCTGTCTGTCTGTCACAAACTGGTTTACTCGAGAACCACTTATGCTATCAACTAGAAATTAGATGACGTTTGTTGCCCAACTATTTTGCAAATAAGAGAGAAATAAAACTATCAATATTCTTTTTGGAACAGGGTCTGAAAGAGGATCTTAAAAATTCGAAGTGGGGCTACTAGGGCATATGAAAGAGCGCTGCTTGCAAATTCTCAAACATCTGTTTTTTTTGTTTGAGGCTGCATAGTTTTTGACTTATGATGAAAAATGTAAAAAAAATACCGTTCCCTCTTATCGCCGAAGTTTGCAAAGAGAAAATCTGAAATTCTTATATGTAATAGAAGTTCATGTAAAGATTACAGGAAAAATAAAACGATGTCTCTTAATAGTAAACTTTTTCAGAAATCATCAACCAATTATTATTTACATTAGTTCCACTATCGGTCAAGAGATAGCACTGACCTAAAACTGCATTATTCTACACCGCAAACTCTGACGACTATAGCCTCGCCGATGAAAACATTTTCACGTTTTATTTATTTATATTAATGATGGTACGGAACCCTCGGTGCACGAGTCCGATTCGCTCTTGACCGGTTTTTTTATGTACTTAGTTCCCTGCTGGGCTGTTTTTTTCGTTATCGAAGTATAAAACCTGATTGTATCTACTTATATATTAAGTACAACAAAATAAACATTGATTTTGAAAAAAAAATTAGTAGTTTTTATTTCTTAAATCCATTTCATACATAGGTTTTTTAACCAACTCAAAAAAGAAGGAGGTTATCAATTCAACTGTATATTTTTTTATTTTTTATGTGTGTTACCTCAGAACTTTTTCGTTAATGAACGGATTTGGATAATTCTTTTATTATCGTGAATAATGCGTATTGAGACTTTAGTTTGCTTATTTAGACGACTTCTTTATTTTCATCAAAGTGAGGATCTTTTTCAATTTTTTTTTTGTCGAAAGTTTATACTCCTGATGAGATCTTATTTTCACCAAGTCAAGATCAGGAGATGAAATCCCAGGAAAATTGAGAGAAATTCTCTAATATAGGCAACATCGTTACATTTATTTTTGAAGTTAGTCAAGTATTTGCATCTGGTAGTATGATCATCTCATAGTGATGAGCTGGTGATGGAAGCTACAACTCCTTAACGGTTAGAAGCTGGAGAATAATTCCTTAAGTATTAATCGTAAGTATGGACTAATAGTTACCTATATTCTTTCAGGTTATTAGGGTGAGCTGATTGATGATGAGAGTTGAAACTCCTCAACATAGTTATAGGATGTTGTATAAATACCATATGCACGAATGGACCTTCAGTTGTATACCTTCAAGTTATCTAAGTAGCTAAAGATGGATAGCTGAACTACGTAACGGTCAGGATATTACAACAATTTATCATAATCACCATGTAGCTTCGCTACGATTATATACACTAAAAATAGAAAAATAAAACGTTAAAAAAAATGTAACCGCCTCCAAAAAGAATCTTCAAACAAAGTTAACAAAAAAAGTCGGTGCCAAGCCAAGCCAAATAGGAACGAATTATACCGAGTGAAATAACAAAAATTGAAAAAACTCGGTCCCAAGCGTGTGGTGTATGACGTATTTACCTCAAATACCTATTAGACTTGGCACCGACTTCAAACAGTTCAGTAAGTAGGTACCAAGATAAGTTAGAAAAAGTCACGCATTTTCGTCCTTTGAATTAAAAATTCTAATTACTTTTTTCGTTTTTTAGTGTTTGTTAATTTTGTTTGAAGATTCTTTTTGAAGGCGGTTCCCTTTTTAAAAATAATGTTTTATTTCTATTACTTAAAAATTCGTAAAACTCATATTTACAAACAATTTTTTGTATAGAGGCAGCCCTGAGTGATAATCTCTTAAGACGTCAAATTAAGTTTATTTGCTCAAACAATAATGTCAGGCGTTTTATTTCAGAAATTTCGATGCGAAAATAAATAGTTTTAATTACTATTTTAGAGGGGCAACGGACACATTCTCGTTGGTACAGAATACGTACCATCACCTCGTACCAAAATTGCATCGTAAAGTTAGATATTTATTTCGATAGAAGCGTGGCCGGGCTGGGTCGTATGCGTTGCAGCCCGGCCACCAAAAATGTGTTATAACTGATGAAATACTGTGGTACTCTTTTTTTCCAACGAAGTACTACGAGGTACTTATCCGTACCGTTTACTGACACAACCACAGCCTTATTTGACGCCGTGGCCGGGCCAGAACGTAACACACTAAAAACTGGTAATGCTCCGAGAGCTCTGTACAGCTTGGTGATTTTAGTAGAACTGAATCAAAAATGATGAACAGGACACGTGAAACGAAGATTTTGAATTTGAATTGAAAGAACAGGATAGGATTCGATAAAATTAATGGCCAGTATGTAGAACTAGATGGAGTTTCCAGTCATCATAGAGTTTTTAACCATCCATAATGACTGGTACGAATCGACATCGTTACAGACTTTCGTCTTGAGACATTGAGGTATTTCGGACGCGAATATATGTCGGAGCTTCCCAAACGCTGCCCATCCGAGCTGGATTCGACGAGAGATCTCTTTCTCAAAGTTGGACTTACCTAACTGGACCGTCTGTCCTAGGTAAACATAGTGGTCAACAACTTCGAGTGTAATGTTCCCAACATTAACTGGAGCGGGTGCAACATGGACATTGGACATGATTTTCGTCTTGTCCATGTTCATCTTAAGACCCACTCTTTGCGAAGCATTACCGAGATCTTCGAGCATTGTGTTCAGGTCTTCCAAGGTCTCAGCCATAAGAACTACATCATCGGCAAACCGTAGATGTGTTAGGTACTCGCCATTGATGTTGATGCCGCATCCTTTCCAGTCCAGCAGCTTAAAAATATCCTCCAACGCAGCTGTGAACAGTTTGGGAGAGATGACATCTCCCTGTCTCACACCTCGCTGTAATTGGATAGGATTAGAGCTCTGGTTCTGTAATCGGACCGACATGGTGGCGTTTTGGTATAGGTACCTCAGCACCTCGATATACCTGTAGTCTATTTGGCACCTCTGGAGAGACTGCACCACGGCCCAAGTCTCGATCGAATCAAAGGCTTTCTCATAGTCCACGAACGCCAAGCAAAGTGGCAAGTTATACTCTTCGGTCTTCTGTATAACTTGCCGCAGCGTATGAATGTGGTCTATGGTACTGTAGCCTTTCCGGAACCCGGCTTGTTCGGGAGGTTGGAAGTCGTCGAACCTGCGAGCGAGACGATTCGTAATGACTCTCGAAAACAACTTATAGATATGGCTCAGAAGCGAGATGGGTCTATAATTCTTCAAGAGAGTTTTATCACCCTTCTTGAAAAACAGCATCACATCGCTTCTGCCCCATGCCTTTGGCGTTTTGCCCTCGAGGATGACAGAGTTGAAGAGCTTCTGGAGGACCTTAAGTATCGGCTTACCGCCCGCTCTTAGAAGTTCTGTTGTGATTCCGTCATCACCCGCCGCCTTGTTGTTTTTGAGCTGCTTGAGAGCCATTCTAATCTCGTACAGGCTGACGTCCGGGATATCTTCGGTATAGTGTCGGGTAAGCTTGGCTCTAGGGTCTTTAGCCTTGCTTTCAACAGGTGTTTGCGTGGAATATAGCTGTCCATAGAAACTCTCAATCTCCCTCAGGATTTCAGGTGTTGACGAAACGATGCTACCTTCCCCAGTTTTCAGCCTCGTCAATTGACTTTGCCCGATAGACAGCTCTCTCGCGAACACTTTGGAGCCTTTGTTCCGCTCAATGGCTTCTTTAATACGCTCGGTATTAAATTGGCGAAGGTCGCGCGTCAAGGACTTAGATATCTGTCTATTGAGCTGCCGATAACGATGGGCATCCGCTGAGTTCTGCAGCTTCATTTCGTGTCTCTGATCCATGAGTAGGAGAGTCTAACTGGAGAGTTTCTTCAATTTGGGACGGCGGGTTTTATAGTACTTAGACCCTACCGTGCGGACAGTATCCACCACCATGTTGTATAGATCGTCCACGTCTATGCTGTTCTCAAGGGCTTCGAAGCGGTTTTGAAGCTCGAGCTGAAAGCACTCGGGGTTTTGAATTTGAGCTGGTATTGGTCGGAGCGTGGATTTTATCAGTCGCGATCTTTCGAGCTTGACATCGATATTCAATGTGCCTCTTACCATACGGTGATCGCTTCCTGTCTTAACAGCGTTGATCACACTGACATCATTGAATATGTGCTTCTTCGTCGACATGATAAAATCGATCTCGTTTTTGACTTTACCGTCCGGACTGATCCAGGTCCATTTGCGGCTTACGGGCTTCCTAAAGAAGGAGTTCATCATATAGAGGTTCTCCCTCTCCATAAAGTCTGCCAGCATCTGGCCTCTATCGTTCCGTTGCCCAAATCCAAATTGCCCCACTCTCAGCTCATCACCGCAACGTTGCCCCAACTTTGCATTGAAATCCCCCATCACAACCGTGTAGTGGGTTTTATAGCTATGCATGGCTTTAGAGATCTCCTCATACATAGCCTCCACTTCGTCATCGTCGTGTGTCGAGGTCGGAGCGTAGACCTGGATAACATTCAGCGAATATCGTTTCGATAATCTGAGTATCAGGTACGCTACCCTGCTCGACACACTTCCGATGGTGATCACGTTGTTGACAAGGGATTTATGGACGATGAACCCGACACCACCAATGGACTGTTGGTCGCCCTCCCGGTGGTAAAGTAAGTTACCGGATTGCAGGGTTATCGAGTCCTCCCCCTCTCTTCGGACTTCAGATAACCCAATGATATCCCAATGTAACTTACTTATTGCCTCTTCCAACTCTACGAGCTTCGCGTCGAGCCTCAATGTGCGCGTGTTGTAGGTTGCCAGGTCGAGTCGTCGGTGTTGGTAGCCGGAGCCTACCCGGAGATTCTTAGCACCCCCTGCCCCGCCGTTACCATAGCCGCTACCGTAGCTAGGAATAGCGGGGCCGCCGGGGACTGGGGGCCGATTTGTTGGTTGTGTTGTCATTTTAAGGGGGGGTTGTGCCATAATCGCCACGCTTGGCAGGCGGGTTGGCGATCGCTGTATTGGCCTTTTGTAACTGGAGACGCTGCTGCCCATCTCCTGATGGCAGTTTTTCCCTTAGTCGCCTCTTACGACACCCACGGGAAGAGAGGGGGTAGTGCTATTCTATTTATGTGCCGGCACTACACGGCACACCGCAACGGATCACCTAATATAGTAAAATATAACGCCAAAAAAAAAGATTTTTACTGCCAAAAATAGTAAACGATCACCAAAATTAAAACACCATTTTAATGTGAAATTATAGCCAAAAAATAATATATTACTACCTATCTAATTAAAGATAATGTCTCCTAAACATAGTAAACGATCACTAAAATTAAAACACCATTTTAATGTGAAATTATAGCCAAAAAATAACATATTACTACCTATCTAATTAAAGACAATGTCTCCTAAAAATAGTAAACGATCACCAAAATTAAAACACCATTTTAATGTGAAATTATAGCCAAAAAATAACATATTACTACCTATCTAATTAAAGACAATGTCTCCTAAAAATAGTAAACGATCACCAAAATTAAAACACCCAGTTTAATGTGAAATTATAGCCCAAAAATAACATATTACCTACTATCTAATTAAAGAAAATGTCTCCTAAAAATAGTAAACGATCACCAAAATTAAAATACCATTTTAATGTGAAATTACAGCCAAAAAAATAACATCATCATCATCATGTCAGCCGAACGACGCCCATTGCTGGGCATAGGATATAAAAAAATAACATATTACTATCTAATTAAAGACAATGGCTCCAAACATATAAAATCCAAAATTCAAAATTCAATATCGTTTATTAAATTTAGGTTTGTTTAACAACACTTATGAACGTCAATGAAGCTACGCCATCGGTTCGGAAATCCTACGGCAGGAGACCTTGTTGGACCTTGTTTATCATTGAAACTTTAGAGCACCGAAGAGATCCTCGTAAGCATCGTGGCTCCCACCGATGCTCAAGTGGCACTTTATTTTGTAATTATTTCAATTTTTATATGTTTTGAACGCGGTTTTCGGTGTTTATAAGAAAAATAAATTCTATTTACTATAAAAATACAATATAATATATGATCCGTAACAAAAAAAATAATAAAAAATTCTTGAAAATATGCAACGAAAAAAAATAATAATTTCGAAAAGTATAATAAATATTATATTTTTTCCCATATATTATAATTTTATGCGATAGGTTTTTTCATGTACATTCTAAATATATATACTTTTTATATGTTATTTCATCGATAACTATGTGAAAAAAAAACGATATTGTATTTTGTTTACACAAAAGTTGAGTTTGAACGTCGATTATAAAAACAAAACATCTCGTTAAAGTGTCGGATAAGTTTTATCCGCTGCTATGACTCATATGCTGCTCATAAATGTAACTTCCGTCGTCGTGCGCACAAACAGATGTTTGGGAGAGCCCAAACGCGCGCTAAGATGCATTGTTTACGTAAAAAATTAGTCTGTAATTTGATACCCCTATGAGCCTGTAATTTGATACCCCTGAGCGTTAGTAAATGGTCGTTTGAACTGTCCTTTGCTTTTGGAATAAGTAAAATTTAATATTCCACACAAGTTTCCACGTGGCTCCAAATACAATTTATTTAAAATGAAATCATTCAAAAAAAGCAATCTAGGCCATTTCTCTTCTGTTGACCGTATGCAAAAGATTTATAGTAAAATTTGCAAGGGTACAGACATAAATTTATTTGGTAGTCTTGCAGTCTTTTCTAAGTCTGTATCGCCTAAGTTACAGTCTGTGAAATCATGACCACTGCACAAGTGAATTAATTTCGATTCCAAGATTAACAAATCGTAGGGCTGTGCAGTTGTCATGTGTTAATGTATTTACAATGTTAAAAAACCATGTATTGTGTTAAATCTTTTATCTACACTCATGTTATAAAATTCGAGTTATGAACTCATGCCTGAACGTAGAATGATACACTTTATGCCATAGTCAACTTTAAAAAATAAAACTGCTGTATCCGAGTGTTTCATAATGACCATTATAAAACACCCGGATACAGCTGTCACTCATTATAAAACACTTATATTTCTTAATTTTACAGTCTCCATGGCAACCGTAGGATCCTTCCCGACCCGTGGTTCACCTGACAAGTTCACCTGGGTGGACTACGGAGAATTGTTCTGACCCTTGGTACACCTAAGAGGTGTACCAAGGGCACCGCTATAAATTTTATTATCCACAGGCTTATTACCAAAACAAGCAACCAGTTGCTAATTGTACAATTGCAACGCGACTGCTACTAGTTGCGGTTGGTTTGCAATCGGTACAGTACGGTACGGTACTTTTCATGCAATTTTAGTTCACAGATCGCTCGCTTGTGGCGCTAATCGTAGCGATCTACGTTCCGTAATATGAATATGTGTTTTGGGAGCGATTAATTGTTAATTGCCGCGATTGCAACTGTCACTTTAAGATCGGTAATAAGCCTGCCGTAGTTCACTCGAGAGGTGGTCTATTGCTACTTTGAAAAATAGTATGACCCTTGGTACACCTCAAAGGTGTACCATGGACACTACTATAAACTTTATTATTTATTTATTTAACCTTTATTGCAAGAGTTACAAATGGCGGACTTAATGCTAGTGAGCATTCTCTAACAGTCAACCGGAAAGGATGTCAGTGAGAGAAAAATAGGCGGCAATAATAATAAGAAAAACAGCAAAATAAAGAAATACAATATGTATCAAACACAATATACTTACTTATATTAAACTAGCTTTCCGCCCGCGGCTTCGCCCGCGTGGACTACACTACGTCATCCCGCGGGAATGTGTTATTTTCCGGGATAAAAAGTAGCCTATGTTCCTCTCCAGGCTTCAAAATATCTGTATTCCAAATTTCAGCCAAATCCGTTCAGCCGTTTTGGCGTGATTGAGTAACAAACATCCAAACATCCAAACATCTAAACTTTCACATTTATAATATTAGTAGGATACATAAATATATAATAATAAATACATATTATACAATATATAAAAATATTATACTTATATACCTACACTTATATATACTTATATACATGACACAGTAAAGACCAATTAGACCGGTTAGATTACAAAACTCGGAGCCAAATTGCTCAAGTAATATTCTCGAGCCAATCTCTTGAAGACGCACTTACTAGGGGCATTACGAATGTCCAAGGGCAAAGCATTCCAGAGTCGTACAGCCGAAAGGGAGAATGACTTTGAGACAAATCCGGAAGAATGAGCGGGAGTTTGCAACAGAGAGTTGTTGCTAGAGCGAAGATCACGTACATGAGAGCTACCCAGAAACTGAAACCTGGATTTCAGGTATTCTGGGGTAACCGGATCGAACAAAATGTTGAAGAGCGCACAGACAACTCTAAGTTTCCTACGCTCGCGAATAGGAAGCCATTTGAGCAGCCTATTATCCATTGGTCTAAAAGTATACCACTGAGCAACAGGGGCAAATACAAGTAGGGGTGCTTGCCCTCCCCCCTCCCCTCCTGGCACACAATTTTACATAATACAAAATTATTGCATTCATCATTTTCCCACGTGAAATAAGCTAAGATCTCCCCCCCCAAACAAATTTGCCCCCCCCCCCCCTAAACTTCGTTCAAAGTTCTAGCACCTTGCTCAAAGTCAACATGAAACTGTTTAGGATTGAAATAGGGTAAGTAATTTTGATTAAAAAAAAATATTTTGTTTAAAAATAGAACCGCCTTCAAAAAAAAGGCATCAAAAAGTAATAAATAATACTTACCTAAAATATTGTATTTTTTTATTGGCATTTTTTTAAAGGCGGTTCTTTTTTTTAACAAAATATTTTTTATTTCACTTTTTTCAGTGCATATGTTCATCACGACGAGGAGGATGGACTACGGATCTTAGTAAGTATCCGTGGTCCATCCAGGTGGACCACGGGTCCACGTCGGTATCCGTAGCTCACCCGGGTGAACCACGGGTCTGCGTCAGTGTCCGTAATCCACCCAGGTTTACCAAGGGTCAGAGGGCCGATTCTCAGGCAATCGAGAAAAGTTCACATTTATAGCTCGAAATTCAAATATAACACAGTTTTTGTATTGTCAGAATTTCACAATCGAAAAAGTTCGATCGAAAACCAGTCGAACGCTACGAGTGGTAAAAACCAATAGATGTTCGTATACGAACTTAGCTGTCAAAATGAATTTGTTGACATGTGAGACAGCTTAGTTTGTTTGAAACGTTCTAACTTTTCAAAAGAAACCACAAACAAAATGTTCGACATACGAATTACCACACTGAAAAGTTCGAATGCCTGAGAATCGGGCCCCAGAACAAGTGCCCGTAGTCCACCCAGGTGAACTTGTCAGGTGGACCACGGGTCGGGAACGCGTAGGATTTACCGGCCCTGACTTCCTACCCTTTCAAGCCCTTTAGCCGGCAACAATCAGAAACTTTTTTAAAATTAGAATTTTGAATTTAGAAGGAATAGACCGTATGGACTCCTATGAGTGGGGTTTGGCACCAATTCACATTTTATAATTAATACTAGCTGACCCGGCGCGACTTCGTTCGCGTGGCCCTACCCCCTACTCCACACTACCCCTACCGTATCACTACTCTATCCCTACCCTACCCCTACCCTACCCTACCCCTACCCTACTCCTACCGTACCCCTACCCTACCCCTACCCGGGATGAACATCAAATGTTTGACAGGTACGAAAGTCAGGAACAATTTGTATGGGAAAATGTTTTCTCTTTTATTTTATTTTTTCGTCAATTTTACAATGTTTTTATTAGTTATTCTGCTATTCGGGACGGAAACAAATCCAACAAATCAAAAACCATGGCAATCGGTCAAGCCGTTCTCGAGTTATAAGTGTTGTAACAAACACGACTTTCTTTTATATATATACAGATTGATTTGATTTATTTTTGAAATATAAAAAATGGTGTAAAACAATCTGCAAATAGAGCAGGAGGTGTTCAGGTCAAGTGAATAGAACATAAAAAAAGAAAAAAATATCCCAATTTCTTCTTAAATTACCTATTTAATTTTACAAAATTCTAATATTGTTTTTTGATATCAATTCAATCCTATGTACAATACCAAACGTTTTAATAAAATTGTTTCATTTTACGATGAAAACAAGTAATTTCAGAGCGCACGCGGGCTGGGCGCCGCGGTCATCAACCCCGGCGGCCGGCGGCGCGGCGGTCCAACAGCTGATCGGCCAGCCGCTATAGCGATACTCCTACCGCGCTATTGTATGCACCCAATAGCTTCCGGATTATCGTTTACCTGTCTCGTGGTTAAATAAGTAATTTTATTATTACGTTTGGTATTATGTTAAATATTGAATTGATATCCATAGATAATATTAGATTTTTTTATAAAATAAAAAGGTACTTTTTTTCTATTTTATTTACGTTCTAAACACTTAACCTGACCACCCCCTGCTCGTTTTGCAGTTTGTTTCAAAACATCTTATAAAATAAATGTAATGAGTGTAGATAAAGTAGTGTATGAGACTGCACATAACTCGGTATTAAAACGCTCGTGGAATACTATTAAAAAACTCGCCAAGGCTCGTTTTTTTAAACTCCCACTCGTGTTTTAATACCCCTCATTATGCGACAGTCACATAAACTACTATTTTATACGCAGATAAAATATTATCTACGTAGTGTGTGTCTATATCTTTCTCTATGGTGTCTATACGTTCAGTTATGAGTATGTAGGTACATAATTCGAATATTACAACATAAGTGTAGATAAACTATGTTTTATTGCAGGCTCGGTCATACATCAGTATTATAGAACTTCGTAGTTTTATAAAACCGTCATTGGATTGGTTATTGAACCAACGGTTTCCGAGTGGTAACTTCCCGTCATCACTCGGCAGCAGTTCTGGGGACAGGCTGGTGCAGTGGTGTCACGGAGCGCCTGGTTATGTTCCCCTCTGTATATTGGCCTCTCAGGTACACTATCTAGCTTTTACTGTTAGACTGACACTGACTCACATGCAAACCGTTGATAAGGTTGATGTTTAGGAAAAAACCACGAGCCCCTGTTTCAGGCGGGATTTAAAATTTAAAATCTCAAATACGGTTCTATTACTCGGATACGCTTAAGCCAAATTGGTTTTGGGTGGTTTTTGTTGCCTCACTAGGGTCACTTAACTGCAATGTTACGTCAAAATTCTGTGTATAAATTAATGTTAAGGAATAACTAGGTACCGTGTCACTAATCACCATACAATGCTAGAAGTTCAGCGCATATGATTTTTAAATACAGAAAGTGGATATTTTGTAATTTAGTACTTATGTTAAAAGTGCTAAGTACTCAAACGTAATATAAGTTAATGATGTTTTTAATAATAAAATAATAATTTGAAAAGAAATATAAAAATATGATACCTACTTATTTTAAATCCGGTCTGTTTTTGTCATTGTTAAGACAAGACAACCCTAGGCCGCACAATAATGTATTAATTCCAATTTATACAATGTGTAAAACAAGTGTGTTTTTAGTGATGCAACGAATACTACTTTAACGAATACGAATATCAAACCTACTATTCGGCGAATACGAATACGAATAATTCAATAAGGTAATGAATAATACACAGTATTCTTTTCTACTAAGATATTTAATAATAAATTAACTGCTGACATTATTAATAATAACCCAACGAAATTAGATGAAAGAACTCATGTTATGCTATGAAACAAACAAGTAACAATTGACAACTTGAGAACTCCACTCCGTTCATTCAGTTTTAAGGTAGGTACCTAATCGCCGTCAATAGATACAAACAGTATATGTAGCGTAGGCGTAGGTGCATTCGGATGCACGGTGCACAGCCAAACCGTAATTTGGGTTGCGTTCAGTTGTAATATAATATAAATAGTTTGTTTTTAATATTCGTGATGATATTCGGCGAATACGAATATTCGTATTAGTATTCGTTGCATCACTAGTGTTTTTGCGCGAAAATCAACTAATTTGTTCCTGTGTACCTACTACGTCGCGTCGCGTGCACAACTGAGCGCGCGTGATACCCGCGATATTCTCTACTTGCAAGTAGACCGCGCGTAGTCGACTGAATTGCGGAGTGAGCCACGTCTGTCATTATGGTAATTAATAATAAAATCGTTTCGTAGGTGTTCGAAGAAGACAAGTACATGAAAATAGCATTACAGTGTGGTGAAGTTGTCTGGCAAAGAGGACTATGCACGAAAGGCTATAGCATTTGCCATGGCGTTAGTGGAAATGCCTACACATTCATTCAACTATATCAAGCCACTAAAGTAAGACCTTAAAGTTTTTTTAGTTAAAGTTATTAAAGTTAATAGACACAAATTCGCATTGCTTATAACATGATTAAAATTGCTTGCAAACCAATTCACATTGCTTAAAAACCGATTATTTAGCATTGCTGAGACATCAATTTACATAACACGATTGACATTGCTTAGAATGCGTTTTGCATTGCTGAGACACTATTTCACATGGCTTAAAATCCTTTGTTCCTATCCAGTCCCACCAAACAAGTAACACTGTGACTCGTTGTGACAAAAAAATCCCATCCAGTAACACTGTTACTCGTTGGGACAAGTTTGAAAGAAAAGTAATCCCAACCAGTCACACTGTTACTCGTTGGGACAATATTTAAAGAAAATTATTTCCCAACGAGTACCAGTGTGACTGGATGGGAAAAAAATCTTCCCAACCAGTATCACTATAAATAAAGATTTGTGATGCACAACTTTGAGCGTTTTTCTATACTTACCTAGGTATACTATTTTAAACTATATAATAACTAGCTGACCCAGCGCGACTTCGTTCCCGTGGCCCTACCCCCTACTCCACCCTACCCTACCCCTACCCTGCCCCACCCCTACCCTAGCCCTACCCTACCCTACTCCTACTCTACTCCTACCCAACCCCTACCCTACCCCTACCCCTACCCATACCCTACCCTACCCTACTCCTACCCCTACGCTACCCTACCCCTACTCTATCCCTAGCCTACTTATACTCTAGCCCTACTTACCCCTCCTTTCCCTATTTTCTCAACCTTCCGCTAGAACCTTCCTTGGACTTCCACGAACATTTCAAGACCAAAATTAGCCAAATCGGTCCAGCCGTTCAAGCGTGATGCCGTGACCAAGGGAAATAGGGATTCATTTTTATATATATAGATAACAAAGACTGTAAGAATTTGATTTTTTGTTTGTTTGTAATGAGTAAATTCAAAAGCTACTAGACCTTTTAAAAAATCTTTCAAAGTTCAAAGTTCTTTCAGCAGTGGAAAGCTAAATTAATGTTGTGGAACATAGTTTTATCCCGATATTTTCACAGGAACGTACCACAAGGGTTAAACCACGGGGAGCAGCTAGTACAGTCAGCGTCAAATTGATATAAGCGTCTAGAGTAGTCAAAAAGATCTAAAAAACATAAACGCAATTTGATCTAAGCAGTTCGAATCATCATATTGTTGTAAGCACGCAAGGTGTTCAAAATATCTTGGCACTCATCCTTACTTTTTATATTATAAATGCGTCTCTGTCTGTCTGTGTGTTACACAATCACACCTAAACTACTGAACCGATTTGAATGAATTTTGGTACAGAGATAGTCTAGAGCCTGAGAAAGGACATAGGCTACTTTTTATTCCTGAAAAATATCACCTTCCCGCGGGATAACGTCGTGTAGTACACGCGGGCGAAGCCGCGGGCGGAAGGCTAGTTGTTTCATATTTATATTAGCAGACAGAGTGTTCGAAATTATCTAAGCAAACAAAGCTCTCAAAATAACCTAAGCAAACAAAGCTCTCAAAATATCTATGCATAATGTACAACGCCATAATGCAAAGATAACTAAAGTAATCTGTGCATTATGGTGTATAACTAAAGTTATCTGCCTTGATATTTTGAACACCTTGCGCGCTTACAACAATATGATGATTCGAACTTCCTAGATCAAATTGGTTTTATGTTTTTCAGATCTTTTTGACTACTCTAGACGCTTACATCAATTTGACGCTGACTGTACCTGTTAGTTTAGGTTACCAATATTCGCTCAACGATTAAATCAGGTTTTTTATCGTAATTTAAACATCTGCTACACATAACTAAGTACCAAATAATTTTCTTTAAATGTTGACCCAACGAGTAACAGTGTGACTGGTTGGGATTGCTTTTCTTTCAAACTTGTCCGAACGAGTAACAATGTTACTGGACGGGAATTTTTTGTCCCAACGAGTCACAGTGTTACTCGTTTGGTGTGACTGGATGGGAACAAAGGCTTAAAATACGATTAATTAACATGGTATGATAAATGTTTGTTACGGACTGTATTGGCCACGTACCTGTAGCTTCGCCGGTGTCTTGTCCCTGAGGCCCCAGGAGTGGTCGCTGGTTGCTGACGGATCACCCTTTTCAATTTAGATGTGCACTAGTTATGTTTGTAAAGTTCGCAGTTCGGTTTTGAGTTATTTTAGTGATTTTGACGAATTTTGGTGCGGAGTGACACACAGCACGCGCGCGTCTCCGATTAGTTCTCTAAACTGACGCTAGAGGTAGCACATGTCTATAGTAAGGTGCTGCGTTTCGTTTTTCGAAAGCTTGCAATATTGTGTACCGATACAGTTCCAAATTTGATAATTTTAAAGAAAAGAAAATGATTTGTGCCAGCGTTAATACTTAATACATATTGTTCAAAGTACGGAACAAACATTGCTAAGACATCCATTTCACATTGCTTAGAATACGATGGACATTTCTTAGAATATGTTTTGCATTTGCTGAGATACCAATGCACATTGCTAAGACATCAATTCACATTGCTTAGAATACGAGGGACATTTCTTGGAATATGTTTTGCATTTGCTGAGACACCAATGCACATTGCTAAGGCATCAATTCACATTGCTTATAATACGATAGACATTACTTAGATAGAATACGTTTTGCATAGCTGAGACACCAATTCACATTGCTTAGGACACGATTAAAATTGCATAGACACTATTTCACAATGCTTAGAACACGTTTAACATTCCTTAGAAATCAATCCACATTACATAGCTAAGAAACCAATTCTCACTATTTCAAAACCAAAATTGCTTTAAAACTCATTCACATTGCTTCGAAACCAATTGACATTGCTTCGAAACCAATTTACATATTGCTTCGAAACCAATTTACATTGCTTTAAAACCAATCATATGGGTTCATAACTAATTCACATTGTTTAGATACCAATACACCTGTACCGCGCTTGCTGCTTTATGGAGTGGTGCGCGGTGGAGCGCCAGGGCACCGAGCTACACAAGCCCGACCGACCAGCGTCGCTCTTTGAGGGGCTAATAGGACGACTCTACCTCGCTGAAGACATCTCACGTGTGACAGAGGCCAAGTTCCCTGCGTTATGCCTGTAAAGTCCGATAGGCCACACACGAGTTGTGAACGATAGTATTAGCTTGACAAGGCTTTTACACCAAAATTAAAATTTCTGACGTTAGTTACGAAAATATACATTTTACATCTGGTAACAAGTAAGAAATGTGTTACCGAGTAAAAAAAGAATGTTAGTACTGATTTTCATAGCGAAGTGACTTCTCAGTTAGTTTCACTTTTCTGTGATCTGGGTTGTGTTCACGAAGTTAGGCGTAAATAAAACTACTTTATAAGGTTGTAAAAATATGTATTAGAATTAAATTCTTATAACTATTTGATTAATTAATATTCATAATCAATAATATCACCCAGTTAAATTATAAATACCTATTAGTTTGTACAGCTCAATAAGCCGCAATTGTAAAATTATCTCACATTATGTTGCAAGAAACTGGATTACTTATATTGTGAAGTGTAAAAAAAATCTTATTCTTCCTTAAAACAATGACAGGTCTTTAATCTCGATTTTAAGCGCAGTCACTTGCAACACATTTTGTGGAACATCTTTGATATTACACAATTACAAGACCTTATATCAGTCGTTTGTAAATTCTAGTTCATTTTTAGTTTACCAAGCATAGCTATGCAGCATGAAACATTGGAAGTCTTTACGTGTCATTATGACCGATATACTATGTACTTATAAATAAAATAATTACATTTATAAAGTTTGGCTACTTACACTCATATTTATTTTTAATAGGGTATTTGACTGATTTTTTTTATTGACTTAAAATGTTCATTGAATTAGTAGTAACACAACATAGGTATTTATTTTCAAATACCTTGCATATTTTCAGCGATATAGAGCATCAAACTTTCTAATTATACAAGGAGAGCGCTATAGAAACGTGATGTCACATTTCTATAGCGCCATACTCTCGCCATAGACAATTTTGTTTTAGATAGAGATAGCTAGAGTCACTATTAAGTAGCTCATAATTAATACAGATACAGATTTAATTTCTTTTTTCACATTTGTTATTCAATAATGTTATTTTTCTGAATGTCATAACTAAATATTTACATTTCAACAACAGTCAAGTACCCAATTATAACATTACCTTACCTCTTCTTCTTAATGTATTTAAGAAAACATATCAAACCAGCGCTGGCGCAGGGGTCGGACTTTATAGTACACACATGAACATTTTTACTAACGACGCGCGACGGTTTTCAATAGATTATAATAGTTTATTATTTTTTTTTTTTTAATTTTTAGTAAAGGACATTTTTCATTTTCGGCTAGGACTTTGTACACTATTCGTAATAGTAAAAAATATAGTAAAGTCATATAAAATATTAAAATTCTCATTGTCTTTCTAGATAAATGGTACAAAAATAAACTATAAAATAAAAATTCTTTGCCATCCATGGTCACACTGGCAACCATATTTAAATCACGTTCGGAAACATTGATGTTTCTGTATGAAAAAACGATGACATTGATGACTGATGATAATCTGTCAATGTCAACCTTTTTTATTCAATGTGAGTGTGACGTTTTACCGCCATATTGAATCGGGGTTGCATAATGAGTCACACCAAAACATCAAAATATGACTATAAAAATTGACTGCATTTAATGCGCGTACTCGTGCAAGTAATAACAGTTTTTGTTTCATCGAAATCTGTCCAGGATTTCCAAAGTTACAGCGTTGCAAAGTTTCACCTGCTTTTGTAAATTTGCTTTCCTTGCGCGCTATTGCGATGACGTCATGTCGCAGTGACATCTCCGATTGCGGCTGCTGCGGGTGATTTCCGTCCAACTGTACCTACACATAGAGTCCGTCTTCGCGCAACTGGTGCGTTTTTGGCGCTAGTTACAGTACATTTTCTTCGTTCTAAGGTTATGGTAAATGATTAGTATTCGATTTCGACCGCGCGCAGCCGCACTCTAAAACTGTCAGCTACTGTCCATTTGACGGCTTCGTGTTATTGTTGATCGAAGTTTGACGGTTGCTATTTATATTGACAGAATACCGCCCGCCATTACGAAAGTTGATTTAATTTATTGATCACGAAAATACAACTTATGTAGATATTTGAAGGTGTTTTTTTCACATGTGCTCAATACAAAATTGATCATTGATCGACTATAAGAAAAATAAATAAATTTATTGCGAAACCCTGAGAGCGCTACTATATAGCCAAAGGAGAATATGAAGGGCCAACTAGCGAAGTGACGTCACACGTTAATGCCATTGGTTCACCCGAATTTTCCTCGGAGGCCGTACTTTAACGTTCAATATCTCAGTTATTTTTGAAGATAGGAAAAAAATAAAAACATATTCTTTTTTCTCGAGTAACATATTTTTTAGATATGCTGATAACAAAAATCATGTTATCAGCATATCATGTGATGTGACTCATTAAGACTAGATAACGCTTTTGTACCATCAAACGCGTTAGCTTATTGTGATATAATTAGTTTTCAGTTATTATATTTATAATACAAAGTCCTAGCCGAGGCTCCATACAAAACTGAAAAATATCCTTTATTTTAAAGTACCTATCAAGTGTTAGGTTGAATAGAGCTGTCTCACGGGTACGCCAGTAAAACTCCGTTTACAAAAACATGTTACTAGCTCATTGTAATGAGGAAGTTTACTAAAAAAAAATCTATCTAATATGAAAGAACTAGCTTTCCGCCCGCGGCTTCGCCCGCGTGTACTCCATGACGTTATATTTCTGCGGGATAAACAGTAATCTATGTACCTATCCAATCTAAAAAAAAATTAAAACCTTAATATCATTTTTCAGCACACCAAACGCGGGTAAGAATCAACGCTGTTTGAATGCGGGCCCGCGCAAGTTGTAATACAACAAACTATGAACTACGTCACACTAAATTTGAACACAGGCCCGTGTTCAAACTGCTCTGCGCTGCACCCGCCGCGCCGCCGCTCTGCGACTGCCGGACTATAAACCGGCGGGGCGGCGCGGGAGCGGGGCAGAGCAGCGCAGGCGCGGCGGGGCGCAGAGCCTTTTGAGCGTGGGCCCACGCTGTTGTATAACTATGCCGGCCATGTTAGCATGACACACCGAGGCAGGGCGTTCGCAGTGCAGCGCAGCGCGTCGAAAGCAGTTGACGAGAGTTGTACTATGCCTACGGTGACACATTGAAACGCATACACTCAGTTGATTAGTCATAATTTCACTTGGCATACATCATAAGGCATAATATTGAAAAGCATTTTATTCCTTGGCATAAATTTCATAACGCATAATGATAATAATGCATAATAGTTGAAAGGCATAATATTAAAAAGCATAATCTTCGAAATTCATATTTTCGTTTGTCATAATTTCGTAAAGCATACATTAAGGCCCGATTTCACCAATAATATTTAAACGCGATTAACGCAAAACGTGTTTAAAACGTTTTCTGTCTCTGTCACATTCAAACAAATGACAGAGACAGAACTATGTATTTAACACGTTTAGCGTTAATTACGTTTAAATATCAGTGGTGAAAGTCACCCTAAGACGCATCCTACTATATAATATTATAAATGTGAAAGTTTGGATGTTTGGATGTTTGGATGTTTGGATGTTTGGATGTTTGTTACTCAATCACGCCAAAACGGCTGAACGGATTTGGCTGAAATTTGGAACACAGATACTTTGTAGCCTGGAGAGGAACATAGGCTACTTTTTATCCCGGAAAAATGTCACATTCCTGCGGGATAACGTCGTGTAGTCCACGCGGGCGAAGCCGCGGGCGGAAAACTAGTAACTTTATAAAATAAATAAATAAATAAATAATTATTAAAAACATTATTTTATAAAAATGACAATATCTTGAAAACGGTGCTTCGTAGCCAAAATCTGACGAAATTTTGATACCCTTGAACAACCCTGGAGGTATTTTAGAGACACCCAATGGTTAAAAAAAACTTTTTGAGATCTGTTGGCTCAAAAAAAATTTTTTTATTCCTTTATAAGTTCTGAATTTAGTTCTAATGGAAGAAAACCGAGGAGCAGGGGGACGGGGGGGCGCAGCCCCCCACCAAGGGGGCTCCCCGCCACCCAAGAAATCCTAACAGTCGTTTTAGGTTAGGTTAGGTTAGAACAGTGACCAAAACGCGCGAGCCGAGCGAGCGAAGCGAGCCGAGCGAGCGAAGCGAGCGTGCCGCGGCAGCGGCCGGCGAAGCGCCAAATAGAAAATGAACCAATCACACTGTGCAGGAACAATCAAACTACCAATAAATAAGACTGCATTTGAAATTAATTTCTTTCTGTGATGTCATAATTACCTGTCTCGCTCGCATAGACCAAAATAATATTATGTCTGATAGGGATGGCAGAATAAAAGCGAGACAAGAAGATGCATAGTTTAGTTTTTACACTAGTGTAGTGCAGTGGTCGATAAAAGTATAAAGAAGTTTAAGTCAAAAAGTGTTTATTCATATAATTCGATAAATAGTAGATTGTACAACAAGTGCATAAAACGTACCATTTTACCCGAGACGTATATATCCATCCGAGCCGTAGGCGAGGGTGGATAGTCAATTCGAGGGTAAAATGGGTTTTATGAACGAGTTATACACTCTGCTTTTCACTTCGAGTGTGAGGAAAATAAATAACAATATTGCAAAAAAGAAAAAATAAAGACTTCGCCATACTGGCGGGAAGGCTTTCTTTTTTTTATATGTGGCAGTGGCAGCACAGTGACTTTAGCATAGATCGTACTCGTAGTCCATAATGCTCTTGAAATACTTATTTCTAAGGAAACTCATTAATTTTGCCTAGTTTTATTAATTCAGTAATTTAACATGGATTATGTACAAAATTTAAGAAACAGAATGAAATAACAGGTTTATGTAACGATGTTTAATTGCGTGTGTGACTGTTTACCTGACGACCTTTGTCTTAGAATCTGAGACTTAGACGAAGATTTTACTTTATGCACTAGAGCATAAAAAGCGATTTTATGCAGCCTATACCCAACATAAACACGAACTTTACGAGCATGAGAAGTGAAAATAATATTATTGTTTAGGAATCGTCGAACTTTTTTTCTACTACCTTCTACCCATTAATAGTAGATTGTACAACAACGTGATCACCATCGGAAGTGTTTCGAGCAGGGTAGCGTACCTGATACTCAGAATATCGGAACGATATTCGCTGAATGTCATTCAGGTCTACGCTCCGACCTCGAAACACGACGATGTCGAAGTGGAGGCTATGTATGAGGAGATCTCTAAAGCCATGCATAGCTATAAAACTCACTACACGGTTGTGATGGGGGATTTTAATGCTAAGTTGGGGCAACGTTGTGGTGATGAGTTGAGAGTGGGGCAATTTGGATTTGGGCAACGGAACGAAAGGGGCCAGATGCTGGCAGACTTCATGGAGAGGGAGAACCTCTATACGATGAACTCCTTCTTTAAGAAGCCCGTGAGCCGCAAATGGACCTGGATTAGTCCGGACGGTAAAGTCAAAAACGAGATAGATTTTATTATGTCAACGAGGAAGCAAATATTCAATGATGTCGTTGTGATCAACGCCGTAAAGACGGGAAGCGATCACCGCATGCTTAGAGGCACATTGAATATCAACGTCAAGCTGGAAAGATCTCGACTAATAAAATCTACGCTTCGACCAATACCGGCTCAAATTCAAAACCCCGAGTGCTTTCAGCTCGAGCTCCAAAACCGCTTCGAAGCCCTTGAGAACAGCATCGATATGGACGATCTATACAACATGGTGGTGGATATTGTCCGCACGGTAGGCTCCAAGCACTACAAAACCCACCGTCCTAAATTAAAGAAACTCTCCAGCCACACTATCCGACTCATGAATCAGAGAAACGAAATGAAACTACAGAACTCAGCGGATGCCCTTCGTTATCGACAGCTAAATAGGCAGATCTCCAAGTCCTTGACAAGCGACCTTCGCAAATTTAATACCGACCGTATTAAAGAGGCCATTGAGCGGAACAAAGGCTCCAAAGTGTTCGCTAGAGATCTGGCTATAGGGCAAAGTCAACTGACGAGGCTGCAAGCTGAGGACGGTACTATCATTTCATCAACACCTGAAATCCTGAGGGAGATTGAGAGTTTCTATGGACAGTTGTACTCTCCGCAAACACCTGTTGAAAGTAAGGCTACAGAACCTAGAGCCAAGCTTACCCGACACTATACCGAAGATATCCCGGACGTCAGCCTGTACGAGATTAGAATGGCTCTCAAGCAGCTCAAAAACAACAAGGCGGCGGGCGATGACGGAATCACAACAGAGCTTCTGAGAGCGGGCGGTAAGCCGATACTTAAGGTCCTCCAGAAGCTCTTCAACTCTGTCATCCTCGAGGGCAAAACGCCAAAGCCATGGGGCAGAAGCGATGTGATGCTGTTCTTCAAGAAGGGTGATAAGACTCTCTTGAAGAACTACCGACCCATCTCGCTTCTGAGCCATATCTACAAGTTGTTTTCGAGAGTCATTACGAATCGTCTCGCTCGCAGGTTCGACGACTTCTAACCTCCCGAACAAGCCGGGTTCCGAAAAGGTTATAGTACCATAGACCACATTCATACGCTGCGGCAAGTTATACAGAAGACCGAAGAGTATAACTTGCCACTATGCTTGGCGTTCGTGGACTATGAGAAAGCCTTTGATTAGATCGAGACCTGGGCAGTGCTGCAGTCTCTCCAGAGGTGCCAAATAGACTACAGGTACATCGAGGTGCTGAGGTACTTATACCAAAACGCCACCATGTCGGTCCGATTACAGAACCAGAGCTCTAATCCTATCCAACTACAGCGAGGTGTGAGACAGGGAGACGTCATCTCTCCGAAACTATTCACAGCTGCGTTGGAGGATATTTTTAAGCTACTGGACTGGAAAGGATTCGGCATTAACATCAATGGCGAGTACCTAACACACCTGCGGTTTGCCGATGATGTATAGTCCGTTCGGTTAGATAGTGTCGGTACACCCGCACGGCGTTGTGGCAGAGCGACACTATCTAAGCGAATGGACTATAGTTCTCATGGCTGAGACCTTGGAAGACCTGAACACAATGCTCGAAGATCTCAGCAATGCTTCCCAAAGAGTGGGTCTGAAGATGAACATGAATAAGACGAAAATCATGTCCAATGCCCATGTTGCATCCGCTCCAGTTAATGTTGGGAACATTACACTCGAAGTTGTTGACCACTATGCAATGTCTACCTAGGACAGACAATCCAATTAGGTAAGTCCAACTTCGAGAAAGAGAACTCTCGTCAAATCCAGCTCGGATGGACAGCGTTTGGGAAGCTCCGGCATATATTTGCGTCAAAAATTCCTCAATGTCTCAAGACTAAGGTCTTTGACCAGTGTGTGTTGCCAGTTATGACTTATGGAAGCGAGACGTGGTCTTTTACTATGGGTCTCATAAGAAGGCTCAAGGTCACCCAGCGAGCAATGGAGAGAGCGATGCTTGGTATTTCCCTGCTCGATCGAATCAGAAATGATGAAATCCGCAGGAGAACTAAAACGACCGACATCGCTCGAAGGATTGCTCAGTTGAAGTGGCAATGGGCGGGACACATAGCGCGGAGAACCGATGGCCGTTGGGGCGGAAAGGTTCTCGAATGGCGACCGCGAACCGGACGAGGTTCCGTGGGCAGGCCCCCTACATGGTGGACCGACGATCTGGTCAAGGTCGCGGGAAGCCGCTGGATGCGGGCAGCGCAGGACCGATCGTTGTGGAGATCCTTGGGGGAGGCCTATGCCCAGCAGTGGGCGTCGTACGGCTGAAATGATGATGATGATGTACAACAAGTGCATAATAGAGACGTATATATCCAAGTCTTTTTTTTTATCCACAACGGGGTAGCACTTAGCCTTTATCACACTTGATGTTAAGTGGTGATAAGGCTGAAGATGGAAGCGCCCTACTCCCGGAATCCTCGATCACTGAGGAACTGGCTATCTTGTCTCTAACACACACAATAATGCTGAAAACATCATTGTTATGGCGTCAGACTTAGATAAGATGGTGGTAGCTAGCCAGGCGGACTAAGAACAAGTCCTACCACCAACCAAACCGAATACAATATGTACCCCCACTGGGAATCGAACCCGGGACCTCTTGGTCTGAAATCGGTGGTGTGAACCACTAGACCACAGAGGCGGTTAAAGTATGCAATATATGGATAGTCAAGTGGAGGGTAAAATAGGTTTTATGTACGAGTTATACACTCTGCTTTTCACTTCGATTGTGAGGCAAAGAAATAGCAATATTGCAAAAAAGATAAATAAAGACTTCGCCATATTGGCGGGAAGACATTCTTTATCTTTTTTTATACATGGCAGCACAGTGACTTTAGCATAGATCGTATCGGAGTCCATACTTAATGCTCTTGAAATACTTATTTCTTAGAAAATTCATTAACTTTGCCTAGTTTGATTAATTTACTAATTTAACATGGATTATGTTGGGGGAGGCCTATGCCCAGCAGTGGGCGTCGTTCGGCTGACATGATGATGATGATGATGATGATGTACAAAATTTAAGAAACAGAATGAAATGCGTGTGTGAGTGTGACTGTTTACCCGACGACCTTTGTCTTAGAGTCTGAGACTTAAGACGAAGATTTTACTTTATGCACTATAACATAAAAAGCGTTTTTATGCAGCCTATACCCAACATAAACACGAACTTTACGAGCATGAGAAGTGAAAAGGATATACAGGATAAATTTTTCATCAGTGCACAAATTTTTAAGATCAACTCAGAATCGGTAAGTTAACAACTTTCTCCTAGAAACATAGGTCGAAAAATGACAAAAATTTTTAGACTCTTCATACAAACCGGACTGATCACGTGATCGATCTAGTATGGGAAGTCCAAAAAAAATCGTCATATTTTCTAGGAGAAAGTTGTTCACTTACCGATTCTGAGTCGATCTTAAAAATGTGTGCACTGATTAAAAATTTATCCTGTATTTTAACTGGCAAGATAAACGCAACGTATTACGAATGATTATTTCGTTGCCAAACAAAATAATAAGTAGGTACAATACTAAAAAAATATAGAAATTGCAAATGCCGAAAGAAATTATTCTCACACTAATAATTCATGATTCCGCGTATTGTCAAAACAAAAATTAAAAATACCGAGAAAAAAGAGATTCAAGAACATTGTCTGAAAATTGTTGATTAGTTAGACAATACGCGGAATCATGAATCATGATCATTAAAGTACCTACCTACCTTTTTGAGGTCGGTGTCTTTTTATCATGTATGCTCTTGGCTGGCAAGTAGGTAATTAAAAGACATTATTTTTTTCTTTTCAGTTGACAGGTACTTTTTGAAGCTGGATTAATTTTTTAACCTTTTTATTTTTAATTTATTCAAGGGAAGTTCAATTACATCTTGTGGAACTTTATTAAAGAATATAGGTATGCCTTTTCTCAAAAACGTGCCTGTACTTTATTCAGTTTTATTCATCTTATTTTTTTTTAATTATTAATATCTCTGCTAGTGATGCTGCAGCAGCATCACAAGCTTCACAAGCAAGGTTTATAATTTAGTAAAAATACATTAATTTTCTTTTAAATTCGGGAACTTTATAAAACCTGAATCCTGGAAACGATTAGAGCCTAAACACATAACCACGCTGTAACATCGCACCACTTAAATAACCGGCGCACCATGCTAGTATAATATAAAACTTATTGCCTGACAATTACTTACTCACCCGTTGGAGATGATAAAATTGATGAAATTCGTTGAGTAATTTTAAAGATCTACGAGTAACAGACGGCGGGAAGCGACTTTGTTTTACTATTTATGAAGAAATGATGATAAAAATAAAAAAAAAAATAACTAAATTACTTACTTGATAATCACAATATATTTTTTTGAATAAATAAATTTCATATCTTGTTAAGTTTAAGCTTAATTTATATACTTAGTTTTGGTTCATTTAAATCCACAATGATGACGAATGAATGGATTATACAAAAAACTTTTCACTTCCAACATAACATAACAACACATCCAACAACTAAAAAAAATATATCGACAAAACAGCCGAACCTCACCGCGCGTCTCTAGTCATAGAAAAAGAGTAAACGCATTTTACTCTTTGCACCGATTCTATCTATAACTAGTCGATCCATTGCACTTTTGAAGGAAGAAGTTGAACAGTCTAACAAAAAAAAACCATCAATGGATATTGTTTAATACAATTTATGAACTTATTGATTTGTTTACATTACATATTTTTAAATTCGGTAAAACATTAATAATTATTGATATTTTAATGCTTGCTTGTGGTAGGTTACTTCATTTTTTGCGTTATTTATGTTGTTGCAATAATTTCGATATGTAATAATAGCACAAACCGGCATTTTGAGAATGATTAAGAGAAACGATTCTCAGCACAGCTGAATGACAACTGATGACGTCAAAAAGAATCAACCGACGATGTTAATCGTTTGATCAGGTCCCTGCGACGCCTGCCACGCCCCCTTGGCATATCTAACCTAGTATAGTATTATATGATCTGAGGGTATATCGATAACTAGCTAGAAACGTTTAACAGAACAAAGCATCAAAAATCTATCAAAATAAAGAATTCAAATGACACTTGAAGCCCGTACCCATATCCAGATTTTTTAGCCGGTAGCCCCCCTGCTCTGCTTCTGACCCGCGTTTGGTGTGCTCAAGCCTTTCAAGCTTACAATTTTTCTTTCGATGTTTGCATGATATGATTCCGTTTTTTGCCCATATATTGGATGTTTGTTACTCAATCACGCCAAAACGGCTGAACGGATTTGGCTGAAATTTGGGACACAGATACTTTATAGCCTGGAGAGGAACATAGGATACTTTTTATCCCGAAAATATATAAATTCCCGCGGGATAACGTCGTGTAGTTCATGCGGGCGGAAAGTTAGTGAAATATAAATTTCAAATTATGCCATGAGTACGTAATTACTTAAAAACGAAGTTATTTGAATATGAATTGGGAAATAAAAATTACAAAGATCTTAAATATAATTTAAACGAAGAAGGATTTTTAAAATGAAATTAAAATGAAAGACGTACAGTAGGGACAACTTCGGTGAACCACTTCTTACTTCTTTTCGTGTGGCTGGTCACCGGCCGCTGGTTTCTCACTGATCTCACCGTTCACTTACAGTCTCTATCCCTAATTGCTTAATGCATTGTGCTACTAGGCGAAGCACTAGCCACCCGAAAAGAAGTAAGAAGTGGTTCACTAAAAGGCAATGCCTAAAATTGGCGTCATTTTTTTTTGTATCGCGGCGATCAACAATATGTTTGAACATCAATTTGATAGTAAAACAAACAATATTTGCCAAGACAGTACAGATGTAAACTCAGTCAGAACCAAGTTAGAACCATTCGTCCGTATATAAAATTTTAAAAAACCGCAAATGTAACTTTGTAATTCATACAAACACAATGAAAAACAAAGTTAAGTTCTAGCTAGTCTCACTCGGTTCGGACTGAGTTTACAGGTATACTTCCTTTGCAAATATTGTCTGTAGTGCTACCAACAAATTATATTTCAATGTTTGGTTGATGGCCACAAGAAAAAAAAAAAAGACGCCAGCTGCCATACTAAAATGGTCATTGTCCTTAATCCCCTATTATACATTACGATTTTGGGAGAAAGAGCATAAATATAAAAGTCCGCATAAATATAAAATTACAACAAAAGATTATTGATGCTTAGTAACGGCCTGGCCACGGGACAGAGCGCGGCGAGCGAATTGCGCAATCATTGCGCGCTCGCGACAGACATCCGATCAAATAAGTCAATGAAACGCACCAACTGATGCGCAATTCGCTCGTCACCGCCGCGCTTTCCCGTGGCCGTCGTTAGCGAGATTTGTTTTCGAGGTATTGTGGGTGGTCCAAACTACTGTGAACACCTAAATAAGTGATTTCTAACACATTCTAAAATGACGTAAAAGTGCTGCAATTTTCGTTTTGGATCTGATGATTCGAATGATGATAGGAGATTTTGACTATCACAATTTCTTAAATCAAAGTGCATAAACATCTTAAACATATAACAAGATTCACGTAATATCAATAAGCGCATACTAAGATTTGAAATTATATTGTACTTATAAAGACTTAAGGCGCTACTCGGAAAAATATGGACTTTTTGATTTAAAACTATAGGACGGTTACAGTTGTTACTAATCTGGTAATAAGATATATATTTCTTCATACCTTTATCTAGATTCGTATAGTTTCAAAAACACGATTTTATGATTTTGCCTCGACACTTTTTCTTTTCGAAAAGACCTCTAAAAATACGAAAAGTGAAGATTATTCTTAAATGGGGTTACTTACACTATTGCAAATTGGTTTAATTAGTGGACACTAATAATATTTAGGATCGTATAGAAGCATTTTTTTTAAAATCGCTTTAGTTTTTTAATACGAAGTGATTTTGTGTTTTTTTTGCCTAATCTGCAAAATCGGTCTCGCTCCCGCGCGCGTCGTTTTCTCATTGCTATCTCGCTTCAGCACATTTTTTCCGAGTATCGCCTTAATACCACGAACAAAGCCAAAAGTCATTGAGTGACGATATTGACGAAAAGCCTACTTTCCATATAGGTACTAACAAAACTGATAGTTATTTTACCAATAAAATAAATATTCGCGCGAGATTATGTAACATCATAACAATTTTAATTGAGCCACAAAAAATATGCAAAATAATTTTTAGCCCAATAGTGATTTATATAAAATGTAGTGCAAGCTTACAACCTAACGGATGCCAGATAACAAATATAGAAAAAGTGGTATCGCCTGTTTGGGAATCGTTATATTATATTACATAAACAACAAATAGTTTGGTAGACCATCCATACCATACATGTTTTGGCATCCAACATTTTTTTACACAATCTCTTTAAGTAGTTAAGTACTTTAATTTGATATTTAATACAACACGAGCTTGAAATCTATATTTTTCTATGTTCATGTTCATGTTGTATGGAGAAACTAAGTTCGACAAATGGGCGACTGTATTGGGAATTAATTCGTGAACATACTTCTTTTAGCTTTTATTTCATTGACAACATTTAGACTGAGTTGTAGTCTTGCTAGATTTGAATACTTACACAGTTTAAAATTTGTACCTATTTCAATAGTTTGAACAAACATGGTGTCGACTAAAAACTCCAAGAATTCATGAGATGTCTTGGCCTTTGGGCGAATTACCTAACCCAGCATCTATCACGATAGTGTTCTCTGTTCTCGTATTATCGAGTATCTTGTATCTATAAGTAAGTCATGGAAAAAAAAATGAAAGTTGTAGTGTACCAGACAATTGCGATAGATGCCGGTGTTTTCAGCAGGCAGGGCCTCATAGTCTAATATAGCCGGTTCACATGAAGCCAGTAGCTTTCGGCGCTAGTCACTGGGCATTTATAAATCGGCAATTAGGAAATAATATCGTATACATTGACCGCGGTACTGGTCGCACAGTGGTCGACTGCGAGCGTTCATCAGTTGACCGCTGCCAACATGGAGCTAGACTTAATACTGAGGTAACTGGAGTTTTCACCATGAATAAAAAAGTGTGCCCAGCAAATTTGACATTTAGTATGTAGTGGTTGTCAGTTGTCTCATATGACCATACGTATTTTTTCAAAGTGTAGGTGAGATGGAAGACAGCCACAGTGTAATTTGTGGTCACAAAAAAGTGTTAGTACTGCACTCTCCAGTTACCTCAGTATGTAGTCTAGCTCCATGGCTGCCAACGTACACTAGTACGCGCCGACCGGCCGCTTTATCTCATTAGAATGTCGTGGCCACGACGCGCGACGCCGGCAGCAAACAAAACATCACAAATTGTATTATAGCGGAAATACACGGTTCACTTTTGCCTTTCAATTTGGATAAAGCTAACAAATTGAAGAATGTAAACGTAAAAGTGAATCATTCAATGTCAATGTGCGCCTGTACTTCTGCGCCTTTTAACCAAAGTGAATCATTTTGGTTGAACCGTGTAATATTAGCATTACAATGTGCTTAACCGTACCTCAGAATGGCGTCGACGCGGCGACGGCTTGGCGTCACACGGTAGCCACGGAAGAGTTTCTGGCGTCGCTGCCATGGCATCCAATGACAAATGGGTCGTAATGTACCCCGGGCGGGGCTCAACAGGTGACCGTCTGTCAGAGGATGGCGGCGCCGGCCTCCGCGCGGGAGTGCGGCAGCGCGGGCGCGGGCCGCCACGCGTCCTCGCGCGGCTCGTACACCTAGTCCAGTCAAAATAAATGATTTTTCACTTCTCATGCTCGTAAAGTTCGTGTTTATGTTGGGTATAGGCTGCATAAAATCGCTTTTTATGCTCTAGTGCATAAAGTAAAATCTTCGTCTAAGTCTCAGACTTTAAGACAAAGATCGTCAGGTAAACAGCCACACACGCAATTAAACTTCGTTAAATAAACTTGTTATTTCATTCTGTTTCTTCAATTTTGTACATAATCCATGTTAAATTACTAAATTAATAAAACTAGGCAAAATTAATGAGTTTTCTAAGAAATAAGTATTTCAAGAGCATTATGGACTACGATCTAATGCTAAAGTCACTGTGCTACCAATGCCACGTATAAAAAAAAAGAAAAAGAAAGTCTTCCCGCCAATATGGCGAAGTCTTTATTTTTTCATTTTTGCAATATTGGTATTCATTTTCCTCACACTCTAAGTGAAAAGCAGAGTGTATAACTTGTACATAAAATCCATTTTACCCTCGAATTGACTATCCACCCTCGCCTACGGCTCGGATGGATATATACATCTCGGGTAATATAGTACGTTTTATGCACTTGTTGTACAATCTACTATTTCACTTCTCATGCTCGTAAAGTTCGTGTTTATGTTGGGTATAGGCTGCATAAAATCTTCTTTTTCTTCAATTTTGTACATAATCCATGTAAAATTACAAAATTAATAAAACTAGGCAAAATTAATGATTTTCTAAGAAATAAGTATTTCAAGAGCATTATTATGGACTACGATCTATGCTAAAGTCACTGTGCTACTGTCACTGCCACGTATAAAAAAAGAAAAAGAAAGTCTTCCCGCCAATATGGCGAAGTCTTTATTTTTTCTTTTTTGCAATATTGTTATTTATTTTCCTCACACTCGAAGTGAAAAGCAGAGTGTATAACTCGTCATAAAACCCATTTTACCCTCGAATTGACTATCCACCCTTGCCTACGGCTCGGGTGGATATAATAGGTCTTTACCTATGAAATTGCCGTTTTGTATGGAGATTTCTGTAATATTTTTTTTCCATACTAACGTTTTTGTTATTATTTAACGACTAATATTATGTAAATTTACAAAATTTTACACACGTATTTATGGACATTTTAACTACTAAATGACACATTCGTTAAGAGAAAAAAAATTTTTTTCACTAAGTTACAACTAATAAAGTACGAAATTCTGGAAACAAAAATAGTCGTAGCTTTCGGAATAAGTTTTTTCTATGTAAATAATCAAATATCGTGGTTATTAAATTATCAAAAGTTGCTCGATACGGTCTTAATGTGACGCAATATTAAAGAAATTATATATTTCTAATATTATAAAAGTTGTTAAGTTATATGTACAAAAGAAAAAAACAGCAATTTCATATGTAAAGACCTATTATATGTCTCGGGTAAAATGGGACGTTTTATGCACTTGTTGTACAATCTACTATTGTATGGAGTAGGTTGCAATTAAAGCACTTCGGGTGATAATTTAGAATAACAAATGAATACTTGAAAAATCGGCCAAGTGCGAGTCGGACTCGCTCATGAGTCATGAAGGGTTCCGGTCCCACTTAACGTACCGATTACGTACACCTAGCAAAAATACCACTGTCGTTTTTTACCAGAAAAAAATAACTGTGTTTTTCATAGTATTCGTATGAATGACGATGGGGGGGGGGACACATGACTCTAAACAAAATTTTGCACTTTAAAGCTAAATAATTCACAAACGGATGCCTCAATCAAAAAACTGTCTCCAGGAACACACAATATTTTTGAAATTGCTATCCAACGACATCCCACACTATGGGGTAGACAAGAAAAAAATTAAAAAATTGTTTTTAAAATTTTACTTTACCACTTTGTTGGCGTGATAAATATGTATATTCATGCTAAATTACAGCTTTCTAGTACTAAGAGTCTATGAGCTAGACTGGGGTCAGACGGACGGACGGACAGACGGACATGGCGAAACTATAAGGGTTCCTTGTTGACTACGGAACCCTAAAAACTGGATAGGGTCATTCCATGAAAAGGCGGACATAGGTGAAAATTAAGAAAATTCCCTATTTTATTACATGATTACTTTCACCATGTTGCTAATAAATGACAACACCTTTCTCAAATATCAAATTGTTTTCCTAATCTCAAATGTCAGTGTTATACTTGACACAACGTCCGACTTGTTATAAAGATAATATTGTGGTGTTGATATACCTCTGAAAAACATAAATTATTGGCTTTTGTGCTGCTTAGGTTGGTAAGTAAACAATATTTATTTGTTCATAATGATTCAACATAATACTTAGCATTGTTTTATTGCTAACGAAATCAATTACTCCTTCGATTTGTCACTTGAAAACTACCCTCCAATATGTAACGCGAGTTACTAAAAATGACATACTTTTTCTGTATTATCAGCATTTCATAGCCAATATGAATTACAAACCGTATCCTCTGAGTTTATCAGTACATGTATCGAAATATAATAAAAAAAGTCCCAGATTCATTGTATTTACTCGGAATACTTTAATCTATTTCTTGTAACGCGAGTTACCGGTAACTCGCGTTACACGGATGTAACACGAGTTACTGACAGTGTGTAGTCATATGTCGCATATCTATGGTGATTTTCTAAATGCTTTTATTTATTTTACACAATATGCCTCTCTCTGCAGCGGAGAAGATGAAAAAGGCAGGAAAAATTGATTAGAGCGGGTAAATACGAAGATTGCATGAAGTGTCATAGAGAAGTGTGCGAGAAAAGTAGGGTAAAGAAAAAAAGCATGATTGAAAGCCTTCCAGAACCGCAAAGGAAGTCAATAAAGCGAATTGAACGACCTAAAATTAAAGAGCGAGTAAAGAGCGAAGAGGTATATGGTGCCGAAAGTGATGGCGACGAATCTGATGATAACGTCCCATTAGCTTTAATAAAACAAAGAAATGTGTATATGTGAACTATATAAATTAATAATTGTAGCATGACATTATAGATGACCAGAAAACAATAAAACTATTTTTATATTGTCAATATTTTGTATGAAAAATCAAGAAGTAACGCGAGTTACCACATTTGTGTAACGCGAGTGACCCATAATTTGGAAAATAACTTTTAATTAGTTCCATAATAATGCTTCTTTATTCAAAACAATACTTAATAATCCTTTATTCATAATATTTGGTATAAGAAAATAGTCTATAAGCCTTCAATTCACAGAAATGCTTGACAGAAATCTCAATTGAAAACCTCATGTCCTTTACGCGTAACGCGAGTTACCAGTACTTTTATATTTTTACTAGCTTTCCGCCCGCGGCTTCGCCCGCGTGTACTACACAACATTATCCTGATGGAATGTTATATTTTCCGGGATAAACTATGTCATTCGCCAACTTCCAATCTACGCCCGTACCAAAAATCACATTGATCCGTTACTCCGTTTGGACGTGAAAGACGGACAAACAAATAAAACCTACTTATTGATTTTCCCGTGGGAATATGATATTATAATCCTTGCCAGGGTCTCAAATCATTTAATTAAATACCAATTTCTGTCCCCAAATTAGCCCGCGCTTAAAGTGATTTTTCCTTACAATGAGATTTCCCACGGTAAGAAGTAAAATATGTCCTTTCCAGGGCCTTAAACTGTCTCTATTCTAAACATCATCCTTCCCATGAACTCAAACTATCGCCTTAGATACCAATTCCTATCTACATCTTTGCCCGAGCTTAAACTTATTTTACCATGGGAATGAGCCTTATTCCCGCGGTTACAATTTGCCTATGTCCTTCCTAGCATCAGGACATGGGTGTCCCGGTGCTCCTATCAGTAGGAGTAATTAGTAGGAGCACCCGGAAGCACTGTCTCAAACTGTCTCCATTCCAAATTTTATCTAAATTGGTTCAGCCGTTTTGACGTGAGCATATACAATTTCGCATTTATAATAATAGTAGGGATAGTAGAAATAGGAATATGAATGGCCGGCGGCCGCGACTACGACAGCGAGTAGGTACTACATCGCAAAATTTTGTGTTAAAAAGTAGGTAGATATGCATTCTCTAAGGTCTCATCAGTACCATCATCAATCTATTTTAATGTCCCCGCTGCTGGGGCACAGGCCTTCATATAGATGGATAAGGAGAATGGGCCATGACCTTCCACACGGGCCCATTGAAGTTATGGTGTACTAACCAATCCAAATGCAGCCAGAAGTCTTCCAAAGCACGATATATTTTTTAACAGCAATCCCATGATAGACCATTGCAAAAGTAACATAACCTCATCGATCGCAGGCTGAGCACGCTACCCGTGGTTTAGGCATAAGAAGGTAACGAAGAAGGTAACGAAGGTGACGGTACCTAGACAAACAGGAGCTACTATCGTATGAATAATATTCGGACATTCTCCTTCTATTGAACTACCAAAATGCAAAAAATCAAGGCAACACTTTGCTAAAAAATGTGTAATACTGTTTTTCTTGAGTGTTATTCTAATGTATAAAGAATTGTTTGCTTTGCACGAAAATGAGCTGTCATGGGACCCATGCTTCATTGAATAAAGTGAACAAAAAAAACTGTAAGTATCCCAAAGGAACTGTCTTTTTTTCGAGTTAAAAAAACCGTATGAAATTTTCCCTGCCAGAGTTCAATTATCCCCTTTCTACCCTATTAGGTGTTTTTTTATTTTGCCATACTCCTAACTCCAGAAATGAGGAAGTTTTCATATAAGCCTTTATCCCCCCTTTCTACCCTATTATGGGTTTTTTATAACTTCGCATACGCAGATCATTTTCAATCGTGACCAGTATCCAACATACCAACTTTCATACTTCTAAGTTTAGAAATGAGGAAGTTCCATATAAGCTTAATCCGCCCGTTTTACCCCATTATCGGGGAGTTTTTAAACTTCGTTTACGCAGATAACTTTCAATCGTGATCAGTATTCAACATACCAATTTTCATACTTCTAAGTTCAGAAATGAAGAAGTTCCATATAAACTTTATCTCCCCATTTTACCCTATTAAGGGGGAGATTTTTTTACTTTGCTTACTCAGATCATTTTCAGTCATAACCAGTATCCAACGTACCAATTTTCATGCTTCTAAATCCATTAATGAAGAAGTTTCATATAACCTTAACCCCCCCATTTTACCCCTTTAGGGGGGGGGAGTTTCCTAAAATCCGTTCTTAGCGGACGTCTCCTAGGCATAATCTACCTTCCTTTTCGAGATTTCGTGATGAGTGAGTTATGTCCACTCAATTTTATATATATAGATTTGAATAAATGCAAATTTATAAAGTAAGAAAATACAATTTGGGTGTGAACAAAAAATGGAAAACTGGTGATTTTGTTAATGTTAGAGTCTTTTAGAATGCTTTCATTGAGGAATAAAAAAATCTCTTGTCAAGGTCGATTTATTTTGAATATTTTATATCAAATTGTTTTTAACTTTATAACAATAAGGGCACTCCGAGTGACATTTAATCGTGATAGAAAAAACGTCGTTATGTGCAGAATATTGTTCTTAGGTCAGGGATTACTTGCATATCATAATCTAAATGGTATCCATACATTAAATTTTAATATCCACCTAAAGTGCCTTTTTTGTCTAATAATTATAAATGGCCAAAACACAAATTTAGGTATTTCTCACGAACGCACTCCAGTATAACTACAAAATCACGATGAGTGTTAAAAAAAATGGCAATACTATTATTTAAAGATAAATTTCTTAACGGTGCAATGAATGTGACCTCAAACCTTATTTTGCTTAGACTAACCTCGACGCTGGCCAGCGTGGTGCGCGCGCGGTAGAAGGCGCGCTCGCCGCCGCTCTCGCTGTCGCCGCCCGCCACCACCACCATGCCCTCGGCCGCGCCGGCGGCGCAGCCCGCGCGAGCTTCTTTCAGACCCGCCACCTCTTCCCATGCGTTCTGAAATAACAAATAAATATAGTAGTGTTGCAATATCAGAAAGAGCAAAAGCTAAAGCAGAAATTCGAAACGATGCTTGGTGATTTTGATAGTAACACGACACGACTACTGCTTATATTACACGGTTCAACCAAATTGATTCACTTTGGTTGAAAGGCGCAGAAGTGAAAGATACTGTTTTAAACATATCTTAAAAGTGAACTATCAAAATTATAAAGAGAATCAATTAATTTGCATGGCTTGAGAATTTCTACCAATCAGGTAGCACATTGAAAATGAACAACTAGTGAATCATCCAAGTCTTATGTTTACACGTTCAACTTTCGTTAATTGCATTGACCGTTGAACGCAAAAGAAAAATATTGAGCAAGCTCAATTCTTTCAACGTGATAGAATGTAGCTGAACGTAGCCATTGAATGATTCACTTTTACGTTTAAATTGTTCAACTTGGTTGCTTCATCCAAATTGAAAGGCAGAAGTGAACCGTGTAATACCGCCATACTCGAGGAGACAATTATTCGACATTATTGCGAAAGGGTAGAGTCAAACTCATTAGAATCAGCCCCCCTAGACAAATGGCTTTCTATTAGCGAATTCGCCAGTCGAATAGAAAAAAAATGTATGGGATTGGGAGACATTAGCAATCGAAATGTCACGTGACCGCTAATGTCAACCCCATACATTTTCGTTTTATTCGACTGGCGAATTCGCTAATAGAAAGCCACTTGTCTACAGGGGCAGTTCACACCGAGATGCGACGCGGCGCGTACAAGAGCGTCACTAATTATGTAACTTATTTTATACAGAAAATAAATAAATAAATAATAAATAAACCATTTATTTCAGGCAACACAATGAAATTTTACAAAATCAGGCCCATAGAATAAATACCTTACAGACTAACATACATATTATATTTATATTATACATAATTATTATTTATTTACACGTATAATCGGCGGCGACGTGTTGCGCAATGCAGTGTCTGGTAGCCGACCCCGAAACCGGCGGAACAGGACACCCTTCGGCCAAAAGTCTTCTTTCATAAAGGTCGACAGATGATCGGTCGGCACCCTCACCACAAATGAGTTAAAGTTCACATTGTGACGGGACTCCAACCGCTCGACCCTCAGATTGAACTTGGTCTTCACTCTCATGTACTCCACAATGTCTTCAGATTTATACAGAAAAGATAGGTAGGTACATTTCATTGAAAGGACGGCACACCGTCACGGTACGCCGCGATGCGCAACGTGAGGCGCATCGTGAAATTACTGGCAGCGTCATAACATTGTCGATTCGCAACGCGTCTCTTTGTGATCTTACCCTTACACAAATCATTGAAATCCAAGCACCATTCTAACAAAAATACTAATGGCATTGAAAGGTTTAGAAAATATAAAGTATTGTACCTACTAAGTAAAAGAATATCCACTTACAGTATCAAAGTTATATCTCTCCACTGACGTCAGAACTTGTCTGCCAGGCGCATTCCCGCCTATCACGTAGAGGAAGTTGTCCAACACTACCGCCGCCGCCTGACTCCGCGCGTGCCGCATCGGCGCCAATGCGTGCCACTTGCGACCCGATGGTTGGTAGCAAAGCAGGTCTCTCGTGTGTCGCCATGTGTGTGTACATCCGCCCACTACGTAGATAAGCCCTGAGAGATTGCAATAAAGTAAGATTTTTTTTAAATGTTCTTGATGTTATACAAATTATTTTATCCTACACCCGTCGAAGACGCATAATATGCCAAAAAATCCCCGAATATTAGGTACAATGATCACAATGAAAAGAAATATTATCAATGTTAAGTAGGTAATGTTAGTACACATTTTTTCAGCAAAAAGTACTGGAGCACTTAAAACACCTAACAATTCCTAAAGGTACAATTCGGATGTTGGTGGCACGGCACGCGCGACCCAAGCGACCGAAATGGATCGCGCGGCGGCACTGCGTATAGATAGATTTATATGAAACACTGACCGATGCAAGCGACCGCGTCACGCGACCTGTGGGCGTGGCTAACATATTAATTTAAACTAAAGGTGTTAATAATACACCTTCCTAATTTAAACAAAGCAATTTAATTGATTTTTAAATTACTTTCATGCATTTACAATGCAATTTTGTAAGAACAGGAAATATTGTAATAATAGGTCTTTACCTATGAAATTGCCGTTTTGTATGGAGATTTCTGTAATTATTTTTTTTTCCATACTAACGTTTTTGTTATTATTTAACGACTAATATTATGTAAATTTACAAAATTTTACACACGTATTTATGGACATTTTAACTACTAAATGACACATTCGTTAGGAGAAAAAAATTTTTTTTCACTAAGTTACAACTAATAAAGTACGAAATTCTGGAAACAAAAATAGTCGTAACTTTCGGAATAAGTTTTTTCTATGTAAATAATCAAATATCGTGGTTATTAAATTATCAAAAGTTGCTCGATACGGTCTTAATGTAATGCAATATTAAAGAAATTATATATTTCTAATATTATAAAAGTTGTTAAGTTATATGTACAAAAGAAAAAAACGGCAATTTCATATGTAAAGACCTATTAGAATAAAAACTCATTGGACTGGGTTCCACGAGCCCAAGTTCAAATCCCGTTCAAAAATCTATTGTTAATCTGATTTTTTTCTATTTAATTTTTTCCTTTTTAATAATTTAAGCTTTAACTTCTAAGCTCCTAAAGTACATTTTACTCTACGCGACCCTATCAAGCCACCAGCATTCGAATTGTACCTTGTGTCGGGACGTCCTCGTCGGCCAGCGGTACACTAGCCGGAACGTCGGAAGTCACCGCCCAGTATTTAATTTGTAGATAATAGATGAATAAAAAGATGATGTTTATAGGGACTTGACTTTTATTTATAAAGGTAGTAATAAAGAAACGTATAGGAAGAATAGGAAGATTAGGAACTGTAACAACAAGATAAAAAAATACATGAATAACAAAAAGTAGGTAGGTAAGTAGGTAGTAGTGGATATGATGATGAAAACTTACCCCTTTCCAAGGGTCAAGGGTTCCACTTATTTAATACTATTACAAACAACTCAAACTGGTATAAAAAACTGGTAATGCTCCGAGAGCTCTGTACGGCTTGGTGATTTTAGTAGAACTGAATCAAAAATGATGAACAGGACACGTGAAACGAAGATTTTGAATTTGAATTGAAAGAACAGGATAGGATTCGATAAAATTAATGGCCAGTATGTAGAACTAGATGGAGTTTCCAGTCATCATAGAGTTTTTAACCATCCATAATGACTGGTACGAATCGACATCGTTACAACCTTAACAGAGGAAAGGCGCTATAAGGGCAATAGAATTTTAAATAATATTTGATATCATAAAAATATTGTCGAAGCCACTAAACAAGACTTTCACCTTTCAATGGGAGCTTGTAATCAAAAATAATTGAACAATCCTTAATTACCTTCAAACGTGACAACCCCCATTCCGAACCTCGGCTCCGGCATTCTACCAACAAGAGTCCACTCGTCGCTCACAGGGTCATACACCTCCACTGACGCCCCCATGTCTGACCCCACCCATCCACCAAACGCATAGAGATTACCGTTCCAGCCGGTCAGACCAAATTCGCAACGAGCTTCTTTCATCGGTGATATGTTCGACCATTTGTCAATCTGTAATGAGAGATTTTTGAGGGACAGAAAAAAAAGAAAAAAAATATAGTTCTAATAATGAAAGGAGATGGCGCTGACAAATAGCGAAGTCGGTGTGACCAGAAATAAACTAAAATGACGAGTTGATAACATTTTAATTTGTTTTCAAATTCGAAGGTAGCAAGTAGGTAGCACTGTCTAATATTAAAACAGTAAAACAACAACTAAGTAACAAAAATATCAGTGAGAACGCAACGTAAATCTACTAGTTGTAGCATAAGCAATCAAAAAGTGTGTAAAATCACCGCGCTCGACTGACATGACATGACAAGCATAGCCTGGCAACGTCGTGCGTGCGTGTTTTTGACCTAACTTCTAGACTTTTAGATTACTTTTGATCATTTCGTTATTTGCGATTAGGTACAGACAGCCATACAGCCTACTTCAAAATAATTATAATAATAGTGATAAAAAAGCAAATGTTTTATAACAAATTATTGTGAATTATAAATAACTAGCTGACCCAGCGCGACTTCGTTCCCGTGGCCCTACCCCCTACTCCACCCTACCTTACCCGTACTCTACCCCTACCCTACCCCTACCCTACCCTACCCCTACCCCACCTCTACCCTACCCCTACCCTACCCTACCTCTACTCTACCCCTACCCAACCCCTACTCTACCCCTACCCAACCCTACCCTACCCTACCCTACCCCTAACCCTACCCCTACCACTACCCTACCCATATATCCTTCCTTGGACTTCCACGAACATTTCAAGACCAAAATTAGCCAAATCGGTCCAGCCGTTCACGCGTGATGTCGTGACCAAGGGAAATAGGAATTCATTTTTATCTATATAGATTTGATAATAATATACTTAAGATTTTAAATTATTTTTATGCATTCACAATGCAATTTTTGTAAGTATAGGAAAAATGTGATAGTAAACGTGATGGATGATAGTAAAAATGTGATAGTAAGTTTTTACTATCACATTTTTCCTATACTTACAAAAATTGCATTGTGAATGCATAAAAATAATTTAAAATCTTATATAATGGCTGTTTCATCTTAATCGACTGTTAAACATTTGTAAAAATGTTTCTTTCGGATGCGAGGGTTTCCTCACATTGATGAAACAACGCTGGCCTACAGCGTAACAAGTGATAGCAAAATTCGACGAGTCGTGTAAGCCTTTCGGTAGCTTAGTTGGTCAGAGCATCGGGCCGGATTCCCGGAGGCGCGGGTTCGAATCCCGCCTGAAAGCTACTTATAGGGCTCGTGGTTTTTTACTATCACATTTTTCCTATACTTACAAAAATTGCATTGTGAATGCATAAAAATAATTTAAAATCTTATATAATGGCTGTTTCATCTTAATCGACTGTTAAACATTTGTAAAAATGTTTCTTTCGGATGCGAGGGTTTCCTCACATTGATGAAACAACGCTGGCCTACAGCGTAACAAGTGATAGCAAAATTCGACGAGTCGTGTAAGCCTTTCGGTAGCTTAGTTGGTCAGAGCATCGGGCCGGATTCCCGGAGGCGCGGGTTCGAATCCCGCCTGAAAGCTACTTATAGGGCTCGTGGTTTTTTACTATCACATTTTTCCTATAATAATATACTTAGTTATGTTTTTTGTCTTAATTAGGGACACATTTATTTATTCTAAAAACGTGAATGGATTTTCAGCCGTATAAAACCTCTTTGTTGTTACAAAAAATGAACTGTATCTATTACCCGGTGAAATCGAAAATGCTCTGTTGACTCGCATATAACTTGCAGTTAGGTACTAACTTAACTTTGTAGGGATACTGTATTACCCGGTTAAATTGAAAAGTCTCTGTTTACTCGCATATAATTTGAAGTTAGGTACTTACTTAACTTTGTAGGGATAATTCTATTACGAAACTAGTACTGTAATATTATTATGCACGCGTGTGTTATAGTTCGGTTTATGGCCCTAAGATCGATGTAATAAGGCTCACTTTATGATAAGTGTGTTGAAAAATTAATTTTTAATACAGTTGCTCAAAAAGTGGCGTATTGCAGGGACCTATAGCGTTCGGGATGTGGGCTATTACACACTCGAGCTTTTTCTTTACCTTTCCCGAACTCGTGCTTTTTCTTTCCCAACTGTCAAAATAATGCCTATTAAAAAGAAAAAACCAACCACGAAGTTTTTACTAAAAAATATTCATAGAAGTTTTTATGATTTAAGCAAATATTTCTAAAAAGAAGCTACTAATTTGTTTCAATATCAGATTTAAAAGTAATTTTAATTAAAATTAAAACATTAAATTAATATTAGTATCGGCCAAATTAAAGGAGATCAGTCACGCTTCATACATGTTTGGACCAAAAAAGTAAAAGTATCGGCCAACGAAAAAAAATTGCATATTACTATTGTAAACAATGTAGCGATCATTTTTTGTTATGGCGTCAACAGTGAACGATTAGCGGCCAAGCAGTTATTCAAGTTTGAAAATGTCATTTTTTTTCTCTTTATTTTCAAATTTGAATACCGCTCGGCCAAAGTGCGGCCAACGAAAAAAAATTGCACATTACTATTTTAAACAGTGTTACGATCATTTTTTGTTATAGCGACAAAAGTGTACGATTAGCGGCCAAGCAGTTATTCAAGTTTGAAAATGTATTTCTTTTTCTCTTTATTTTCAAACTTAAATACAGCTTGGCCAAAGTGCGGCCAACGAAAAAAAATTGCACATTACTATTGTAAAAAGTGTAACGATCATTTTTTGTTATGGCGTCAACAGTGTACGATTAGCGGCCAAGCAGTTATTCGAGTTTGAAAATATTTTTTTTTTTCTCTTTATTTTCAAACTTGAATACAGCTTGGCCAAAGTGCGGCCAACGAAAATAATTGCACATTACTATTGTAAGCAGTGTAACGATCATTTTTGTTATGGCGTCAATAGTGTACGACTAGCGGCCAAGCAGTTATTCAAGTTTGAAAATGTATTTCTTTTTCTCTTTATTTTCAAACTTAAATACAGCTTGGCCAAAGTGCGGCCAACGAAAAAAAATTGCACATTACTATTGTAAAAAGTGTAACGATCATTTTTTGTTATGGCGTCAACAGTGTACGATTAGCGGCCAAGCAGTTATTCGAGTTTGAAAATATTTTTTTTTTTCTCTTTATTTTCAAACTTGAATACAGCTTGGCCAAAGTGCGGCCAACGAAAATAATTGCACATTACTATTGTAAGCAGTGTAACGATCATTTTTGTTATGGCGTCAATAGTGTACGACTAGCGGCCAAGCAGTTATACAAGTTTGAAAATAACATATTTTTTCTCTTTATTTTCAAACTTGAATACAGCTTGGCCAAAGTGCGGCCAACGAAAAAAAATTGCACATTACTATTGTAAACAGTGTAACGATAATTTTTTGTTATGGCGTCAACAGTGTACGATTAGCGGCCAAGCAGTTATTCAAGTTTGAAAGTAACATTTTTTTTCTCTTTATTTTCAAACTTGAATACAGCTTGGCCAAAGTGCGGCCAACGAAAAAAAATTGCACATTACTATTGTAAACAGTGTAACGATCATTTTTTGTTATGGCGTCAACAGTGTACGATTAGCGGCCAAGCAGTTATTCAAGTTTGAAAATGTCATTATTTTTGGTATAAATACGATCGCAAAACGGATTGACTCACCACGTAAAATGTAATCGTTTATCAGAATATCAGTTATTACATTGAGATCAGCTATGGAATTGCGTAAAGTCAATCGTATTCATTTGACAGTTCATATTGTATCATAATAAATGTCATTCCATACAAATTGCAGCCGATCGAATACGATATGTACTGTCAAATTAATACGATTACCTTACGCAATTGCCCCCCAGTTCCTCGTCAGCATTATAACTGACCCACGAACGTCCCACCTGCTGGGTACGTGAATCGACTATACAATAATGCAATACTTTTAGCTAAATAGTAACTTTAATACTTAGGTCTAGTACACTACAGAGCCAGAATAAGGAAAAACCCTAAAATAGATATTGACTACAACACAAAGTGACTTTGGCCAAGCTGTATTCAAGTTTGAAAATAAGGAGAAAAAAATGTCATTTTCAAACTTGAATAACTGCTTGGCCACTAATCGTACACTGTTGACGTCATAACAAAAAATGATCGCTACACTGTTTACAATAGTAAATTGCAATATTTTTTCGTTGGCCGCACTTTGGCCAAGCTGTATTCAAGTTTGAAAATGAAGAAAAAAATGTCATTTTCAAACTTGAATAACTGCTTGGCCACTAATCGTACACTGTTGACGTCATAACAAAAAATGATCGCTACACTGTTTACAATAGTAAATTGCAATATTTTTTCGTTGGCCGCACTTTGGCCAAGCTGTATTCAAGTTTGAAAATAAAGAAAAAAATGTCATTTTCAAACTTGAGTAACTGTTTGGCCGCTAATCGTACACTGTTGACCTCATAACAAAAAAATATCGTTACACTGTTTACAATAGTAATGTGCAATTTTTTTTCGTTGGCCGCACTTTGGCCAAGCTGTATTCAAGTTTGAAAATGAAGAAAAAAATGTCATTTTCAAACTTGAATAACTGCTTGGCCGCTAATCGTACACTGTTGACGTCACAACAAAAAATGATCGTTACACTGTTTACAATAGTAATCTGCAATTTTTTTTCGTTGGCCGCATTTTGGCCAAGCTGTATTCAAGTTTGAAAATGATGAATAAAATGTCATTTTCAAACTTGAATAACTGCTTGGCCGCTAATCGTACACTGTTGACGTCATAACAAAAAATGATCGTTACACTGTTTACAATAGTAATCTGCAATTTTTTTTCGTTGGCCGCATTTTGGCGAAGCTGTATTCAACTTTGAAAATGAAGAAAAAAATGACATTTTCAAACTTGAATAACTGCTTGGCCGCTAATCGTACACTGTTGACGCCATAACAAAAAAATATCGTTACACTGTTTACAATAGTAATGTGCAATTTTTTTTCGTGGGCCGCACTTTGGCCAAGCTGTATTCAAGTTTGAAAATGAAGAAAAAAATGTCATTTTCAAACTTGAATAACTGCTTGGCCGCTAATCGTACACTGTTGACGCCATAACAAAAAAATATCGTTACACTGTTTACAATAGTAATGTGCAATTTTTTTTCGTTGGCCGCACTTTGGCCAAGCTGTATTCAAGTTTGAAAATAAAGAGAAAAAAATGTCATTTTAAAACTTGAATAACTGCTTGGCCACTAATCGTACACTGTTGACGTCATAACAAAAATTGATCGTTACACTATTTACAATAGTAATCTGCAATTTATTTTTGTTGGCTGCACTTTGGCCAAGCTATATTTAAGTTTGAAAATGAAGAAAAAATTACATTTTAAAACTTGAATAACTGCTTGGCCGCTAATCGTACACGGTTGACGTCATAACAAAAAATGATCGTTACACTGTTTACAATAGTAATTTGCAATTTATTTTCGTTGGCCGGCACTTTTACTTTTTTGGTCCAATTTGACTGATCTCCTTTATAAATATAAAAAAGTTGGCTGTATGACGTGCACTGCCATAGTCTCTGCTTATAGGAGTTTGTGCGAGTAAGTGAAAAGAAAATGACGGACCTTATTTCTTAATTTTCTAAATTAGTTTTTCCAGGTTTTATTGTGATACTGTATGGTGGAATTAGTGCAATAATGTGCCTTTAATGAAAAACGATGTAGAAAAAGTAAGAAATAAGGAAAGGCGCTCATGTAGGATTCGGATTGCTTTTGTTAGGTTAAGTTTCACTTCATTTCATCTCATTTAATTTCATTTTCATTTCATCACAATAAAAAAATTCTACTGAAGACTTGGCTGTTTAGGCATAGTTCTTTGCCTACCCAGAATGGGCGAAGAAAACAAAAAAAAATTCTGCTTATACTAAGGAGATCAGTCACGCTTCATACATGTTTGGACCAAAAAAGTAAAAGTATCGGCCAACGAAAAAAAATTGCATATTACTATTGTAAACTGTGTAGCGATCATTTTTTGTTATGGCGTCAACAGTGTACAATTAGCGGCCAAGCAGTTATTCAAGTTTGAAAATGTCATTTTTTCTCTCTTTATTTTCAAACTTGAATACCGCACGGCCAAAGTGCGGCCAACGAAAAAAAATTGCACATTACTATTGTAAACAGTGTAACTATCATTTTTTGTTATGGCGACAACAGTGTACGATTAGCGGCCAAGCAGTTATTCAAGTTTGAAAATGTATTTATTTTTTCTCTTTATTTTCAAACTTAAATACAACTTGGCCAAAGTGCGGCCAACGAAAAAAAAATGCACATTACTATTGTAAACAGTGTAACGATCATTTTTTGTACTGGCGACAACAGTGTACGATTAGCGGCCAAGCAGTTATTCAAGTTTGAAAATGTAATTTTTTTTGTCTTTATTTTCAAAGTTAAATACAGCTTGGCCAAAGTGCGGCCAACGAAAAAAAATTGCACATTACTATTGTAAAAAGTGTAACGATCATTTTTTGTTAGGGCGTCAATAGTGTACGATTAGCGGCCAAGCAGTTATTAAATTTTGAAAATGTTATTTTTTTTTTGTCTTTATTTTCAAAGTTAAATACAGCTTGGCCAAAGTGCGGCCAACGAAAAAAAACTGCACATTACTATTGTAAAAAGTGTAACGATCATTTTTTGTTAGGGCGTCAATAGTTTACGATTAGCGGCCAAGCAGTTATTCAAGTTTGAAAATAACATTTTTTTTCTCTTTATTTTCAAACTTAAATACAGCTTGGCCAAAGTGCGGCCAACGAAAAAAAATTGCACATTACTATTGTAAACAGTGTAACGATCATTTTTTGTTATGGCGACAACAGTGTACGATTAGCGGCCAAGCAGTTATTCAAGTTTGAAAATGTATTTTTTTTTCTCTTTACTTTCAAACTTGAATACAGCTTGGCCAAAGTGCGGCCAACGAAAAAAAATTGCACATTACTATTGTAAACAGTGTAACGATCATTTTTTGTTATGGCGTCAACAGTGTACGATTAGCGGCCAAGCAGTTATTCAAGTTTGAAAATGTCATTATTTTTGGTATAAATACGATCGCAAAACGGATTGACTCACAACGTAAAATGTAATCGTTTATCAGAATATCAGTTATTACATTGAGATCAGTTCCTCGTCAGCATTATAACTGACCCACGAACGTCCCACCTGCTGGGTACGTGAGTCGACTAAACAATAATGCAATACTTTTAGCTAAATAGTAACTTTAACTAAGGTCTAGTACACTACAGAGCCAGAATAAGGAAATATGTATTGAAAATAAATATATTGACCCTAAAATAGATATTGACTACAACACAAAGTGACTTTGGCCAAGCTGTATTCAAGTTTGAAAATAAAGAGAAAAAAATGTCATTTTCAAACTTGAATAACTGCTTTGCCACTAATCGTACACTAATGACGTTATTACAAAAAATGATCGTTACACTGTTTACAATAGTAATGTGCAATTTTTTTTCGTTGGCCGCACTTTGGCCAGGCTGTATTCAAGTTTGAAAATAAAGAGAAAAAAATGTCATTTTCAAACTTAAGTAACTGCTTGGCCGCTAATCGTACACTGTTGACGCCATAACAAAAAATTATCGTTACACTGTTTACAATAGTAATGTGCATTTTTTTTTCGTTGGCCGCACTTTGGCCAAGCTGTATTCAAGTTTGAATATAAAGAGAAAAAAATGTCATTTTAAAACTTGAATAACTGCTTGGCCACTAATCGTACACTGTTGACGTCATAAAAAAAATGATCGTTACACTATTTACAATAGTAATCTGCAATTTTTTTTTGTTGGCTGCACTTTGGCCAAGCTATATTCAAGTTTGAAAATGAAGAAAAAATGACATTTTCAAACTTGAATAACTGCTTGGCCGCTAATCGTATACTGTGGACATCATAACAAAAAATGATCGTTACACTGTTTACAATAGTAATTTGCAATTTATTTTCGTTGGCCGGCACTTTTACTTTTTTGGTCCAATTTGACTGATCTCCTTTACGATTATTTAGTTATGGTCAAACGATTAAGTCACAAAAAGCTGAAGGCTCGTTAGATGGCGCTACTTTCGCTATTTAGTAGTTTTTATTTTTTTGTTAATTATTCTTTGTATCTTTGTAGGTAACTCAAAATACTTTTTGCGCCTTCTATAAATAAATATTGAATTTTCAAAACCAACACTTAACTATTTGTAGTACAAAAATCATCCAAATATGTTGAAGAAGTTTTTCTGCCATCCAATTTTACTAATCACTCACACATGCATACTATATATCCGAGTTTCTAGTAACAAAACATTTCGAACCAGCTAAAAACGACAATCTGGCCCAGCGGTCTATATGCTTGACTCAGGCATCAGAGAGTTAAGGTTCAAACCTCAGGAAGCTAATATTTTTTTAAATTTATTATTATTGTTTTAAAAAAAAAAACATTAAAATAATTATTTAGATGTATAAATTGCAACAAATGCAATTGCATTATTTTTTAAATTACACAAGTAGTCTATCAACTAATGCTCCAAAAACGTATACAGGGAAAATAATGCTTGGAACACCATTTTTTGTGTTCCTTAGCCGAATGGCCAAAACCGGAACCCCTATAGATTCGTCATGTCTGTCTGTCCGTCTGTCCGTATGTTACAGCCACTTTGATCCAAAACTATTAAGACTACACATTTGAAACTTGGTAGGTAGATGTATCCTGTAAACCGCTTAACAATTTTTATACGAAAATAAAAATAATAACCCCATATATAAAACTGAAACTAAAAAAAATTATATTCGTGTGGGGTGCCTATAGATAGTTCTTCAAAAATAATATAAAAGTTTCTTTAACCATTTTTAGGGTTCCGTAGCCGAATGGCAAAAAACGGAACCCTTATAGATTCGTCCAGTCTGTCTGTCTGTCTGTCTGTCCGTCTGTCCGTCCGTCCGTCCGCATGTCACAGCCACTTTTATCCAAAACTATAAAAACTACTCAGTTGAAATTTAGTAAGTAGATGTATAAACCGCTTTACGATTTTAAGGCGATACTCGGAAAAAATATGCTAAAGCGAGATAGCAATGAGAAAACGACGCGCGCGGGAGCGAGACCGATTTTGCCGATTACGCAAAAAAAACACAAAATCACTTCGTATTCAAAAACTATAGCGATTTAAAAAAAATGCTTCTATACGATCCTAAATATTATTGGTGTCCACTTATTAAACCAATTTTCAATAGTATATGTATCCCCATTTAAGAATAATCTTGATATTTCTTATTTTTTTGAGGTATTTTCGAAAATAAAAAGTGTCGAGTCAAAATAATAAAATCGTGTTTCTGAAACTATACGATTCTAGATAAAGGTATGAAGAAATATATATCTTATTACCAGATTTATAACAACTCTAACCGTCCTATAGTTTTATATCAAAGAGTCCATACTTTTTCCGAGTAGCGCCTTAATACAAAAATCCGGGGGCTTCCGATACATGAAACTGAAACCGAAAAATACTTTTTTTTATCAACCATATTCGTGTGGGGTGTCTATAGATAGGTCTTTAAAAATGGCATAAAGGTTTATCGAGCCATTTTTTCTCAAAGTCAATCTTTTAAAAGATAGAGCCTTCCAAAGCGATAAAATGTGTCCCCCCCCCCTACACTCTAACTTTTGAAATAAATTAGTGAAAAATCTAGAAAAATATATACTGTACATCTTTATAATAACTTTCAACGAAAATTAGTGTGAAGGAGATGTAGTAAGCACTTTTTGAGATATAACACATTTTCGAAAACCGCAAATGTAAATGAAAAACAATGTTATATTTTGCTGACGAAAAATGATAAGTAACTAATAGAATTTTGGCTTGGTATAGGCAATCGGTACGTTAAGTTGGTACGGAACCCTTCATGGGCGAGTCCAACTCGCACTTGGCCGATTTTTCCTTATCTATACTAATATTATAAAGGAAAGATTTCCTGTATTCCCGTTTTGTATGTATTCAGGTATGTATGTAAGTATGTATGTATCAGGTATGTAACGAATAAACTCAAACTACTGGATTGATTTCAAAAATTCTTTCTGCTACATTATCCCTGATTAACATAGGCTATAGAATATTTTGAAAAAGTTAGGGATTCGTATGAAAATTTCGATAATGTAACTCAAGGTATGAAAAAAGATACCAAAAAAAACCTATATACCTCGCGGACCGAAGTATGATAAGGGGCGTGTGCACATCTATGAGATAGATAACTGCAGCACTTTCTTTCTATTGTAGACATAGGTTTCCATAGTAAAATGTATTTCTAACAATCTACACAATCAACTTTCGTAATAAAATAGCATAATATTTTAGTTTTGAAAACTGACAAGGTTCGATTTCCCATTACCGAGTACCGACCCATTTCCGAGTCGTGTATGAGTTTTTTTGAAAATCATTGAATGCAGTTTTTCTAAACTCTAATATCGACGACATGGTTCCATAAAACAAATATATCTCTATCTCTTATAGTTTCAAACTTTCCCATACTGACCCGTTGTCCGGTCCGGTCTAATGTTGTCTATCGATACATATATTATAAAGAGGAAAGATTTGATTGTTTGTTTGTTTGTTTGTTTGCATCGAATAGGCTCCTAAACTACTGGACCGATTTAGAAGATTCTTTCACCATTAGAAAGCTACATTCTTCCCGAGTGATATAGGCTAAATTTTATCCCGATATTCCCACTGGTACCGGGTACCACGCGGGTGAAACCGCGAGGATCCGCTAGTCTATCTATACAGGATAATTTTTTGACCAGTGCACAAATTTTTAGGATTGACTCAGAATCGGTAAGTGAACAACTTTCTCCTAGAAACATGGGTCGAAATATGACAAAAATTTTTGGACTTCCCATACTAAATCGATCACGTGATCAGTCCGATTTGTATGAAGAGTCAAAAAATTTTTGTCATATTTCGGCATATGTTTCTAGGAGAAAGTTGTTCACTTACCGATTCTGAGTAGATCTTAAAAATTTGTGCACTGATTAAAAATTTACCCTGTATATTCAAAAATTCAAAGTCCTGACTGACTGACTGACTGACTGAGATATCAACGCACAGCCCAAACCGCTCAACCTAGAGACTTCAAATTTTGCACATAGATACGTTATACAGTGTAGGCATCCACTAAGAAAGGATTTTTGGAAATTCCACCCCTAAGGGGGTGAAATAGAGGATGAATGTTTGTATGAAAGTCTTTGCCCACTAGATGAGAGCCCACTAACTGCTCTCTTCAAAACCGAATCTCGAACCAAAACCTCAGCAAAACGAGGAACTCCGTCAGTTCCGGGGTAGAGTTTAACAATGCGCCCCCTTCGCCAACATAGGGGCGGCAGGTTAGCATCCTTAATCAACACGAGGTCGCCAGTCTGGGGTGGGGTGGTTTTATCTGTCCACTTCACGCGCTGTTGTAGGATATGCAAATACTCCATCGACCAACGTGCCCAGAAGTTTTGGGACATCTGTCTCAACAGTTGGTATCGCGACAAACGATGGGATCCTACATCCTGAATCGGATATTCAGGCAACGCCAAAAGGGGCTGTCCGATCAAGAAATGACCTGGGGTCAACGCTTCCAGGTCATTCGGGTCCGAAGACAACGGGCACAAGGGTCGCGAGTTGAGGACGGCCTCAATTTTACAAAATACCGTATCAAGTTCCTCAAACGTGAGAATAGTTTCTCCAATCACGCGACGCAAGTGTGTCTTGGCAGCCTTTACACAAGCTTCAAAAATTCCTCCCCAGGTCGGACAAGCTGGAGGGCTAAACTTCCAGATTATCCCACGCCGGGAGAGGGTGGTTCCAATGTCTATTTTATTATCAACAAAAAACTTAACTACTTCCTTAAGATAATTACACGTTCCCTTATAATTAGTACCACAATCGGAACGTATCAATGACGGCAGTCCTCTACGGGAAACAAATCTGCTCAAGGCGGCGACAAAGGCTTCGGTAGACAATTCCGAGACAATTTCCAAGTGGACAGCCTTGGTGGACAAACACACAAACACGCACAAGTACGCCTTATAGGTTTTAGCATTACGCAGTCTCGAAGCCTTTACAGTAAAGGGACCGGCGAAGTCGGTGGCGACTCCGGCAAAAGCTCTACATTCCGTGACGCGATCAGCAGGCAAATCACCCATCTGGGGCTGCATGGTCGCGGCCTTCAATCGATAACAAGGCAGGCAACGGAAAACCACAGTGCGAATGGCTCGACGAGCAGACAAAATCCAAAATTCACGCTGCAAAATGGCCAACAAAGCATTACAGCCAGCATGTTGTGCATTCACATGGCGATCTGTTATTATCAGTTGAGTCAAATGTCCGGCTTTAGGTAACAAAAGGGGGTGACGAGCTCCATACGGCAGGTTCGCATTTCGAAGTCTTCCGCCGACTCGCCGTCAGTTTTGAAGTTAGGATCTTCAAACATTGTATTTAGGCTGGCAATTGAATATTAATATTTACCTGTGTCAGCGTTTTTGACAATTCCACACCAGAAAGGGTGAAAAGGGGGATGAAATTTTGTATCTGGAAAGTCCTTCATTTAATTTATTATTTAGGCTTATGGTCGGAAAGTAAAACAAATAAGCAAAAACATGTTTCGTATTTTACGAAAATCAACCCATTAAATGGCATAAATGAACCTAAAAATCGATATGGATGTCGTTATTGAGGTTTTATGGAATTACGATTGCAAAAATGGCATTGATTTTGATGATTAACACGCTGAACATGATTCAACCCCTAAAAGGTTGCAATAGGGGTGACGTTTTGAATGAAAAATCAGGGGTAAAATGGACATTTCAACTTGAAACTTTGTAATCTTACTTCTTAAAACAAATAGGCAACCCATTTCGTAATTTTCCCAAAATCAAACCCAGGTTGTAAAATAGGGGATGAATATGTGTATGAAAGTCCGTCAGTTTTGAAATTAGGATCTTCAAATTTTGTATTTAGGCTGGCAATTGAAAATTAATATTTTCCTGTGTCAGCGTTTTTGACAATTGAAGGGGTGAAAAGGGGGATGAAATGTTGTATCTGGAAAGTCCTTCATTAAATTTATTATTTAGGCTTATGGTCGGAAAGTTAAACAAATAAGCAAACACATATTTTCGAAAATCAACCCCTTAGAGGTTAAATGGGATAAATAAACCTAAAAAACGATATGGATGTCGTTATTCAGGTTTTATGGGATGACGATTGCAAAAACGGCATTTATTTTGATGTTTACCACGCTGAACATGATTCAACCCCTAAAAGTTTGAAATAGGGGTGAAGTTTTGAATCAAAAATCAGGGGGTAAAATAGACATTTCAACTTGAAACTTTGTAGGCTCACTTCTTAAAACAAATAGGCAACCCATTTCGTAGTTTTCCGAAAATCAAACCCAGGGGGTAAATAGGGTATAGAAACCTAAATCATCTTCATCTCAAAGTACCCTAAAAGTTCTTGGTACCTAAGCTACTCAGAACTAACTTTTTGATTGTGAAACAGACACTTATTATTTACTAGCTTCCGCCCGCGACTTCGTCCGCGTGGACATTCGAGAAAATACTTAGGGGACCAATAACCAGGATCCAAAGTATTCTATGTTTTAATTTTATAAAAATCCGATCAGCCGTTTCTACGTGATTAGGCGGGTCCTCCCTCACCAAGTGAGCAGCCTCGTGCAAGGCCCACCGCACGTGGCAAACGTTCTGCCTCGCGCGAGGCTGCTCGCTTGGTGGTCGCTCGCTTGTATGGTAATCGTTTGACCTTAAGGTCAAACGATTACCATACAAAAAACGTTCACCTTTAACTATGTTAGGATTCACCATTTATGGTAAATTATGTGTTCTATAGTCTTTTCTCATGTTTAAGTAGCCGCGAAATGAATATTTTACATACTTTCATTCAGAATTATAGCACAAATCAACTCTAAATTCTCATGAAACTTACGCATGTGTGTGTGACATTAGTCGTGTACGTATACAAACATTTCGAGCAAATTTGCGACGTTGCCGTTCCATGCGGCTAAGACGCGCAACGCGCGATGCCGCTCTTCCGTTTGTGTCATGTGGTTTGTGTCAATTATAATTTACATATTTCTCTTTTGAGTTAGTACTAGATCCCACTGCAAATTAGTGCGCTCATCGAGTTTTTGCTAATAACCAAATTTTTACGTACTTCTATTAATGATTAGGAGAATATATATCTATAGGGTTGCCTATCAAAATGTTGCCGCTAGTATTTAAAAAAAACGGCCAAGTGCGAATCGGGCTCGCGCACGAAGGGTTCCGTACCATTGTCTATACAACATTATACACTAATTATAACATTCAATATTATTCTATACTAGCGGATCCTCGCGGTTTCACCCGCGTGGTACCCGGTACCCGTGGGAATATCGGGATAAAATTTTGCCTATATCACTCGGGAAGAATGTAGCTTTCTAATGGTGAAAGAATCTTCTAAATCGGTCCAGTAGTTTAGGAGCCTATTCGATGCAAATAAACAAACAAACAATCAAATCTTTCCTCTTTATAATATATGTATAGATAAACAACATTAGACCGGACCGGACAACGGGTCAGTATGGGAAAGTTTGAAACTATAAGAGATAGAGATATATTTGTTTTATGGAACCATGTCGTCGATATTAGAGTTTAGAAAACTGCATTCAATGATTTTCAAAAAAACTCATACACGACTCGGAAATGGGTCGGTCAGTACTCGGTAGTGGGAAATCGAACCTTGTCAATTTTCAAAACTAAAATATTATGCTATTTTATTACGAAAGTTGATTGTGTAGATTGTAAGAAATACATTTTACTATGGAAACCTATGTCTACAATCGAAAGAAAGTGCTGCAGTTATCTATCTCATAGACATCTATGCGCACATCTATGCACACGCCCCTTATCATACTTCGGTCCGCGAGGTATATAGGTTTTTTTGGTATCTTTTTTCATACCTTGAGTTACATTATCGAAGTTTTCATACGAATCCCTAACTTTTTCAAAATATTCTATAGCCTATGTTAATCAGGGATAATGTAGCAGAAAGAATTTTTGCAATCAGTCCAGTAGTTTTTGAGTTTATTCGTTACATACCTGATACATACATACCTACATATATACCTGAATACATACAAAACGGGAATACAGGAAATCTTTCCTTTATAATATTAGTATAGATAAGGAAAAATCGGCCAAGTGCGAGTTGGACTCGCCCAGGAAGGGTTCCGTACCAACTTAACGTACCGATTGCCTATACCAAGCCAAAATTCTATTAGGTACTTATCATTTTTCGTCAGCAAAATATAACATTGTTTTTCATTTACATTTGCGGTTTTCGAAAATGTGTTATTTCTCAAAAAGTGCTTACTACATCTCGTTCAAACTAATTTTCGTTGAAAGTTATTATAAAGATGTACAGTGGTGGGGGGGGACACATTTTATCGCTTTGGAAGGCTCTATCTTTTAAAATATTGACTTTGAGAAAAAATGGTTCGAGAAACCTTTATGCCATTTTTAAAGACCTATAGACACCCCACACGAATATGGTTGATAAAAAAAATATTTTTCGGTTTCAGCTTCATGTATCGGAAGCCCCCGGATTGTTGTATTAAAATCGTAAAGCGGTTTATAAAATACATCTACTTACCAAATTTCAACTGAGTAGTTTTTATAGTTTTGGATAAAAGTGGCTGTGACATGCGGACGGACGGACGGACAGACAGACAGACAGACAGACAGACAGACAGACATGACGAATCTATAAGGGTTCCGTTTTTTGTCATTCGGCTACGGAACCCTAAAAATGTTTAAAGAAACTTTTATATTATTTTTGAAGACCTATCTATAGACTCCCCACACGATTAGGTAAAATTGTTTTAGTTTCAGTTTAATGTATGGGGATATTATTTTTATTTTCGTATAAAAATTGTAAAGCGGTTTACAGGATACATCTACCTACCAAGTTTTAAATGTATAGTCTTAATAGTTTTGGATCAAAGTGGCTGTAACATACGGACAGACGGACAGACAGACAAATGACGAATCTATAGGGGTTCCGGTTTTGGCCATTCGGCTAAGGAACACTAAAAATGGTGTTCCAAGCATTATTTTCCCTGTATACGTTTTTTGGAGCATTAGTTGATAGACTACTTGTGTAATTAAAAAAATGCAATTTATACATCTAAATTAATATTTTAATGTTTTTTTTTTAAACAATAATAAATATAAAAAAAAAGCTTCCTGAGGTTTGAACCTTAACTCTCTGATGCCTGAGTCAAGCATATAGACCGCTAGGCCACATTGTCGTTTTTAGCTGGTTCGAAATGTTTTGTTACTAGAAACTCGGATTTATGGTATGCATGTGTGAGTGATTAGTAAAATTGGATGACAGAAAAACATATTCAACAGATTTGGATGATTTTTGTACTACAAATAGTTAAGTGTTGGTTTCGAAAATTCAATATTTATTTATAGAAGCCGCAAAAAGTATTTTGAGTTACAAAGATACAAAGAATAATTAACAAAAAAATAAAAACTACCAAATAGCGAAAGTAGCGCCATCTAACGAGCCTTCAGCTTTTTGTGACTTAATCGTTTGACCTTAAGTTTATTGTGTTATCATTAATTTAATGATAATTAATTTTTTCGCAACTGTATTAAAAATTGTTGTTCAGTACACGTGCGGAACCGTCATTGCAACTTGTTCCGACTGTCAACCCTCACCTTCGGCTGCGCCTCGGCTCGGGTAGACATTTGTCGGAACTCTTTGCAATGACAGGCTTTCCGCACTCGTAATGAAATATACTAATTTTTATAAACCATGTAAATATAGTCCGATCAACGAGGATATTCGTTGTATGGAGACGTCCGGAAAATTCCCTCGTCGCTCAAATTTGGCACGATTGTAGAGTAAGTAATGCTGATTAAGGATCTGCAAAGAATCCAAGAATATTTCCAACGCCAAGTTAGTCATTTTTGACGTGCCGTGAGCGCGTGAAAATCGCTTCTAATTTCTTTGAGAATGGTTCCTTAGCCTCATTTTTTTTCTGTATGCGTACCTATTACTAGGTGGAATAAGTTAATAAAGTTAGAAAATAACATTTCTTGCTAGAAGTTGAGATTTTGACCGAAATGTGAAAATATAAAATTGCTTCTAATTTCTCTTTTAATGTTTTTTTAGCCTCAAATACCAACTGCATACGTACGTATTACTAGTTAGAATGAGTATATGCAGGAATCCAATAACATTTCTTACTAGAATTTGAGATTTTTACCTAAACTTGAAAACGTTAAATCGCTTCTAATTTCTCTCTTAGTGGTTCCTTAGCCTCATTACTTTCTGTATGCGTAGGTACCTATTACTAGGTAGAATAAGTTTATAAAGGAATTAAAAAACATTTTTTGCTAGAAGTTGAGATTTTTACCTACACGCGAAAACATAAAATTGCTTCTAATTTCTCTGATAATATTTCATTGCCCTCAAAATACTTTCTGCATAACGTATTACGAGTTAGAATGAGTATATAAAGCAATCGAAAAACATTTCTTACTAGAACTTGATATTTACCTAAACGTGAAAAAGTTAAATCGCTTCTAAAATCTCTGTTAATGTTTCCTCAGCCTCAAATACTGTGTGTATACGTACGTATTAAGAATGAGAATATGAAGGAAATTCAAAAACATTTCATAAAAGAAGTTGAGAGTTTTACCTAAACGTGAAAACGTTAAATCGCTTAGTGTCTCTGTGAATGTGTCCTTAGTCATAATTCCTTTTAGTGTTCATACGTATTATTAGACAGAATAAGTATATAAAGAAATCAAAAACATTTCTGACTAGCAGTTGAGATTTTTACCTATACACGAAATCGTAAAAACACAATTATTTCTCTGTGAATGTTTCTTATGACTCAATCGCTCATTATTTATCTGTGAATGTTTCCTTAGCCTCAATTACTTGTAAATATTACTAGTTAGAATAAGTATATAATAGTACATTACGATATTAGTGCGTTATGATGGTTATAACATATGGATGAATATAACATGCGAGGCGTAATTGAGCCGAGCATGTTATAACCAATACGCAAGTATACCGTACGACGTTTTTAAACACATTTGCGAGGAAACAGAAAAAAAAACATTTAATATTTTGTTAATTTTTAGTCTCTTTAAAAATGCATTGAGATTTGTATATAAATTAATATCGACACCATTTTTCATCTTGAGGGTACTTTTCAGCATAGAATATGTTGTCCAAAACGAGCTAGGCTTATATTTACTAGGTAGTTCATTAAAATGTAGTGTTGGCGTATCGCCAACACTACATTTTCGGAAAATGACTTGGCATTTTTCATGTTTTTCCACTTCAAGAAATTTTCATACGTGGTTATGTATCTGTCCTTGGATATTGACGGCAGCAAGCTGTCGCATGCGGTTCGCGCTTCTGTTAGTATATCCGGTGGAGTTGAAGTACAAAGAAAATAAAATTTGAGAAAAATGGAGCGAGGATTATTTTCTGCCGTGGCTGCGTGAAAATGTTGGCAAAGACTCTAGAGCATGCAGCCAAGTTTTTAAATTATCGAATAAACTGTTTATTTTTATTTTAAATAAACTCAATCTGTGAATGCACACTGTCTACTGACTGGCGCCGCGCGGCGATCAGTTCGAAATTTGAATAGCAACAGCGCGCTGCTCACTAGCTGGAGTCGTGCGGCGGCGATCAGTTCCATATTTGAAATGGCAAATAATACTGTTATGGAATTTGTATGGACTATAACTTAACTATTTGCTTTGGTAACACACGCATTTTTTATGACCCGCTTTTCATATTTAAAACCGGTGGAATTACATCAGCTTTACTAGCAAGGGTGTTAAAAAGATATTTTCACTTCTCATGCTCGTAAAGTTCGTGTTTATGTTGGGTATAGGCGGCATAAAATCGCTTTTTATGCTCTAGTGCATAAAGTAAAATCTTCGTCTAAGTCTCAGACTTTAAGACAAAGGTCGTCAGGTAAACAGTCACACACGCAATTAAATTTCGTTAAATAAACTTTATTAATACCTAACGTATTTCATTCTGTTTCTTAAATTTTGTACATAATCCATGTTAAATTACTGAATTAATAAAACTAGGCAAAATTAATGAGTTTCCTTAGAAATAAGTATTTCAAGAGCATTATGGACTACGAGTACGATCTATGCTAAAGTCACTGTGCTGCCACTGCCACATATAAAAAAAAGAAAGCCTTCCCGCCAATATGGCGAAGTCTTTATTTTTTCTTTTTTGCAATATTGTTATTTATTTTCCTCACACTCGAAGTGAAAAGCAGCGTGTATAACTCGTACATAAAACCCATTTTACCCTCGAATTGACTATCCACCCTCGCCTACGGCTCGGATGGATATATACGTCTCGGGTAAAATGGTACCTTTTATGCACTTGTTGTACAATCTACTATTTATCATCAAGACCCAATGCTATTGTAGTTACCATCAATATGCAGACGACACGAAAATATACAGAGTCATCGATTGTGTAGAGGACTGTCTGCGATTGCAGGATGATTTGGATTCGCTCCAGGGGGCCAATTCTGCTAACGTTAAATCATAATCGTGTCTCAATCGTGTTTCAATTGTAGTTCAATTGTAGTGCTCTTTTACACACTAGTTACAAGAATTATGACAATATGATGTAATGTGAATGTAGTGTGTGGTGTGACCATCAGTAGTATGGTGAAAAATGATGGTTGGTTCCGCTTTTTGCCATTCGGCTACGGAACCCTAAAAAGGTGTGATTCTGATAGATCTTGCGTTCCTTAACATTTATTGTTATGGCACCAAAGCTGTAACTTCATTTTTAGGGTTCCGTAGCCGAATGGCAAAAAACGGAACCCTTATAGGTTCGTCAAGTCAACTCAAGTCTGCCTGTGTTTGAACGAGATTAAGCACTTTTTGAGATATAACACATTTTCAGAAACCGCAAATGTTACTTTGTCATTCATATTAACACTTAAATTTTTTGCTGGCAAAAAATGAAAGTGTTATTTTGGTTTAGTGTAGGTAATAATGTAAGATAATGATGTAAGGAAGTGATCAGTAAATGGTTAAGAAATCAGCTTACGATGTGTAACGTATTTTTTATATTGATATCAGTAGGTACAATTTGATGATAATGATGTATGTATGTGCCTGTCTGTTTGTTAGTCTCTCTGTCCCGCAAAATATACTTAGCAACACTAATATAGCTGATACATCGGAATAACACATAGCCTACTACAATTTATAAAGATTTTGTATAATTATCATTCAAATTAATAACTTAGGAGTTACCGCAAAAAAATTACTTGGTATCCAACAAAAAATAGGGCAGTTAAAAAAAGAGAAACGGGATGCCAATTTTAGTGTTCGGTGTTTTAGAAGTGTGCCACGTGTTGCAATGGATGTCAATTGGTATTGACCTTAAAACAATAAAAACCTTTGTGTTATGTTGAGCTAGGGTAGCAATAACAAACCTTTATTATTTGACACTTGTTTTGATTTATTTTCTCATTGTGCCAAAAACTACGGTCTTTCTGTATGGAATGCGCGAAGAAAGATTTCTGTTATTAAGTACCTGTTCAAGTTGATCCAAGGTCATATTGATTCTCCAGAAATACTTGAACACACAAAATTCACACTTCCTCGAAGCGGAAGTAGGTTGCACAATCGCAAATTCTCAATACATTCACCCTCCCTTTGTGTAAGTCAAGACTCGGTCATCACTCGCCACTGTATCGTTCGTATGTGTCATACATAACTCCATCAGATTCAATTTTGATGTCTTTAACGGTTCTGTGGCCTAAGCAAAGAAAGCCTTAAAGATATTTTCTCATAAAACTTTTACTTTTATTTTATAGTATAATGTTTAGTTGGTAAGGTAATTTTATAATTGTTTTAGTTATAGCTGTAACGTACTTCCCAAGCCGGAAATAGTCAGTGTTTATTATTATAATCTATTTTACATTATTATAATCTATTTTACGCATGTTTTGCTTGCATTGAGTAGGTTTCAATATGTAGTGCAATCCATACTAATATCATAAATGTGAAAGTGTATTTGTTTGTCCATCTTTTACGTCAAAACGGAGCAACTGATCAACGTGATTTTTGGTATGGGGATAGTTTGAAAGCTGGAGAGTAACTTAAGCTACTTTTTATTACGGAAAATTGTAAAATAAAATCGGTAGTTTTGTATGGAAAATAGTTTTAACTGTCGTACCTACGATAAAAAACTGTAATTTCTTCCATGGCCGCTTTCGCGTCTGCGTGCGGTAAAAATCGAATACTAATCTTTTCCGTAAGATTAGTAAAAAACCATGTACTGTATTAGCGTCAAAAATGTCCCAGTCGCGCATGCGCGCAGACTTATCTGTCACGTCACGGACCTATAAAACTTCTTCGTGATTATTTATTTTCATCTGTCTCATATTGGTGAGACCTGACCATGAAGCTCGACTTAATACTGAGGTAACTGGAGAGTGCAGTACGAACAATTTTTTGAATACCACAAATAACACAGTGGCTGTCTTCCGTCTCACCTACACTTTAAAAAAATACGTATGGTCATATGAGACAGCTGACAGCCACTACATACATAAATGTCAAATTTGCTGGCGACACTTTTTTATTCAGGGTGAGAGCTCCAGTTACCTCAGAGTATTAAGTCAAACTTCATGGACCTGACCAAAAAGCTTAGACTAAATACTGAGGTGACTGGAGTTTTCATCCTGAATAAAAAAGTGCGTTCAGCAAATTTGTCATTTAGTCACGTAGTGGCTGTCAGTTGTCTCATATGACCATACGTATTTTTTCAAAGTGTAGGTGAGACGGAAGACAGCCACATTGCCACAAAAAAGTGTTAATACTGCACTCTCCAGTTACCTCAGTACTTAGTCTAAGCTTTTTGGACCTGACAGTCTAAGGAAACATTTCCATAGAGTTTTGAGGCAATTTTGTTTTCACGGTTAGGTAAAAATCTCAACTTTTAAAAACTACTTTTGTTATACAACATAATAATACAAACATTCACATAGAAATAAGAATCGATTTTACATTTTTACATTTATGTAAAAATCCAACTTCAAGTGAGAAATGTTTTTAAATTTCTTTACATACTTACTTATTTTAACTAGAAATACGTACGTATACAGAAAGTAATTGCGGCTCAGGAAACATTCACAGATAAATTATAAGCGTTTTTACGGTTTCACGTTTCGGTAAAACTCTCAACTTCTATTATGAAATGTTTCTGAATTCCTTCATGTAATCATTCTTATTATAAATACATACGTATATACGTATACATACGTATTTGAGGCTGAAGAAACATTAACAGAGATTTTAGAAGCGGTTTAACGTTTTCACGTTTAGGTAAAAATATCAAGTTCTAGTAAGAAATGTTTTTTGATTCCTTCATATACTCATTCTAACTCGTAATACGTTATGCAGAAAGTATTTGAGGCTAGGGAAACAATAACGGAGAAATTAGAAGAAATTTTATGTTTTCACGTTTGAGTTAAAATCTCAACTTCTAGCAAGAAATGATTTTTAATTCCTTTATAAAGTGATTTTATCTAGTAATAGGTACGCATACAGGAAGTAATGAGACTAAGGAACCATTAACAGAGAAATTAGAAGCGATTTAACGTTTTCACGTTTAGGTAAAAATCTCAAGTTCTGGTAAGAAATGTTATTGGATTCCTGCATATACTCATTCTAGCTCGTAATACGTACGTATGCAGATGGTATTTCAGGCCAAGAAAACATTAACCGAGAAATTAAAAGCAATTTTATGTTTTCACATTTAGGTCAAAATCTCAACTTCTGGCAAGAAATGTTATTTTCTAACTTTATTACCTTATTCTACCTAGTAAAAGGTACGCATACAGAAAGTAATGAGGCTAAGGAACCATTCTCAAAGAAATTGGAAGCGATTTTCACGCGCTCACGGCACGTCAAAAATGACTAACTTGGCGTTGGAAATATTATTGGATTCTTGCAGATCCTTAATCAGCATTACTTACTCTACAATCGTGCGAAATTTAAACGACGAGGGAATTTATCGGGTTACATATGCCCCGTTGATCGGACTAATAGGTGTATTCACATAACTAGCGCGTTCAAGCCAAGCGTGTCCCTCAAACATAACTCTTGTTGTCTGTGCGGTGTCTATCACGTTTCGTGCTGGTAGATATAAACGGACCTGTAGTCGTTTAGCACCACTGCTAAAGATCCGTGCGTAGTGAGTGTTAAAGTGATACGGTTGCGTTAGCATTATGCAATGGGAAATAATTTTTCTAATGCCCGAGCTTCACCTGCGTGTAATGCAATTAATTAGCGCGCTATTTGATATAATTCGCAGGTGTAGCCGGGTCTTAGCGCACTAATTTGATACAACGAGCGCGCTAAGACGCGCATGCCGTTATTAACGCCGTAAGGCGTCACGCAGGTGAAGCCCCGGCATAACTGTTATTTAAAAATGTTTAAATTGCATAATATAACTGTTATGTTATTGTTATTATGATCAGTTGAAAAAATATTTAAGCAGTTATTTAATTTTCGGGTGGTTGTAAATTTACTACAGCAGTAAAACATGAATAGTAATAAAAAGAAAATTTAGCGGTTACTTCATCCCCTACAATGAAGGTTCAAAAATTATTCAAGCAGTGTAGTAAAATTATGGAATGAGCAGTTACATACGTAGTTCGGCAGTTCACAGTGAGCATATTATTATTTCTAGATTATCAACTTTTTTATTTTAAAAGTAAGAAGGTGGAATGGTTCACATTTTACCACTTAGGAAGTGTTTATATTTAAAAAGAACTAATTTGAGAAAAAATGATTTAAGACCGAATACCGAACTGATCACTAATAACTGTCCATTCAGTGATATTACTGCTCAATATTTATTTAACTGCCCATTTCAATATTTTTTTATTTCTATTTAGTTTACTGCTCAGTTTTTTACTGCTGAACTTGTTATTAAACATGACTGTATTTTGTAATTTTAAACTTACCAATTTTACAATATACAACTGCCGCTTTAAATCAATGCCCTATGCAATTTTGGATAAAGGATAAGCGGCCTATCACCTAACGAATACGTTATGTACTAAAACTACATCCATAAAAATCTATCGTGCTCGAGATCGAATGTGTGAAGAAAAACTTGCATAAAGAACTTGGTCTCAAGGCTGATCGAGAGCATTTCCCGAAACACATACGTAATAAGAGAATATTGTACTGTGTGGAACGTAATGCACGTTCCAGAACAGACGGTGAAGGTAGGCCTTACTGTTAAGCTTGATACTGAGGGCAGAGCAGTACTTTGCAGGAGATTATTTATTGGCGCGGTAGTTTACCTGTGGATCATAAACCTCTCCATTTGCTAAAATTTGGCTTCCCTGTTCGCCGCCGACGGCGTAGACTCGGCCTCCCAAAGTTGCTATACCTGGTTGAATGCGCGCTATCCCCATTGGTGCTAATTCTTCCCATTCTCTGCCAAAAATATTTATCTTTTTACAGAAATTGCTTTCAAACTCAATACAAATAAAACTTGCGCTTTTTTTATTAATTAAATGTATAATGCATTTTGGATGTGCAAGTACACGTGGACGAAGACGTGAGCGACCGCAAGTAATCATTTGACCCAACTACAGTAACCATCCAATTGGGCGTTTTACAAGGATCAGTATTGGGTCCTTTACTGTTTTAGGTTAGGATATTTTTCATGAATTGCTTTACTAAATAAATTTAAATCTTATCTTTATTTGACAAGGTGTACCTATGATTATACACCACTATGTTACGTCTTCTTCGCAGATAAGTAGGCAAGGCATATCACTTACATCCACTAGTTGTGATCTTTGCATAATAATTTATCACAAATAAGTGAATAATGAACAAATTACCTGGTATGTAAATCAAACTTCAGCACTGAGGATAGTATGTTGTCGGTAGTGAGCGGCGGGTGCGCGGCGTTGTTGTGACACGAGCCGCCGGCCACAATCAGTATGCGACGTGCGCGCGCACGCGGCTCTGCTGCTAACGCAACCAGCGCACCGCGGCCACTTTTCTATAAACAAGATATCTATTGAGTAATTAACTGACACACTCGTCGAATTGCGAGGAATATAGGTAGCGAGGTATGTAGTGTGGCCACAGTGTTCGTCATGCTCCTCGCGTCGCTATTGTGGGTTGAGACAAAGGAGCGGTGATGCCAGCACAAGTGAACCAGTAAGCGAGATTGTGCCAGCTAATATTTGCGGCAACGCGAGAAACTACAGACATGATATATTAACAAACCTTTAAAATATATTTTGATTCAATGCTTTTGTTGAAAGTTTAAAATATTTTCATGATTAAGCCTTTTTTATCAGCGAATTATGATAACAGGAACTAACTTGTCAAAACATATAATAGGTTGGTGTTTTGTATAATGATAAGACCACACACTGGAAATACTATACATCTCTCTTTATTGCACTTTGCACTTACCATATCCACTCTCACAGTTTTTAAAGCAACTGCTATAGACGGATCTTGGACATTCTTTAGAGCCTCATCCAATATTTGTGGAGAGATAAGTGGCAGCCTTACATGACTCAGTACTTCAAAGCAATGGCGCCTTCTACAAGCAGGATCATGTTCCAACCAACGCAAGGCTGGATATAAAACCTGTAAAAAAAAGCTTTTACTTTGTGTGTCAACAATAAAATAAAGAGAAGGCATACAATATAAGTAATTTATACAACTTGTATATATACTATACTAGTATATTTTATAAACATAATATTATGTCCTATGACTGAAAAAAGTAAATAAACTAAGACTACTAAAGCTAAAAAATATTTGTAACGCGTGCGCGAGACCCGCAGTTAGTTTCACGTACGTACCTACCTTAGTTGATGCGTCAACGACCGCTCGTTACTATGCGACCGCGCAGCCGTTCGTGAACTCTCGGCCGCGCTCGAAAAACGTCGCGAAGCTACACGCGACGCCCGCCGCCCGCGCCCGGTCAGCCAGCCGGCCGCCGAACGTCGTCAAGGACGGTCACGTATTCTTTTACCTCGCGCCTCGCACTTCCGCGACCCACGTTTTCGCGTAATACCAATAATTGTGTCCCTACCAATAGTGTATAACTTTGATTGTAAAGTTTTCTTCTAATAAAGTGTTGACAACTTTATACTGGCTGCCCAACTCAAGGCCGAACATTACAATAATAACGAACTGCAGTTCATGTCGACTCGCGCGCGACCCGCGACGAGAGTGAGATAAGTGTACCTACTTAACGGAGTGTAAGTGGTGTTAGTGCGCGTTTTTACTATGCCGCTAAATACGAGGAACCGGCGATACGACGGCGACGAGATGCTTAGCGATGACGCCAGCGAACACGAGGAGTTCGACACACCGGCGGAGCAGTGCGCCCAAGGCGCCCCCGCCCCCGCCCCAGCCCCAGCCCCCGCCTCGGGCCCCGCCGCGGCCCCGGCCACGGGTGTGGCTGGAGCGGCATCGTCACCGCAGCAGCAGCAGGTCTCCGAGTCGTTCCTGGTCAGCGTCATGCACAGTTTCGCCAGGATGCAGGAGGAGACGAACCGAACCCTGGTGGAAACCCTGCGGTCGCTCCCATACGGCGCGCCCTGGAACCCGCCGGCTTCGACGCCAACGCCGAACGCCAGCGCGCCCGGAGACAACACCCTCGCGGCCAGCAGGGGCAACTTCTCCAAGTGCAGCGCGCGGTTCGACGGCAGCTCGCGCGACGCGGAGGTGCTGGAGGCGTTCGTCGACGCCGTGCAAGTGTTCAAGGAGTGCGCGGACGTGAGCGACGAGCACGCGCTGCGCGGCCTGCCCATGTTGCTGGAAGGCGACGCCGCCGTGTGGTGGCGCGGCGCGCGCTCATCCGCCGTCACCTGGACGGACGCCCTGGCGCGCCTGCGCGCCATGTACGGAGTGCAAAAACCGGCTCATAAGATTTTACGTGAAATCTTTGCCCGCGAACAATACGAATCGGAAAGAGCCGAAGTGTTTATTTGTAAAGTGCGTTCGTTAATTTCTAAGTTACCGTACGATGTACCTATTTGTTTACAAATCGATATGATGTATAGTTTACTACACCGCCGCGTGAGGAAACGTTTACCTAGAGATTTAATTTGTAATGTCGATAGTTTCGTGGAGAAAGCGAGGGTCATTGAAGACGAGATTCGCGAAGTCAAATGTTCGTTATCGTCGGCGGCGGCGCCGACCGCGGCCACGCGATTATCCCGACCTAGCAACAACGCAGGGAATGAGCGCGACTTCAAAATCGAATCGTCCGATCGTCGCGACCGTAAAGTCGAATCAACCGAGCGGGGCCCTACTACCGGCACCGGTCCGAAAGTCGAACGAAACTCGAACGAAAACTCGAAACGTGAACGCGTTCGCTGTTCGTTTTGCAAGTTTTACGGACATAGTATAACGGAATGTCGCAATAAAAGTAATAAATCGGTTTCGTCTCCTAAGCCCGATGGCACCGAAAGCGCGCCCAACCCGATACGTTGCTACGGATGCGGCCAACCCGGCGTAGTGAGGTCAAAGTGCGACAATTGCCAAAGTAAAAATTCACCCGCGAAGTCGTATGATTTTAATGTTGTGACCAACAATGACACCGCACACGCGACGTGCGTGACGTCATCACCATCTGTTTCGGTTACAATCGCGAGTAGGGTAGGAGTGGCAATAGTGGACACTGGGGCATCGTGTAGTATTGCTAGCCCAATGTTGTACTCTATTTTATTGTCGGATGGGGTGCAGTTTAGGGAGACGGAACGTACCATTGGACTCGCGGACGGGTCCCGTCAGCGTAAAGCCGTGTTAATCGCGACCGTACCGGTACTTATAGAAAGTAGGCAGGTAAATACCGAATTTGTGGTGTTGCCCGGCGAGAACACGCGTACACTGTTGGGACAAGATTTTATTGTTAATGCTGGGGTCACGTTGGACTTAGCCCAGGAGGCATGGTATTTTTCTGACAGCCCCGAGCAAATGTTTTCTTTTGTGCAATCAGCTGTTCTTAATAGTGCAGAGCTGATGCAAGCTGATATCTCGGATGTCTCCCTGCGCGACGACGAGGGTACGATGCTGCCACCGGAGCACAGAGACGCGCTCGACGCCCTTCTTCGTCGCAGAGTGTCAGTTTGCCACGGAAGGTCCTCCCACCGATTTCATCACGCACAAGATAAAGGTTAGTGATGACCAGGAGCCCCTCGCCTCGCCGCCTTACAGGTTATCTCCGCCGAAGAGGGAGGCGTTGGAGAGAGAGCTGCAGAAGCTGATAAGCGCTGACGTGATCGAGGAATGTGAGTCTCCGTGGGCCTCCAACGTTGTCCTGGTGGGTAAGAAGGATGGGGGCTACAGGCTGTGCGTCGATTACCGGAAGCTGAATGCAGTCACGGAGCCTGACCGCTACCCGCTGCCCAGGATCGAAGACATACTCCACGCAGCGAAGACCTCCAAGTACATGACCACATTAGACCTTCGATCTGGCTACTTCCAGGTGAGTCTTGACCCTGAGCACAGGGACCTCACCGCGTTTACGACACCATTGGGCACGTATAGGTTTAAACGCATGCCTATGGGTCTTCGTAATTTAGGAGCTACTTTTCAGAGGCTGATCGACCGGTTCAAGTCTAACCTACCAGGGGGCGTGACCTTGGTAGCTTATTTGGATGACCTTTTGGTGCTGTCTGAAGAGTCTTTCGAGAAACATCTCGCAGATTTGGAGAATGTGTTCGATCGCCTGGCAATGTTCAACTTGCGGGTGAATCGTGAGAAGAGCAACTTCGCGAGAGGGTCCGTGAAGTTTCTGGGCCATGTTATTGTACCAGGTGGCATTCATGTAGACCCGGGGAAGACGTCCGCGATAGCTGACATGCCCCCTCCCCAGAACGTGAAACACCTCAAATGTTTTCTACAAACCTCGAGCTGGTTCAGACGCTTCGTGCCTGGGTACGCAGACATCAGCCGGCCTCTGACTACACTGCTTAGGAAAGAGGTAAGCTGGAAGTGGGGAGCCGAACAGCAGGAAGCTTTCGAGCAGATCAAGACTCTCTTGGTTTCAGCGCCGATCCTGCGTCAGGCTGACGAGACGAAGCCTTTCGTCCTCAGAACTGACAGCAGTGGATACGCTCTGGGGGCAGCTTTGCTACAGGGGGAGGGTGTTGACGAGCGACCCGTGGAGTACGCTAGCCGCCTCCTCACTGCAGCTGAGAAGAATTACAACACGACGGAAAGGGAAGCCCTAGCCGTCGTGTGGGCGGTGTCCAAGTTCCGTGGGTACATCGATGGGGCAGAAGTCATTGTGAGGTCTGACCATCAACCGCTGAGGTGGCTCATGAGTCTTAAGTCGCCTAGTGGTCGGCTCGCCAGATGGGCTCTCCATCTTCAGGAATATAACCTAAAGATAGAGTATACACCAGGTAAGGCCAATGTCATCGCCGATACACTTTCGCGCCCCGTGTGCGCCGCAGATGCTGATTGTGAGCTGTGCCTCACTGTGGTAAACTTACCTTCACGCAGCCCCGAAGATATCCGGCAGAACCAACTCCAAGATCCCGAGGTACGTAAGATAGTCGAGGCTATGGAGTCCGACGATCCGTTTAGGGGGAGAGCATGGGCGGATAGAGGGTACGTTCTGGCGGACGGAGTCTTGTACCGTTACGGCCCGGAAAATGAAGAGAACGATGACGCGAGCTTGGTGGTGCCTGAACATGAGCGAGAAGCCGTGATGGTCGAATATCACGATGCACCAACGGCTGGTCATTTCGGAGCAGAACGTACACTCCACCGTCTGATGGGTAAGTATTATTGGCCCGGGATGAGGGCATATGTCACCCAATATGTAAAGAACTGCGCGACCTGCCAGCGGTACAAAGCCGACACGCGCAAGCCTGCAGGTTTACTTCAGGTACCAGCCACGTCCCGCAGATTTGAAGTCCTGGCCGTAGACCTGTTTGGACCGTTACCAGAGACATCCGCCGGCAACAAGTGGATACTCATTATAGAGGATACCTGCACCAGGTGGGTAGAAATGTTTGCTCTGGCCTCCGCCACTGCCGAGGAGTGCGCCAAGACCCTAGTGAATGAGGTCTTCTTACGCTACGGAGTCCCCAGGAGACTAATTAGCGACAATGGCGTCCAGTTCATAAGCGAAGTCATGCAACAGACATGCCACGTCATGGGCATCAAGCAGGCTTTGACCTCATACTACCACCCGGAGTCCAACCCAGTTGAGCGCAAAAATCGCGACCTAAAGCCGCAGCTTGCGATCCTGGTAGGTAGAGATCATAGCTCCTGGGATGTTCACCTCTCCGCAGTCCGGTTCGCCATGAACTCCGCAGTTACGTCGAGCACGGGTCATTCACCCGCTTACCTGAACTTCGGGCGGGAGATCCGCGCACCCGCTGACGTCCTGACTGACATGCGAGCAGTAGTCCAGAATGACAACGTTGTCGCTGCGATAACGCCGTTCTTAAGATCGCTGTCCGACGTGCTCATCGATGCACGAGACGTGCACGAGAAGGCCCAGGCAGCCCAAAAGAAGTATGCTGACGAGAACCGTCGCCCAGCGCCGGATTATAAGGTAGGTGACCTTGTGATGCTCAAAACACAAGGCTCCAACGACACCAACAAAGGGCAGACGCCTAAGTTTATTCCCCGCCGCGATGGTCCGTACCGCATCAGCGAAGTAGTTGGTACCACAACTTACGGTCTAGAGCGTATTAGCGATGGCGTGGTACTAGGTAAATACCATGCCTCCTTGCTAACCCCGTTTGTAGGACGTATCCAATCTCCTGTGCAGGAGAAACGTAAGAGGGGGAGACCTCGTAAAGCTAACCCGGCTCCGAGGCCGTAAAGCCTGGGTTAGAGGGGGAGGATGTAACGCGTGCGCGAGACCCGCAGTTAGTTTCACGTACGTACCTACCTTAGTTGATGCGTCAACGACCGCTCGTTACTATGCGACCGCGCAGCCGTTCGTGAACTCTCGGCCGCGCTCGAAAAACGTCGCGAAGCTACACGCGACGCCCGCCGCCCGCGCCCGGTCAGCCAGCCGGCCGCCGAACGTCGTCAAGGACGGTCACGTATTCTTTTACCTCGCGCCTCGCACTTCCGCGACCCACGTTTTCGCGTAATACCAATAATTGTGTCCCTACCAATAGTGTATAACTTTGATTGTAAAGTTTTCTTCTAATAAAGTGTTGACAACTTTATATATTTTATTAATAATATATTATAGCAGGAACCTGTGCTTCATTGTCAACTTTAAGTTGTTCTGATGAGAGTAATGTTATTAATTGTGGGAGTGGCAGTTCCAATAGTTCATCTCCATTGGCTACTATACTCCAGTTGGCTTGAGCATGTTCCAATGCTTCATTTGCTAGCTCAGTACAATTATGGGCCTCAGCAAACCTGAAAAGTGTACAATAAGACTTTTATTAAACAAACAAATGATAAAAAATGTCTTCAACAATTATATTGTAATATAATATACTAATAAATGTCAAGCAATAATAATATTATTAAAAATGAAGTATGAGAAAACAACTAGCTCCTATGGGAGTCGAAACCGCGGTATTTCACTGTCTAGACAAATGCTTCAACCACTGAGCTACAGAGTTGTTAGGAGAAGCATCGAATTTATCCAACCAATACTTCTTATGTGCTGTATAGTCAGCATTTTTTAATTCAATAACTAGCTTTCCGCCCGCGGCTTTGCCCGCGTGGACTACACGACGTTATCCCACGGGAATGTGATGATTTTCCGCGATAAAAGTAGCCTATGTTACTCTCCAGGCTACAAAGTATCTGTGTGCCAAATTTCAGCCAAATCCGTTCAGCCGTTTTGGCGTGATTGAGTAACAAACATACAAACATCCAAACTTTCACATTTATAATATTATATAGTAGGATAATATTGCTATCTCAATTAGATTACCTAAATATTCCCAAAGCATTTGATGGGTGCAATTCACGTCTGAGATATTCACCACAACCAGTGACAAGTTCTCTGAGCTGTAACATGTCTGCAGCTATCATCAAATGTTGCACTGTTGCCTTGTCAATCATAATTTCACCTAGAATATTATTATGTTTACTATTTACATCCACAATGAAATTTATATTATTGAAAAAGAAATATTAGGAAAAACCAAATCATCTTCATCACAGCTACTTGGAAGATGGGTAGATTTTTTCCAGTGCTTTCGCGTGCTCCTACTTATTACTCCTACTGATAGGAGCACCAGGTGGCCTACCACCAGCTCTTTAAGCAGTTATTTTTAAGTTGAGAGAGTGAGACGCCGCTCTACACGCCGTATAGCGGCGTATATACACCCATGTCCTGATGCTTCTACTGCTAAAGGAAATTGTGAAATGTCAAGTAGAAGCATTAAGACATTACAAAAATAGCTTCCGGGTGCTCCTACTAATTACTCCTACTGATAGGAGCACCGAGATACATATGTCCTGATGCTCCTAAACTGCTAAAATAAATTGTGTAATGTCAAGTATGAGCATTAAGACATTATAAAAATAGAATTGCTCGTTAACATACTCCTAAAATTGTTCCTTACTATCATAAATATTTTTTACATATTGATATTCGTCTTTATTTAATATTTTTCATAGGCTTGCTGACTATACTTTAACTCTTTATTATATAAGAATTAATTCAATGGGACAAATCGCAGAACAAACAAGATCATTTTTTTTAAATTCAGTTATTCGTCCCATTATTGGGATGAACGTGTGGTGTGACGAATCACTGAACGACTCTGTGATCCAAGTATAGGTGAATACAGTTATCTACAAAATAATAAGAGTCACGACTTCATAAAGTTTTAAGATTTTAAGATATAAAACTTCCTTTTGTTTGTTGATTAGTGTATACTTATTACTTATGGTGAAGTCCTCTTCATTTAAAACAAATAATAATAAAGAAAAAAAATACTGTCACGCCGTATTTTGCGTCCGGTCCGTGCAAGTAAAATCCATCGTAAAATCCGAAATAGATCAAACTTTCAAAATGAATGGCGGTGGAGTAGAAAATGTTCCCATTTTATTAAAAGAAAACGCGGAAAAAAAAGAAAAAAATATATTTTTCTTTTTGTTTAAAAAGGATTTTTTGTTTGAACAATATGTTAATTTGTTTAATATTTGCTTAAAAAATATTTCTTTTATTTATTGCTTAAAAAGGGATTTTTTGATTGTATACAATATGTTATATGATAGGAGCAGGAGGAATTAAATTTAGAATATTACATTATTCCCCGTTGTTTTTATGTTCAGTAGGAGCATCAAGACATAGGTGTCCTGGTGCTCCTATCAGTAGGAGTAATTAGTAGGAGCATGCGGAAGCACAGATTTTTTCAGATATTTCATTTAGAATATTATTATTTTTTATTTTTTTCACAATAAAAACTTGTTATATTTAATAATTATATATATATATTATTCCGGGCTAAATACTAAATAATAAATAAATACTTCATTTTCCACAATAGAATAGGTTAAAGAATCTGTTCATTCAAATTTTACTTACGAACTTTTGCTTACCTGTGTAAATGAAATCAATTATCATGGGTAAAATATCTGGTGGAACACTAGGTAAGGATACATGGCGTTTTTGACTTTCCTCAAGACCCACATTAAACATAGCATCAAAATAAGCACAGCTTGCTGCTAACACCACTCTATGAGCCTAATTCGAAAAGACATTGAAGAATTAAAATATGTATTATTAATTTATGCTATTAGCTTGCTCTACTTTCACCAAAACAATTATTATTCTAAATTTTGTTCTTAGTTTATATAGACAATGATTATTATTTGATAATGCTGAATATCATATTCTTGTTAGGCCCCTTAAAAAGAAAAGAATAAGAACTTACTTTTACTTTAGTTTTACCAGATGTTAAGTCAATATCACAAAATCTGCCATCTCTTTTGAAATGTTGTAAATTTGTAGATATCTTTGTAGCATATTCGCGACACTTGTATGGCCTGGCTCCATCATCATTCGAACTTTTATTATAAAGATTTGTGGTCATAATATAGACAAGAAAGCTATGATAATTAACTGATTGTGGGCATATGAATTTAGCGAATAAACATAAACAAAAGATTTTGCTTTTTGTAAACTCAATCAATCTCAATTTACCATTACCACAGACTTGTTGTTCAACATCAAGCATCAAGAGCAAGGAGCACCGGAGCACTCACAAATTATAGGGAGCACTCAGAAAGAGGGAGCACTTCATTTGACAATGACATCAATCATGCAGTAGCATGACTGCATGAAGCTCGCTCGACTTAATACTGAGGTAACTAGAGAACTCCAGTTACCTCAGTATTAAGTCGAGCTTCATGTCAACTAGAGCCCCCCTGGAGAGTGGAGACCCTGCTTCTATTCTAGTCTAGAATAGAAGCAGGGGGGCTACCGGCTAAAAAATCTGGGTATGGATATGGGCTTCAAGTGTCATTTGAATTCCTTATTTTGATAGATTTCTTATGCTTTGTTCTGTTAAACGTTGTTAGCTAGCTATCGTTATACCCGACGTTACAAAACAAGGAACTGATAGCGGCTATTTTCTTTATAAAATTGACTTAAAGTTCCCAAAAACGTATGAAGTTCATACCCATAAAGTTACGCGGTAGCCCCCCAGGGTCTCCAGGGGGGCTAGCGGCTAAAAAATATGGATATGGGTATGGGTTTCAACTGTCATTTGAATTCCTTATTTTGTTATGCCCCCAGTACACGATGGCCGATCATGGTCGGCGACCGAAAGAACCTTTTTAAACTTGTTCGTTCAAAAGTGTCAATGTACGATGTATTGGTCATGTGGTCGCCGACCATGATCGGCCATCGTGTACTGGGGGCAATAGATTTTTGCTGCTTTGTTTTGTTGAACGTTGCTAGCTAGTTATCGTTATACCCGACCGACGTCACAAAACAAGGAACTGGTGGCCTACCACAAGCTCTTATAGCAGTTATTTTTAAGTTGAGACAGTGAGACGCCGCTATACGGCGTGTAGAGCGGCGTCTCACTCTCTCAACTTAAAAATAACTGCTATAAGAGCTCGTGGTAGGCCACCTGATAGCAGCTATTTTCTTTATAAAATTGACTCAAAGTTCCCAAAAACGTATGAAGTTCATACCCATAAAGTTACGCGGTAGCCCCCCAGTAGCCTGTTTTACCAAAAATACAATTTACAAATTGTAAATTGTATTTAAGGCTGATTTACATTTGCATAAGTACAGTAGCGAGTTAAGAAATCAGCCAGTTAAGTAGCAAGTTGTAAGTAGCGTCCAAACGTATAGGCGAGTAAGTACTCACTCATACGTTGCCGTTTGAGAAGAAGTGTCCGATCCGCGACGAAGACAACAGTTGTAGGTTATTTTCTACGCTTCGGGGTGCGGAAGACGCACGGGCGGGGTGGACTTGCACTTGACTTGCCAAAAAAATAGAACATCATCCTATTCTCTGTAGTTATTAGTCAGTTACTACTTGACTGGCAAATTCCTGTCCAAACGATGATAAGAACTTAATTCGCCAAGACCGTAAGTTAACTCGCTACTGTAGGTACTTATTCAAATGTAAATCAGCCTATAGAGGCTACAAGTCTACAAGTTTCTGTTTAACCAACATTTACAAGTTACAAGTTTACCATCGTGGAAAATTTACAAATTTGTAAATTGTAGATACAATGAGCGATTTTCTGAGGCCATTTTTAAAAAAAAAGCTTCCAATGAGCGATTTTCTGAGAGGCCATTTAAAAAAAAAGCTTCCAATTGCTTCACTAGATGGCGTTGAATAAGTATGTACATGTCTATGGTATATTTTGGTATGAAAGATATTTAAATTAATTACTTTTTAACAACCCAAAGGAAACTAATAATATATTAAATAAGTACTACTGTGAGGAACAGAAACGAAATAGGTAAATTTAAAGATTTAAGTAAATAAATAACATCTGTCTGACGTTCCGTTTTACGTAAAAAAGTCGCGTCAAAGTAAAATTTATAACGTTCCGTTCCTTCTAACTGCATAGGTGGGACAGCGCCATCTAGTGACTGAGCTTTCAGAAAATCGCCCATTGCTTCACTAGATGGCGTTGAATAAGTATGTAAATGTCTATGGTGTATTTTAGTATGAAACATATTTAAATTAATTACTTTTTAAAAACCCAAAGGAAACTAATAATATATTAAATAAGTACTACTGTGAGGAACAGAAACGAAATAGGTAAATTTAAAGATTTAGGTAAATAAATAACATCTGTCTGACGTTCCGTTTTACGTAAAAAAGTCGCGTCAAAGTTAAATTTATAACGTTCCGTTCCTTCTAACTGCATAGGTGGGACAGCGCCATCTAGTGACTGAGCTTTCAGAAAATCGCCCATTCTACATATTTCTGTTTAACCAACATTTACAAGTTACAGGTGACAATTTACAAATTTGTAAGGAAAACCGTTTCGTTAAACAAAGAATTGTAATTACAAGTCTACAAATATGTAAATTGTAGCACGATTTCTACAGGCGGACTCACCCTGTGTCAGAACTTTACAATTGTTTGCACCAGCCGAATAAGTAACGAAAAATTGTTATTCACATAAAAATGCTTCTAGCCACTAGTAGTGAAAGAATTTTATTATTATTATTATAGTTTTCCATGACTTTCTTTTTAGTTAAAACAGCAGTACCTAAAGTACTCATCAAACAAAGTTTTAAATAAATATCTACTTTTATTAGAAAAAAACAGAGTAGCAAGTGGCGCAGTGGTAAACGCATTCGGCCTACAATCGTTGAAGTTAAGCAACTTTCGCTATGGTTGGTCACCAAACTGATGGGTGACCAAAAATTTATTATCTCAAGATAAGATATGATAAGATAAAGCTCCTCCGTACTTCGGAGGCACTTTAAGCCGTTAGTCCCGGCTGCGTTTGCAGTCGTTAATACCCATCAAGCGGCTTTGGGCCCGCGTGGTGGGTCATGGCCCATTCTCCATATCCATCCATAGGAAGGTCTTTACCCCATCAGTTATTACTTACGGGACTTATAATGGCTGATGATGATTAGAATTCTATTGTTTTAAATCTACCATCTTCAAAAATTTACAACTTGTAAATTGTATTTCACAACTAAAAATAGGTATGTAAATACAAATATCACAGAATAAGCATCTTTTCATACAGTAGGCCGACGGAGACGTCTAGACAGGTCAATCGTGCGGGGCTTGCGGGGTGAGACGGGGGAGTGGTTGTCCCGAGTTACATACAACGCCGTTCATAGTAACTCGGGACAAGTCTTCCAGGGCTATCACGTCTTTATCGTTATAATTTATTTTTTAAATTAATATTATGGTGCATACGACATGTAGTGTGAGTGCGTGCAAATCTTCATCTCGCTTATTAAAAAAAGGCAATTTCCAAAATCCAAGATGGCGGCCAACTTTGATGAAACTTGGTTTTTGGTACAATTTTGAGAAGAAAACAACAACACCATGTCAAAAATAAAAAAAAATAACCAAGATGGCGGCCAACTTTTTTTTTGTAAGCCGATTTTGATGAAATTTAGTTTCTGGTACTATTTGACACAAAAAAAACAACACAATGTTAAAAGTAAAAAAAAAAATCCAAGATGGCGGCCAACTTTTTTGTTGGCAGGCCGATTTCGATGAAACTCAGTTTCTGGTACTATTTTGACAAGAAAACAACAACGCAATGTTAAAAATATTAAAAATCCAAGATGGCGGCCAACTTTTTTGTTTGCAGGCTGATTTCGATGAAACTTGGTTTTTGGTACAATTTTGAGAAGAAAACAACAACACCATGTCAAAAATAAAAAAATAACCAAGACGGCGGCCAACTTTTTTTTTTGTAAGCCGATGTTGATGAAATTTAGTTTTTGGTACTATTTGACACGAAAAAAACAACACAATGTTAAAAGTAAAAAAAAAATCCAAGATGGCGGCCAACTTTTTTGTTGGCAGTCCGATTTCGATGAAACTCAGTTTCTGGTACTATTTTGACAAGAAAACAGCAACGCAATGTTAAAAATATTAAAAATCCAAGATGGCGGCCAACTTTTTTGTTTGTGAGCCGATTTTGATGAAACTCAGTTTCTGGTACTGTTTTGACAAGAAAACAGCAACGCAATGTTAAAAATATTAAAAATCCAAGATGGCGGCCAACTTTTTTGTTTGCAGGCCGATTTCGATGAAATTCAGTTTCTGGTACTATTTTGACAAGAAAACAGCAACGCAATGTTAAAAAAATAAAAATTCAAGATGACGGCCAAATTTTTGGTTTGCTGACCGATTTCGATGAAATTCAGTTTCTGGTACTATTTTAACAAGAAAACAGCAACGAAATGTTAAATATATTAAAAATCCAAGTTGGCGGTCGACTTTTTTGTTTGCAGGCCGATTTCAATGAAACTCAGTTTGTGGTTCTATTTTGACCAGAAAACAGCAACGCAATGTTAAAAAAATTTAAAATCCAAGATAGCGGACAAATTTTTTGTTTGCTGGCCGATTTCGAATAAATTCAGGTTCTGGTACCATTTTCACAAGAAAACAACAACGCAATGTTAAAAGTATAAAAAAATCCAAGATGGCGGCCGACTTTTTTGTTTGCAGGCCGATTTCAATGAAACTCAGTTTGTGGTTCTATTTTGACCAGAAAACAGCAACGCAATATTAAAAATATTAAAATACAAGATGGCGGACAAATTTTTTGTTTGCTGGCCGATTTCGATTAAATTCAGTTTCTGAAACTATTTTGACAAGAAAACAACAACGCACGCAATGTTAAAAGTATAAAAAAATCCAAGATGGCGGCCAACTTTTTTGTTTGTAAGCTGATTTTGATCAAACTTAGTTTCTGGTTCTATTTTGAAAAGAAAACAGCAACGCAATGTCAAAAAAAAAAAATTCAAGGTGGCAGCCAACTTTTTATTTTTGTGAGCCGATTTGGATAAAACTCGATTTTTGGTACTATTTTGACAAGGCAACAGCAACGCTAAATCAAATATACATAAATGTTACAATTACCACAGTATAACCAATTTTTTAATATAGTAGGCCAACGCCCTTGAAGTTAGGCGATAGCGACGTCTGTATAGATATTTCCGTAACTACGGAAGGGTTGTAACAAAATTAAAATGTGGCAGGTACATTTTGGTGTATTGCGAAATAAAATAAATTAAATAATTATGGTAAGCATTTTAGAAGTATCAAAATAAAATATATTACATGTTTTATTCAGTTGCACCAATAATTGTATCTGTCTGTCTGTCTGCCATGAAATTTTGCAAGGTAAATTTGACCTACTCCTGACGTTTGAATGGGTTGAAGTTTTGTTAAAGAAAAATATTCAGATTGGAAATAAGCCGATTCATATTTCTTAACCTTTAAAGCGCCTTCGTCTATATATCAAAATCATCCCATGTCACAATCATTATTTTCAAACTCTGTAACTTAATATCAATTTTTATTATATTTACTTATTTTTTATTTTTTTAAATAGGGTTTACAGCTGTCAAAAACACAGTAAATTACGAAGGATGTTACGTCGTAATTTACTGTGCTTGTGTTAAAGCAAATTAATAATAAATTAAATCTTTTACTTGACATGATGATGATGAAACTTGACTCTGTCTCAAGCTTTCAAATAAAAACCTGTTACATTTTAATAAGCGAAAAGAGAGAAACAAAAACAAAAAACGGCCACCATCTTGACCATGTGTTTTTTTTACCAATGTAAACACAATTGTTAAGAACGGTTTTCTTGTCAAAATAGTACAAAAAACCGAGTTTTATCAAAATCGGCCCACAAACAAAAAAGTCGGCCGCCATCTTGGATTTTTAATATGTTTAACATTGCGTTGCTGTTTTTTTGTCAAAATAGTAACAGAAACTAAGTTTCATCAAAATCGGCTTACAAAAAAAAAAGTTGGCCGCTATCTTGGTTTTTTTTTATTTTTGACATTGCGTTGTTGTTTTCTTGTCAAAATAGTACTAGAAACTAAGTTTCATCGAAATCGGCCTGCAAACAAAAAAGTTGGCCGCCATCTTGGATTTGTTAATACTTTTAACATTTCGTTGCTGTTTTCTTGTCAAAATAGTACCAGAAACTAAGTTTCATCAAAATCGGCTTACAAAAAAAGTTGGCCGCCATCTTGGTTTTTTTTTATTTTTGATATTGTGTTGTTTTTTTTGTCAAAATTGTACTAAAAACCAAGTTTCATCAAAATCGGCTCACAAACAAAAAAGTTGGCCGCCATCTTGAATTTTTAATATTTTTAACATTGCGTTGCTGTTTTCTTGTCAAAATAGTACTAGAAACTGAGTTTCATCGAAATCAGCCTGAAAACAAAAAAGTTGGCCGCCATCTTGGTTTTTTTAATACTTTTAGCATTGCGTTGTTGTTTTCTTGTCAAAATAGTACCAGAAACTGAATTTAATCGAAATTGGCCAGCAAACAAAAAATTTGGCCGCCATCTTGGATTTTTATATATTTAACATTGCGTTGCTGTTTTCTTGTCAAAATAGTACCAAAAAACCGAGTTTCATCGAAATCAGCCTACAAACAAAAAAGTCGGCCGGCCGCCATCTTGAATTTTTTAATAATTTTGACATTGCATTTGCATTATTAAATTATTTTATTAATTTAATATCGCAATACCAATGTAATGTACCCACCCGGGGTCATAAAAGGTCCACCGTCACATTTTTGACAACCCTTACGTACTTACGTAAATACCTATACAGGCGTCGGCATCGCCCAACTTCAAGGGCGTCGTCCAACTGTATAGAAAGATTGCTTAAACTGTGCAAATATTATGTAAATTGTAATCTACAGGCGTTCGTCTACAATGGGCGATTTTCTGAAAGCTCGGTCACTAGATGGCGCTGTCCTACCTATGCAGTTAGAAGGAACGGAACGTTATAAATTTTACTTTGACGCGACTTTTTTACGTAAAACGGAACGTCAGACAGATATTATTTATTTACCTTAATCTTTAAATTTACTTATTTCGTTTCTGTTCCTCACAGTAGTACTTATTTAATTTATTATTAGTTTCCTTTGGGTTTTTAAAAAGTAATTATTTTAAATATGACTCATACCAAAATATACCATTGACATGTACATACTTCGTTCAACGCCATCTAAAGAAACAATTGGAAGCTTTTTTTTTTTTAAATGGCCACTCAGAAAATCGCTCAATGCAAAAATATTAAGATATAATTTCCCAAAGATCCAGTCATTAGAAAAATGGATAACAGCTATACGATTAAAAAAAATTGAGCCGACGAGAACTTCTAGGCTATGTTGTACTCACTTCGATGAAAATGATTAGGTAGGTATTATACCGAACTATTATTATTAACTACACTCCATAGTATTAACCGTATTATTTTACAATATGCCTTTTTTTGTAATGTCGTTGCCGAGCTAACATCTGCATTATGTTTTCTTCTAATTTTGAAAACAATTTCTGTTCTTACTTGAACATATTAAATCAAAAAAAAATATGTTGATGATTACGATGATAATATGATGATGAATGAAGACGAGATGCAATTTATATCTATACTAATACTATAAATACACTTTGTTTGTTTGTAATATGTTCACGCCGCGCGTGATTCATTCATTCACGTTCATTCGTGGGGTCGGCGCCAACCGCCGTCCGCGCGACATCGCGACCAGTACGCCGTATGCCGTCGTGAGGCAAGTTTGTGTGTTTCTGTAGCGACGTGCCGCGCCAGTTACCTACCCGTATTGTGACCGTGATTTCGTTTTGCACCTACTAGGGCTCCGGTCGGGGTACGGACTTGTGACCCGTGTGTGTTCGCTTTGAAAAGCGCCGGGAAGTTTTAGCTGTCTATTAGGGCATTGTGTAGTTATAAGAGTGTTAGCTGTAAGAGTTTCCCATCGGGGGTCAGGTTAGGAAGACCTACTTGTCAGGCGCGCGCGCCGGCGAGACAGCGACCAGCCCCCCTGGATTACGGACACTATTTCCTAGTAAGGTAGGCCTAGCTTAAACAACTTAATTTTGCATGAGAAACCTTCGTTTCAATAAACTGTGGAACACAGTCGATGGTCACCACAATTGTGCGTGATCATATTTTTGGTAGCAGAGCTTAGTTGATATAATTAATTTTCATATTAAAATTAACTACATAAAATTTCATAGTAAAAATAAAAAGCGTACCTAAAAAGCGTACCTAAAAATTATTTATTTTGTTGAAATCTCGAGGGTATTCCGAGACGATTGAAGTACTAAGAAATTGTTCTAGTAAATTCTCGAAGCGAATGTTTCTCACTTGGTGGATCCGATAATAGATAGACACTTATATAATTGTTGTCACATACTAGTGTTTTGATACGAGTTTACTCGCCTAGATGTGTATATTTTTTTTTGTGTGTCCGGATTTATTTGACGAATAGTTCGTTCGAAAGTGTGTTTATTAGTACCACATACTAGTGATTTGATACGAGTTTACTCGCCTAGATGTGTATATTTTTTTTTGTGTGTCCGGATTTATTTGACGAATAGTTTCGTTCGAAAGTGTTGTTTATTAGTACCACATACTAGTGTTTGTTCCGAGTCCGCTTGCCTAGTTAAAAAAAGTGGAACTAGTTTTAATTATTAGTAGTATTAAATTACGAGTATTATTATTAAAAATAGTTTTGTTTTTGTTTGTTGATAACGGTTTAGTAGTTGATTTGCGAGGTATGCCATACCGTTAATCCTATACGTTTTGTTTATACCGTTATATTGTTAGCCCTTGAAATTGGTAAGTTGCTAATAATTTATGAAAATAGTAGGGTCCGTGTATGTCGTCCGAATTTTAATTGTGTTTTATATTATCGTGACGCGACCTATTTCTATTGTTTTTTTTTGTTGATGTTTACCACTTTTATATTTCTTTGTTTGCTTTGTTTATTAAACGGATTATAAATGGCTCCTACGAATCCGACCGCCGTATCCAGGGCTGGCATCCAAGGAGCTTTGCGTTGGCTTGCTTGTGCGGTCACATTAATAGACCGAGCCGACCGGGTAGGCGCGTTGCTAGCTCGGTATGGCGGGCTGGCAGCTCGGCTGCAAGACCTGGAGCGCCACGCCATGGAGTGTCGCGCGTATTATTTGCAGAACCCCCCAGCTGATGATGCCGTGTCGGAACAGCTGGAGCAGGATGTAGCCCAGGCCTATGAGCTGGCTGACCAGTTCACGGAGGCGGCTGAGAGGGCCCTGGCTGTTCGGAAGGGGGAGCCGGTTTTGAGCGGGGAGGTCAAACCTACCCCGACGGCGTTGCTAGGCCGATTGCCTACATTGGAGATTCCCACTTTTAATGGGGATCTGTCAGCCTGGATGGGCTTCATTAACCTGTTTGACAGCCTAGTGGATTCACGACGGGACTTATCCCCTAGTGAGAAGTTGGCCTATTTGCGCTCCTCCCTGCGAGGAGAGGCCAGCTCGGTAATCCAGCACCTGCTCATCAGCGACGACAACTACCAGGTGGCTCGCCAGCTTCTGGTTAGCAGGTACCAGAATGTCCGGTTACTGGCGGACACCCACGTGGCCACGATTTTGGCCCTCCCGCGAATCACGCGGGTACACTTGTTACGGAGGGAGTTACTGAACCCGCTACTGTCAGCGGTCAACTCCCTAAGGCGATTGGACCTGCCGGTGGATCAGTGGTCTTTTATACTGCTGCACATAGTCCTCGCCAAATTGCCCGCTGAAATGAAGGGGCGTTTCGAGCAGAGGTACGGAGGCGACAGCGCCTCGTATCTCCCGCCCTTCGCGGACCTCCTTCGTTTTTTGGAGGACGAATGTAGGGTGACGGACCACCTGGAGCCCGCCCCGGTTCCAGGTGTTGGTCGTATGGTGGCGGCGAGGGAACAGCCCCGTCGCCCGACCAATCGCTATGCTGCCTTCCAGCAGGCCCCTCCCCCCGCACCGAGTGAGCGGTGCAGGTATTGCAGGGGAGATAGGCACGTGGTGCACGAATGTGCCAAATTTAGAGGCCTCCGCCCAGAGGGACGGAGGGCCGTTGCGAAACAGCGCCAATGGTGCTATAGGTGTTTGGGGGGACACATGCAGTCGGCGTGTCCCCAGACCGAGGATTGTCGTCTTTGCGGAGGGAGGCATCACCCCCTCCTTTGTTTGGACCGCAAGGACGCCGGGAGCGACCGGGGTTCGAATTCCTCGCGCACGGGCGGGGGCCCGGCAGCCCGGAACCGGTCCCCTAGAGATTCGGCGGGGCTTAGCCCCCCCGTTCAGTCCCCCCCGGAGAGGGGGAACTATAGGAGAGACGCCCCCGCCACGGGCGGGGGTAGGGGGGTACCACAAGAGTACGCCACGGTGGCGATGGGCACGGGCCCTATTTGCTACTCCCCCCCCCTAATGGAGAGGCCTCGATTGGGGTACTATGTACCGAGGCACGCCCCACACGGGTATTACCCTGCACCTAGGAGTGCTGTTGGTCGGGGCCAGTATGTACCCGATTGGGACCCGCTCGCCCGGTACGAGCGTCCCACATTTGGCGCGCCGACTCAGGCGCGAGGGGGACAAGTACCCCCCCAAAATTTTTAATGGCGCCCCTGTCGGACCCAACCACCCCTCCGGAGCTTGTGCTGTTGCCAACAGCCTCCGTGAATGTTTGGGGACCTAAGGGCAATGTTGTCACGGTGCGTGCCCTTTTGGACTCAGGTGCCCAGGGGTGCATAATGTCCAGGTGGCTTGTCCGACAGCTGGGTCTTTTGCTTGTGCCGCATCACGAAGCGGTACGGGGGGTGGGAGACTCGCGGATCCCTGATCCGATTGGTCGAGTTGAGTTCTCCTTCTCCCCCCACTTCGCGCCAAGGCCGAAGATCGGTGCTTCGGCGATAGTCTTTGATAAGGTGGTTGGACCACTCCCGCAAGTGCGAGTGCCGCCATCCACGATTGAGCTGACGTCTGGACTGGCTTTGGCTGATCCTTCCTTCCACCGACCGGGCCCAATACACTTGTTGATTGGTGCGGATGTCCTCGGTCGTGTACTGTGTGGAAGCAAGCGAGTTTTGCAGACAGCCGATCTTGTCGCCTTGTCCTCGTCGCTGGGTCATGTGGTGATGGGAAAGGTACCACAGACACCAGAGACCCCGTCGGTAGACCGCCAGACCATTGTCGGTTCTACTTTGTCCGACGTTCTCCAAAAGTTTTGGGAGGTGGAGGAACCTCCCACTGCCAAGCGGTTGGATCCGTTAGCGGAGGAGTGCGAATTGTTCTACCAGAACAACACTGGGCGCCTCCTCTCGGGTCGCTTGATTACCCGCTTGCCCTTCTTGGCGGTACGCCCTCCTTTAGGGAGCTCCCGACCGATGGCCGAGAAGAGATTGTTGTCCATGGAGCGTAGGATGGCCAGGGATCCCGCCTTCAAGGAGAAGTATATAGACTTCATGCGGGAGTATTTGGACCTTGGACACATGTCCATCTCGCAGTTGGACTGGCGTAATGTGGAACATTACTTCCTGCCACACCACGCTGTTTTGAAGACTTCCAATGGGAAGATCCGCGTGGTCTTTGATGGTTCAGCGCCCACGTCAACCGGAGTGTCGTTGAATCAGTGTCTGCATGCGGGGCCGAAGTTGCATCACGATGTCTGTGATGTTTTGACCAACTTCCGCCGGCACGCTGTCGTCTTTGTGGCCGATATCCGCATGATGTTCAGACAGACCGTGATTCACCCGGAGGATAGACGATACCAGCTCATCCTTTGGCGTGAGGATCCCCAGGATCCGATGTTGGCTTACGAGCTGAACACCAACACTTATGGTTTGCGGTCGAGCCCCTTTGTGGCGATCCGTTCGCTTTTGGAGCTCGCAGAGCGCGAACGGCTACGCTATCCCCGGGCATCTGCTCTTATCGAGGGGGGGGCCTTATTTGTCGACGATATCTGCACGGGGGCCTCGAGCTTAGATGAGGCTCTCGTCTTACGTGATGAGCTGATTGCGCTCTTGAGGGCTGGTGGCTATGAGTTGCGGAAGTGGCTGTCTAACTCACCGGACCTATTGGCAGATTTGCCTAAGGACCACCAGCAAGAGCCGCTCCTCTTTGAAAATCCGGAGACTCCAGACATGCTGTCTGTTTTGGGAGTCCAGTATCGACCAGTCCCGGATTTGTTCACATATAGATTGGAACTGCCAGACCCAAAGGTCTGGACTAAACGCACGGTGCTGTCTACTGTAGCCCGTACCTTTGATCCGAACGGTTGGCTCAGCCCTGTGGTGTTTTCGATGAAGTGCTTCCTACAGGAGCTCTGGGCTGCGGAATTGTCATGGGATGAGCCCCTCTCTGGTAGCCTCCTACGAGAGTGGGTGAGGTTCGTGTCATCCCTACCCGACGTCAATCGGGTTTGTATACCGAGGCAAATGCTGCCTTCGGGAAAGTTTAAAGCCTCCCTGCACGGCTTTTGTGACGCGTCCGAAAGCGGATACGCGGCAGCCGTTTACATCCGAACGGTGGATGCAGCAGGCGTTGTCGCCGTACACTTAGTTATGGCCAAGAGTAAGGTCGCCCCCCTTCGGACTAGGCTAACCATTCCGAAGTTGGAGTTGTCCGGCGCCACTCTCTTAGTACGGCTACTCAATCATGTTGCCGACACCTTGGGAAACGGTGTCGACTTGGAGTCGATATTTGCGTGGTCTGACAGCCAGGTCGTCCTTTGTTGGCTGAAGAGTTCAGTCCACACCCTTGAGGTTTTTGTGGCCAACCGGGTCTCACAAATTCAGACTTCAAAGGCCCCGTTGATTTGGCGCCACGTACCGGGCGAACTGAACCCCGCAGATTGTGCCTCCCGCGGCTGCGAGGCGCCTGAGTTAGTGGACCACCACCTATGGTGGAGTCCATCATGGTTGTTACGGCCTGAGCGCTCATGGCCTGCCACCCCGGCTGTGGCCAGAGCCCCAGACCTAGGCATGCGTGTTCACGCCGTGGAGACGGTGGCGGCTCCGCAGATGGAGTTTTTGTTAGACCGCTACAGTTCTCTTGATAAGTTGCTCGGCGTGACTGCTTGGATGAGGCGCTTTGTGCGAAATTGTCGCCAGCCTCAGGAGAAATCGATGTCTCCGGTCCTCGCCCCACAAGAGCGGCAAGACGCTCTGTTGCATTGGTTGCGAGTGACGCAACAGCGAGAGTTTGAACCGGAGCTGAAAGCCCTGCGCTCAAGTAAGTCCAAGTTGAAGGGACCCTTGGTGCGGTTGAATCCCTTCTTGGACAGTACCGGATTGCTGCGTGTCGGAGGTAGGCTCAGACATGCCAACCTGCCGTACGGATCACGCCACCCTTTGTTGCTACCCAAGGATGGACCGTTAGTTAGATTGTTAATTACAGACCGACATGTAAAAAATGCTCATGCCGGTTGTAATGCTTTGACCGCGCTCCTCCAACGAGAGTTCTGGATTTTGTCAGCGCGGAGAATAATCCGATCCGTTATTTTTCGTTGTCTCCCGTGTTATCGTTTGCGCGCCGATACGATGCAGCCCCAGATGGGTGACTTGCCTGCCGATCGAGTGAACGAATCGATGCCCTTCTCAGGAGTTGGAACGGATTTTGCGGGGCCATTTACCGTTAAGACATCGCGGCTTCGTAATGCTAGAACGGAAAAGGCTTACTTGTGTGTATTTGTTTGTTTGGCCACTAAAGCGGTCCACCTGGAGGTGGTTAGTGCCCTCACCACAGAAGCCTTTGTAGCCACGTTGAATCGTTTTGTGTCTCGCCGCGGAATGCCGTCGTTAATAAGGTCCGATTGTGGAACCAATTTCAAGGGCACCGATAGGTATTTAAAGGAAGTTTGTGAATTTTTGGATAGGAATAATTTTGAGATCGGATCCACACTCTCTCGCAGAGGGGTACGATGGCAGTACTCCCCGCCATCCTGCCCCCACTGGGGAGGGATTTTTGAAGCAACTGTAAAGGCCGCTAAAACTCACCTTCGTCGCGTTATTGGGGAGACGGTCCTCACGTTTGAGGAACTCGCGACCGTATTTTGTAAGGTTGAGGCGGTCCTCAACTCGCGTCCGTTGTGTCCGTTGTCTTCGGACGCGAATGATTTAGAGGCCCTTACGCCGGGCCATTTTTTGATTGGCAGACCGCTTAACGCCTTGCCGGAATATCCTTATTCCGAAGTGCCCTCCGGACGGCTCTCGCGATTTGAATTGCTCCAGCAGCTTACGCAGAGTTTTTGGCGCCGTTGGCATCTGGAGTATTTGCACATTTTGCAGCAACGCGTTAAGTGGTCGGATAGGACGACCCCACCCAAGACTGGAGACCTCGTGTTGGTAAAGGATCCAAACATGCCGCCCCTCCGCTGGCGTTTAGGACGCATTGTTCAGCTTCATCCGGGGTCGGATGGTGTGCCCAGGTTTGCCGAGGTCCTGGTGGGGGACTCTGTTTTGAAGCGAGCGATCGCTACCCTCTCTCGCCTGCCCTTAGATTGAGTTGGCGGACAGTTTGCTACTGTCCGGGACGGGGGGATGTTCACGCCGCGCGTGATTCATTCATTCACGTTCATTCGTGGGGTCGGCGCCAACCGCCGTCCGCGCGACATCGCGACCAGTACGCCGTATGCCGTCGTGAGGCAAGTTTGTGTGTTTCTGTAGCGACGTGCCGCGCCAGTTACCTACCCGTATTGTGACCGTGATTTCGTTTTGCACCTACTAGGGCTCCGGTCGGGGTACGGACTTGTGACCCGTGTGTTCGCTTTGAAAAGCGCCGGGAAGTTTTAGCTGTCTATTAGGGCATTGTGTAGTTATAAGAGTGTTAGCTGTAAGAGTTTCCCATCGGGGGTCAGGTTAGGAAGACCTACTTGTCAGGCGCGCGCGCCGGCGAGACAGCGACCAGCCCCCCTGGATTACGGACACTATTTCCTAGTAAGGTAGGCCTAGCTTAAACAACTTAATTTTGCATGAGAAACCTTCGTTTCAATAAACTGTGGAACACAGTCGATGGTCACCACAATTGTGCGTGATCATAATAGATAAACTCAAAAAATACTGAACCGATTTTAGAAATATTTAGTGTAATTTATTTTCAAATCAGAATTATACATTATTTTTGTTATAAAATTAAAAAGTATAGTGTACTAAAAACACTTTAATACTGTTTTAACAGTATAATTAACAACCCTACATGATAATGAATTGGTGACTCTTCTAAACAAAAAATATATTTTTTAAATTGGCCCATTATTGACGGAGAAATCGGAGCCATCTGACGATACAATGCTAGAAAGTGGTGGGGGGCCTGGCGCAATCGGAGCCGAGCGGATACGCTGCGCTGCGCTGCGCTGCGCCAGGGAAATGTGTTTCTAGCCATACTAAATGTATGAAACCGATCGCGCTGCGCTGCGCCAGCGAAATGTGTTTCTAGCTTTAGGCGCCAACGATCGCAGCGCCATCTGCAAATACTTTTGCGGTGTCAACCCTATCCCATTGCCTGCCTGTCATGTCACTGTCAGTCAATGTCATATTCATATGTTTGATTTTGATTGATCATTTGCCCTACTACAATAAATAATTTACCTACAATAAAATAATTAATTTGTGCATTTGGCATTTTGTTTGGCCATTTGGCTCAATTTGGCTTGCTGTGCTGATTCTCCCTGTTTTTGTCCTGTTTATTTTGAGATTAGATTTACTGTAATAATCTTCTGATTTACTGCATGAAGCAATGACTGGATTGGATTTTAGCTACGCACATTCTTAAAGATGTTTGCTTCAATGAAAAGATTATTAAAATGGGGAGCTTTGAAAAAAACAGAAAGTCCACGAAATCAACAGACACTTCAATTACTAACCATTTTAAAAGGAGTTCTTGAAGACATATTATTTTGGAAGAGGATGTGGCTTTCTTTGTCTTTTATCTTATTTCTAAACGCGCTATTTTTGTAAGTAAAAATATATTTTATATCAGAATAGTAAATACAGCCAGTTTTTAATCATCCTTTTTGTTTTGCTTTCAGTTTATGTATTAATAAACAAATCACTATTTTAGATATAGTATTGTATTTATGCATTTCGTATCTTATTCTTGACGCATTTGAAGCATGGCTGAAATACAAACATAGGACTACCTTTTTGAAAAGATTGGCGGATCATGATGGTGATAAATTAAGCATTGTAACAGAGAAAGTTAAGAGATGGCTACAAAGAAAACGGGTTGAGTTAATGTATTTAAGAGAAACAAATCATACAAAGGTATTTATTATTACAGAATTGAAGTTTTTTATGTAAATCAGAACCCCTAAGCAACATAATTTTTGTGGTTCTGAAATGGAATGTTAACTGTGCTGCTAAAGGGCCCCCTCAGACTATGTCCGCCTGTTGGCAATGGTCTCAGTTGGCCGCAATCGACCACACACTCACTCCCTATAAGATTTAGAACTGACAGCTAATGCACAGGTATAGAATGTGGCAGCAGGGTGGTGCGAACCAATGTCGACAGTTATTGGTTGTACAGAAACTACCGACTAAAACTGACGATTATCAACTGCTAGTGTGGCCTCAAAGGCGGTTTTCAACTATTGCCAACAGGCAATGATAGTCTGATGAAGGTCTCGTAATCAGACTGCCGATACAATCTAGTTGGGGCCATAGGTTTGACGACCGATTTGGCATAGGGGTAAACTACCTGCCGTCTGCCCCAGAGGTCACAGGTTTGATTCCCGAACAAGACAAATATTTGTGTGCACGTCTATTTTGTCTTGGTCTGGGTGTTTTCTATGTATATTATGTATGTATTTACAAACAAAAAAGTGTATGTATATATTTATCCATTATCAAGTTCACATAGACACAGATTCTTAAGAAATTTACTATGGGCTTTAGATAATTGGTGCGATTGTAAGAAAATATTTATTTATAGAAGTCATTCCAAGTTGTAATTGGCTTTTTTGTATATTTCAATAAAATCTTTTTTTACAGGCATTTATACTGATAAATATGGTCTTGGGAGTGGTACTCTTATTAGGAAAGTATTTGGGTGGTTACATGCTATTCTATGTTTTATGTATGACTTTATGTACTTTTTACAAAGTAGCTCCACCCATCATTAGAATCGCAAGAAAAATTCAACAAAATGCAGGTATGCCATACATTCCTAGTAAATTGTTTACTTTGGTGTAATTCAATATAAATTTTTAATGATTCTATTATAGATTCAGATATGGAATTTGAAGGACTTATTCCAGAACTGACCGAGGGTGATATTCAGATACTGTCAATAGAACCAGAAAAAAATCAGATATTTGATGAACGACAAAGCTTAGGTAATGTGTATCACAATTTTTATTTAATAGTTATTTATGCTGTCAACTCAAGAAAAAGGATCATATTGGCAACAAAAAGTTTTATTACAGTTCACTCTAGTTGTCACTTATGGTATTTGTTACTAATTAATTATAATTTCGGCCTATTGTTACAGACTACTGGAAACCAGATGATGTACCCATTGAAGAAGTAAGTGATAGCTCAGATAACAGCAGTTCTCTTGTCACTAATTTATCAATGGATAAAATGCACACTCTTGACAAAGATATAGAGACATCAGATTCCAGTGATAATGAATATATACCTATTGGTATGTCCAGTCTTTTAGATTGTAACGATTTCAAATTTTAATTTCACTATAATACAAGCTACTAAGTAGTTATATGAAATTTCAGAAAAACACAAAGAGCATCTTCAATCTACAGTTGAAGTGGTCGAACCAATGGCAACATGGAGTAGTTCAGCTTATAATGCCCTTTGGAACTTCACAGGAGCTGTATCCAATATGATATACACTAATACTAAACCAGATGATAAGAAAAGAAAAAGAGTTACAAGTGCAGATTCATCAGATGGGTTTGAGATAGTTGATAAACATGACTTAATGTAACCATATCAAAACATTGGGATTTTTTTTAATAATACCATTTTGTATGCTCATATTTAATGTCTTATTTATGGATATAAAATTAATAACTATCTTAAACATTACATGGCATTGTTTCTAATCTCGACATGAGTTCTTGATGCTGTTTTTTTAAAGCTTTTAAGCGCACAGCATTCAGTGCATTTCTTGCAACAAGAGCCTCCAGCATTGGTCTAGACATCTAAAACAAAAAATATTTTTGTAGTGATTAAATATACTTCCCAGTGTTTACTATTTTGTAATGAACTACTTATTTTTTTAGTTTATTTATATTAATTTAATGCAACACAAACCTTCTCTACGATGTGACCTATAGCTATAGTTTTGACAGCTGCATTGTGTTGTTTATATAAAATGTCATTGCATTCAGCTTGACCAACTTCGTTGTTGTAAGCCTCATCCTCTTCCTCTTTAAGTATTGCTGGTAGTTGAGTTAGTATCTGTAAGGAATAAGATCCAAATAAGAAATATTAATATAAATACATATAAAATTCTTAGAATGAATTCCTCATAAAAGCAATGATTTAATGATAATTTTATTATGGTGTTTTTTCAACCTTGTGCCTATTATGTGTATGTTATTTTATTTATTGTTTTAATTTGATTGTACTTACCTCAAAGTTGTTTTCCAATAAAGAGTCATTGTTATTAACTATTTCCATTGCTACTTCTCTTCTACTTTGATTGGATCCTTCATTTACTGATTGAAAACAAGTAATTTGGATCTGAAATAATATAAGCAATTAGAATTGTAAAGGTGTTGTACGGATTAGAGGCAGCTCGCGGTCGCGCAGCCTCGCCACACGCCTTTGAGTACAGTACCGACAGCCAATGGCATGTGCTGCACAGCCTCCGGCTCGGCTAAAAGTTTCTATTCAGTGTTATAAAGCACAGATAAGTTTGTATAAATACACATGGTTTCATTTGAACTATGCACGATGTTGATATTGCAGAATCTCTGTAAATATATTTTTTCTTGTTAAACATAAATACAACAAAATATTAGGTACCGATGGTGCTTTAGTAGACTGTTCAGTGAGAAAAACTGCAAATATGATCCCCACAAAGCTTGAATCCATTCGCTGATACATGTATTGAGTAGCGAGATCTACAAAAAAAATACAGCATAATATTAAATATTTAGTGGTCATAAACTATACCAACATGATTATTTAAAGAATAATGAACTTACCAACATGTGAAGGCCATACTGTGATGTGTGGATGGGAATGGTACCATCCAACCACTCTGAGTGGACGGCCAACTTCAGTGGCAAGTTCTTCAGCTCTTACTGTAGCTTGCACGAGTTGTTCCTCTGATATTTCAACACGATCGGGCTTTTTGTCCAGTCTTCGTAAAATTACAGATGATGCTATCGAAACGACGCAGCCATTATCGTGTACCTGAAAGTTCAAATTTAATATGTAAAACAACGAGAAACCGCGGGTTTAGTTAGTACGTTGATAGAAACAAGTTTGAGCTATACCTCTCCGATAAGAAGCCCCATTATTTCTTCTTTCTCAGTTGAAAGAGCATGTTGGGTACACACAAGAGCTACATCAGCAGATAACAACACCTTATTTAACATGATGGTGTTTTTTATAAAGTACTTGACTAGCAAATAGACAGATACAAAAATTCAAGCCTATTTGATAATTTCTAAAAACAACAATCATTTAAGAAAGAAAATTCCAAAGACTTGTTCGCTTGTTCGTATTTGTTGACACTGGTTGTTCCTATCACAGTTCCTATATATAAGAAGTTACTCTATGACTGGTTGACACAAAGGTACTTTGCTTTGTGTTGTGTTGTGTTGTTGACTGACCTGACGACTCTCCTTGTGAGTATATTATTTATTCTATGGACGACTCAGACCACAGATCACTACAATATATATGTAGCAAGCTCTGAGTACTGAATCAGAGGTAGCAAGTTTGGTAGCAAGCACCTTGACACTGACAACCTCTGAGTACTGAATCCGACAACAGACCTCTGAGTACAGACCTAGGGACACGATTTTTTTTTCGATACTTTTGGTATCGAGTACTTTTTATTCGATACCGAGTACTTTTTGTTTTGATACTTTTACTCAATGATATTTTATATGTAGATACGTTATCTGAACTAAGAAGTTAAAAGACACCTGAATGCATGCGATATTGATGTCACCAACTGGGAGAAGCTTGCTTCTAGAAGATCTTCTTGGCGCTGTACCATCCACAAAAGAACTCGTAAGTTTGAGGACAGCCGTCTCGACATGCTTGACATGAACCGCCACATTCGCAAAGAACGACCTAAGCGCTCCTATAACTATAGTTACAACTCACAAGGCCAACTATATTGCAACCTCTGCGGCAGGATATTCAAAACGAAATTTGGTCTTGCCAGTCACATAAGAGCTCACCTTAGGCAGGATTCCTAGACGAGTTACATATTTAATGTAAATAATAATAGTCGGGGTCGCCGTCATCGAAATCGATGAGGAGGACTATATATATATATGAACTAAAAAGTGGCGACGAAAAAGTAAGGTATTTGCCCGAAGTTTACTCAGTCACACACAGACCCTTGTCGTGTGTGGTCGTGTCAACGCGCTGTAACAATTTTTCGATTACGCCTCAAATAATAAACTTAATGCCTTCCTGTGTTTAGAGAAGTTGCAAAATCTATGCCGGATCTTTAAAAGACAAGAAAATTGATTCATTTCATACGTAATTATTGAAATTATAAATTTAAATTAAAAATTAAATAATTAGTGATGACTTTTGCGCTGTTGCCAGTTCGACATGCATGAGCGAGTAAGCTTGTAAAGTTTTGTGAACGCATGAAAGAGACAGAAAACTGACACATAAGACAGTGCTTGCAATAATTGTTTATCTCTTTTTGACAGTGGGGGTTTGTGTAATATGTCTCTGACTAACATTATTTTTGGTGAAAAAGAGATAGATATGCGGAAATGCCTGTTGTTAGGAAGAGATAAATATATTTTGACTACTTGTGCTTGTTTTTTGTTTCTTGTACGTCATGAAAAACAAATTCGCCATTTTAAAATGCAATTTATTCGAGTGTAACGTGTCTATTAATAAAACGTCATTGCTTTTACTGATGAGTACTTTTTGGCAAGTATCGTATCGAATAATTCATACTTATTTAATCATCAAGGATTTCTTCCGCCGATGAAGGCGGGTTCGAGTTAGAGCTTCTGCTCCTTCCCCGGGCTTCATCTCGCGAGGCTACTGCCCCACGGTGTTTGGTGCTACTTTGCGCGGCCGTTCTCGGACGAGTGGTGTGCCCCGTCGGATGTTCGTGGCCCTCGGCGCGGCCAGCCAGCCGAGTGAGACCCCATTGGGGGATGCCCAGCTAGCGCCTGCGAGCGGGTGCGCAAACGGGGTACGGGCTATAATTTAAGGTAGAGGTGTTGGAAGGGATGTGAGGATTGGGTGAGGTGGTTCGGGGAAAGGCGGGGCACAATATTGCGGGGTAGTGCCCACTTCATTCTGGCTCTGGTGTAGGTGTTGGTGGTGTTGGGGGATGGAGTTGATTCTTCAGTTTCTAGCGGCGCCGGCCGGCGGTGGTGGGACATCAACTTACTTTCAGATTGTGAAAAGTATTTTGTTTGTAATTTTGTCAGTAAAGAAAAAAAGTTAATACTTAATTTATGTTGATTTGGATTTGTCAGTTCATTTGTTTTAATTTGAGGCTAGGCTTCATTATTATACATTTTTGTTTTATTGAAATAACCCTTGATTACAGAAAAGTATGTATACTGAAAGTAACTATGGTATGTTATAAAGGAAGTGTGTAATGTTAAAAGAAATATAATTTTCTAATTTTATGTAAGAATAGCTTTTATATAGTTAATGAAAGTATTGGTTGCAAAAAGTATTGAAATAATAATAAAGGCTGATTGATTTCTCAATGAACTTGTTTGAATTATTTATTTTTACTTTCTATCATTCTAGAATTAACCACTCAATGGTTACGCACGCTTAAATATGCTTACGGGGCAATGGTTCCTCAGCACAGCTCCGCTCCGCTCCGCTTCGCTCGCTCGGCTTTAAATTAAGTTTTACTCAAAAACTAGAAGGATTAAATAAAAACTAATTATTGATTTATAAAGCTAGTTAAATTTGCAATAAGATTGTATGATTTGTAGATGGATTTTAATTACGATTTAATTAGAAACAGCGAGTTGAAGTTGCAGAAAAGGAAATGTTTTACCGATTTCTTTTTAAAACATGCAATAAATACTAATAAATAAACAATTATTACAGACCAATTTGTGTTTAAATAATAGTTTACAATGTTGTTATTAGATAAAAGTAAAAAAAAGATAACTCTCTTTTAGAAAAATATTGTTTAATTAAAGTTTTAAAAATGTAAGTAATGAATCACCCTTACGGGCTACAAAAGTATGGATCGATTTCGTATCGACTTCTTTTTTGTAAGTAGATAAATTTTAAATATATACTTTTTACGGGTATTGAGGGCATAACAAGTATATATTAATGTATTACAACATATTTAGTACAATATATTTAATTATATTTTTAGATTTTATTTTTCCATACTTAGCTAACATTGCCTAAATCACGCAATGGTTCCTTGCCTCCTGGAGGCAAGCAAGTCGGCGAACTTCAATCGAATATAATCCGTCAATTTTTTATTAAATTGGACTAATTTCTTGTTCTACGATTAAAATAAGGTGTCTAGATTAAGATTAGTATAAGTTGGATAGGAACAGAGTGTGATTTGACATAATTAATTAAAGTATTTTAATTAGCTGTCAGCTTGCCTCCAGAAGGCAAGGAACCATTGGGGCGGGTAAAAATACTTGCCTCCAGGAGGCAAGGAACCATTGAGTGGTTAAGCCCTTTTTTGGTCTTTTAAATGAGTACTATAAAGTATCGATACCTCAAGGTATCGATACTTTTCTATCGATACTTTTACGAGTACGATACTTTTTTTTCGATACTACTCACGAGTACCGTATCGATACTTTCTATTCGATACCGTGTCCCTACAAGCTACAGTGCCACAACCTTTTCTGTGCCGGTGACAGCGGCGCTACGTACGTTTTTCTTTTTTTGTAGTAATTTAACCGGCCCTGACTTCTAAGAACTTCAGCCGCCAGCAGCGCTATGGTTGGACATCAACTTGACAGCAAAATGACATTAAAAAAAATTACGTTAGTTTCACATTTTAGCCACCGGCACAGCAAAGTTTGTGGCACTGTACTCAGACTGACAACCTGTGGCCAGCCTGTTTAACCATTTTTACAAGTCTACAATTATGTAAGAAAGCTACAAATTTGTAGACTTGTAATACAAGTGCTGTTTAACCAACATTACAAATATGTAAGAATTCTACAACTAAAAATCTTACATATTTGTAAAGTCTAATGCTGTTTAACCAAAGTCTACAATTGTAGAAAACGCCTGTAGATTACAATTTACATATTTGTATTTACATATTTTTAGTTGTAAAATACAATTTACAAGTTGTAAATTTTTGAAGATGGTAGATTAAAAACAATAGAATTTTAATCATCATCAGCCATTTTAAGTCCCGTAAGTAATAACTGATGGGGTAAAGACCTTCCTAATGGATGGATATGGAGAATGGGCCATGACCCACCACGCGGGCCCAAAGCGGATTGATGGGTATTAACGACGGCAAACGCAGCCGGGACTAACGGCTTAAAGTGCCTCCGAAGTACCAAGGAGCTTGAGATAATAAAATTTTGGTCACCCATCCCGTGACCAACCATAGCAAAAGTTGCTTAACTTCAACGATTGTAGGCCGAATGCGTTTACCACTGCGCCACTTGCTACTCTATTTTTTTTCTAATAAAAATATTTATTTAAAATTTTGTTTGAAGAGTACTAGGTTACTTAGGTACCTACTGCGGTTTTAAATAAAAAGAAAGTCATGGAAAACTTTAATAATAATACAATTCTTTCACTACTAGTGGCTAGAAGCATTTTTATGTGAATAACAGTTTAATTTCTTTACTTATTCGGCTGGTGCAAACAATTGTAAAGTTCTGACACAGGGTGAGTCCGCCTGTAGAAATCGTGCTACAATTTACATATTTGTAGACTTGTAATTACAATTCTTCGTTTAACGAAACGGTTTTCCTTACAAATTTGTAAATTGTCACCTGTAACTTGTAAATGTTGGTTAAACAGAAATATGTAGAATTGTATCTACAATTTACAAATTTGTAAATTTTCCACCATGGTAAACTTGTAACTTGTAAATGTTGGTTAAACAGAAACTTGTAGACTTGTAGCCTGTAAATACAATTTACAATTTGTAAATTGTATTTTTGGTTAAACAGGCTACTGTTTAACCATTTTTACAAGTCTACAATTATGTAAGAAAGCTACAAATTTGTAGACTTGTAATACAAGTGCTGTTTAACCAACATTACAAATATGTAAGAATTCTGCAACTAAAAATCTTACATATTTGTAAAGTCTAATGCTGTTTAACCAACGTCTACAATTGTAGAAAACGCCTGTAGATTACAATTTACATATTTGTATTTACATAATTTTAGTTGTAAAATACAATTTAAATGTTGTAAATTTTTGAAGATGGTAGATTAAAAACAATAGAATTTTAATCATCATCAGCCATTATAAGTCCCGTAAGTAATAACTGATGGGGTAAAGACCTTCCTAATGGATGGATATGGAGAATGGGCCATGACGCACCACGCGGGCCCAAAGCGGATTGATGGGTATTAACGACGGCAAACGCAGCCGAGACTAACGGCTTAAAGTGCCTCCGAAGTACGGAGGAGCTTGAGATAATAAAATTTTGGTCACCCATCCCGTGACCAACCATAGCGAAAGTTGCTTAACTTCAACGATTGTAGGCCGAATGTGTTTACCACTACGCCACTTGCTACTCTGTTTTTTTTCTAATAAAAATATTTATTTAAAATTTTGTTTGAAGAGTACTTTAGGTAAGTACCTACTGCTGTTTTAACTAAAAAGAAAGTCATGGAAAGCTTTAATAATAATACAATTCTTTCACTACTAGTGGCTAGAAGCATTTTTATGTGAATAACAGTTTAATTTCTTTACTTATTCGGCTGGTGCAAACAATTGTAAAGTTCTGACACAGGGTGAGTCCGCCTGTAGAAATTGTGCTACAATTTACATATTTGTAGACTTGTTAAATTACAATTCTTCGTTTAACGAAACGGTTTTCCTTACAAATTTGTAAATTGTCACCTGTAACTTGTAAATCTTGGTTAAACAGAAATATGTAGAATTGTATCTACAATTTACAAATTTGTAAATTTTCCACCATAGTAAACTTGTAACTTGTAAATGTTGGTTAAACAGAAACTTGTAGACTTGTAGCCTGTAAATACAATTTACAAATTGTAAATTGTATTTACTGGGGCCTGTTTAACCATTCTTACAAGTCTACAATTATGTAAGAAAGCTACAAATTTGTAGACTTGTAATACAAATGCTGTTTAACCAACATTACAAATATGTAAAAATTCTACAAGTAAAAATCTTACATATTTGTAAAGTCTAATGCTGTTTAACCAACGTCTACAATTGTAGAAAACGCCTGTAAATTACAATTTACATATTTGTATCTACATATTTTTAGTTGTAAAATACAATTTACAAGTTGTAAGTTTTTGAAGAAGGTAGATTAAAAACAATAGAATTTTAATCATCGTCAGCCATTATAAGTCCCGTAAGTAATAACTGATGGGGCAAAGACCTTCCTTATGGATGGATATGGAGAATGGGCCATGACCCACCACGCGGGCCCAATGCGGATTGATGGGTATTAACGACTGCAAACGCAGCCGGGGCTAACGGCTTAAAGTACCTTCGAAGTACGGAGGAGCTTGAGATAATACATTTTTGGTCACCCATCCCGTGACCAACCATGGTGAAAGTTGCTTAACTTCAAAGATTGTAGGCCGAATGCGTTTACGACTGCGCCACGGGCTCCTGTTTTTTTCCAATAAAAGTATTTATTTAAAATTTGGTTTGAAGAGTACTTTACTGCTGTTTTAACTTGAAAGAAAGTCATGGAAAACCATAATAATAATACAAATTCTTTCACTACTAGTACCTAGAAGCATTTTTTTGTGACTAACAATTTAATTTCTTTACTTATTAAGCTGATGCAAACACTTGTAAAGTTCTGACACAGAGTGAGTTCGCCTGTAGAAATCGTGCTACAATTTACATATTTGTAAACTTGTAATTACAATTCTGCGTTTAACGAAACGGTTTTCCTTACAAATTTGTAAATTGTCACCTGTAACTTGTAAATGTTGGTTAAACAGAAATATGTAGAATTGTATCTACAATTTACAAATTTGTAAATTTTTGCACCATGGTAAACTTGTAACTTGTAAATGTTGGTTAAACAGAAACTTGTAGACTTGTAGCCTGTAAATACAATTTACAATTTGTAACACCGAGTTCGATCTAATGGCTCAATTCCTTTGATGTTACCGCCACGCTCCGGATCGCCGGCACACGCCAACGAACGATCGTTGGCCTTCGCCAAACCGTCCAAACAGGACCAACGAAGGGCATCGAAACCCATTCGTTGGCGTTCGTTGGCGCGGTGTGTACGCGGCATTAAGTGAATTTTATGTTTAAAACAAATTAACATCTTCTCAATCTTACTTAATTATTATTACAATTATATTATGTCGCAGCCAAATGGTTGAATCCGCCATTCAATTAAACGCCTACTAGGCCGATCAATTTTTCCGTAAGCTATTTTATCTTCCCATAAGTTGATGGAGTCACAAAAAAAATAACTACGAAATTTAAGACGATCGCTTCGCTGCGCTTCGCTGCGCTTCGCGATTTCCTTAAATTTCTAACCTATCACGTGTTCTACAGGACTTCCGAGAGGTACATGCTGCCATACTTAACCATCCGCCTGCGACATATACATTGTCTCTGAATGGGTCCGCGTTTTAGGTTTGTTATATAAATAGTAAAATACATAAGTTTAAAATGAGTATGTGAGCAAACATTAAAAAAATTTTATTCATAAGAAACGAATTAGAATCTTTCTGGGGCTTGCTTGACTATGTGAAGAAAATCTGGTAGGTTCCGAGATGGTCGATGTCAAAGTTCTTATTGATCGTGGTACTCGTGATCGTGTGTCATTATGTTTCCTGTTAACAGAAAAAAGTTAGACATAAGTATTGTATAAAACATGTTGCAAAGTTGTGCGAACTAATGGGTCCTCCGGGCTATGTCAGTTCAGTAGGCACTTTAGCAATTACTTTATCATTTTTTTACTAATAATAACTATTATTTCTTAAAACAAAATACGGGTATTTTTTGTAACACCTTGTTTATAAAATAATCATACATTATCTATCCATACCTATGTACCTACATCATATACTTAGGTATACTTCTAAAATGAATAGCTTAGGTACAGAATGAAATTTTATAGTTAACATAAATTCAGAATACAAAAATTAGGTACCTGCTGAACGTTTCGTTTTTTTTTAAATGCAAACTGCATACTCTTGCATTTCTTGGGGGAAGCCAGTTTGCTCTTCCTATAATTAGTTTCAACCACCTTAATTTTAAATCGGTGTCTGTGGGAAAGCTGAAAATTAAACTGTTTTTAAATTAAATTTGCCATGTACCTACCGAAACGAACGAAAGAGTACTTACACACATAAAATAAAAGTACTATGATTGAATACTAAGAACAAAAAAATATTGATTCGATTATCGATATTTTACCTGCAAAGTACCAACACTACAAGACCAATGGCGAGTAAATGAAATGTCAAACAAAATGTCGATCGATATCTACAGTCGATGAACGTCATTTCGTGTGTACCTTACTCTTTCTGGCTTATGAGCTGTAAAATCCTTCAGTGACGGATAAACCATTTCTTATTTTAGTATTCAAAACAAACGTAACGCAAGAGTTTATGAATTATTGACGTTTGAACAAGGGCCACACGACTTGACGCTTTAGATTATGGATGCTGAAAATAACAAAAACTAGCTAACGAAAGTCCAGTTTCACTCCCTGGCTGCTCAGTGACGCAAAAATAAATAAGATTTAACACACAAACATCATTCAAAACAGAATAGATCTCTTATAATCGTTGTTCAAACAAGGGACACACGAAACTGTGTGCACCAGATTTAATTTGTCAAAATATCGATAATCATACCATTTGGAGCCAAATAAAGCAGTCTAGCAGCGTCACGTTTGATATGTGACAGCATACAACACTTCAAATCCGTTCGCGTAACAACACATCAATAGAAAAAGCAAAAACAATATTTTGACCCGTCAGACTGTGTGGCCCTTATTTAAAACCGTCACATTACGTGAATTTAGCGTTACGAATGTTGTAAAGCACTTAATAGTCAAGGGAATTTCCGTCACTGAGGATCTAGCTTTACCTGGGACCAATCACTGCAGTACTTACGATGCAATTCAAGTTTAAAATTAGTATGAAAATAAGCTAGGGTGACCACGAAGTAATTTTTTGAGGACATCGTATTGAAGTTTACTGAGAATGTATGTAGCTTACTTATTGTAGCATTAGGATTTTAAGCAAATAAAACTACAGTAAATTGTTCAACAATTTATGATTTAGGTAAGTATTAACGCTAAAGCGTGACACTTTAAAAAAAGTTATGTTGTTCCATTTTTCAAGTTATATTGTTATTTTAATTTATAGTTTTTTGCATTCACAATGAAATTTCTATTATTGAAAAAATGGAAAATGAAGTATTTGTATTGATAAATAAAGATTGAAATATTTTATAGAATAAATAACGACTCCGTAGCTCAGTGGTTAGAGCAGTCGCCCGGAAAACGAAAGGTCGTGGGTTCGAGTCCCATTGGAGCTGGTTGTGAGACGGGTCGACTTTTTCTAAATACTTCATTTTCCATTTTTAGGGTTCCGTAGTCAAGAAGGAACCCTTATAGTTTCGCCATGTCCGTCTGTCCGTCTGTCCGTCCGTCTGACCCCAGTCTAGCTCATAGACTCTTAGTACTAGAAAGCTGTAATTTGGCATGAATATACATATTTATCACGCCAACAAAGTGGTAAAGTAAAATTTTGAAAATAATTTGGATATTAAGTTAAACGCAGACGTAGTCGAGTTAATTGAAAGCACTAAATTTCTTGGTGTTACATTAGACTCACAACTTTAACGGGATCCACATATTAAAGCCTTGTTGAGTAGACTCAGTTCTGCAGCTTTTGCAGTAAAAAAATAAGCCAATTAACTGATATTGAAACGGCAACACTAGTATACTTTAGCTATTTTCATAGAGTAATGTCCTATGGCCTTTTGTTGTGGGGTTCAGCAGCTAATGCTGGAAATATCTTGTAACTCCAAAAGAGAGCTGTTCGCGCCATATACAATCTTCGGCGAAGAGATTCTTTAAGAGACTTGTTTAAGAAAATTGATATATTAACCTTGGCAGGACAATACATTTATAAAAACTTAGTGTATGTAAGAAAGCATCTTAATTCATTTGTAAAGAAAAGTGATCTCCATAATTTAAATACAAGAAATAAGAATAAGCTTGCTGTTCCAAGATTTAGACTAGAAAAAACTAGAGGCTCGTTTTTGGGGAAAGGCATAACCTTTTTGAATAAAGTTCCACAAGGTGTAATTTAATTGCCTTTGCATGAATTTAAAAAAACATGTTAAAAAGCTCTCATCAGCAAAGGTTATTATGAAGTCAAAGATAATCTGAAAGACCACAATGCTTGGTTATTAAATGTACCTAAACCTATAACTTTACATTTGTTTAAAAGGATAATATTCTAATACTTGGGTATAAGAAAATTTTCCTTTTAAGTGTTATTTAATAATATTGTATAATAATATGTGCTTTACGCTCTAAGCAATTATTGTAATAAGTAATGATCTGATTTTTTTGTAAATGTCGTTACCTGAGAAACGCTGGCAAGTTTATTGCGCCTGTTCTTCTTGTCAGTTAAAAAGTCTTGAATGGGTAGTAGGAAAATATTGACGATTCATAAGTACATGCTTATTATGTCAATGTGAATAAATAAATATTTGATTCAAGATTCAAGATTCAAAATTCAAATTTGTTTATTCAATTTAGATTGTTATTTACAATACTTGTGAACGTCATAGAAGCCACGCCATCGATTCGCAAACCCTACAGCGGGAGGTCTTGGAGAAGAACCGGCAAGAAACTCCAAGGGTTGTTTTTTTCTCCCTGTTTTATTTCATTCAGAGTCGTCAAATTGAAAAATGACCTTAACATGGTATGACTAAGGTCAGTTTCCATCACAATTACACAATGGGTTATGATAAATACAGATAAGTATAGGCGAACTAATGATCATAGCGGTGAACAATTTTCAGTTACTTAGGAACTCTACTTAAAGCTTTAATATTAGTTTAAAACAAAAGACAATTCTACTATATACTGCAAGTTGCGCCATACATGTTTCAAATGTAATTCTTAATAAAATGAATAAAAACAAAAGAAAACACATTTTAAGGCAAGCAGATAAGAGCAGACCCATTCCCACTGGCAGCACCCGTTCACGAGCATGACGCATGAACCAGCCATCGCTTCTCTCAACCATATTTAAGGGAACGTAACGACCCGCCTCACACGCCACCACCGTAGAAATGTTTGATTTGATAACACAATATTGCGAATTTTATACGTATTTTAGTGAATCTATGGTGGGGACATGGCTGGTGTGTATAATAATTTCATTTGTTGCGTTATTGGTGTGATAGAAGTGTTCGTATAGTCCTTACTAATATAGTACTTACTACTTACTACTATCCTAATAATCCTACTATTATATATTATAATATTATAAATGTGAAAGTTTAGATGTTTGGATGTTTGTATGTTTGTTACTCAATCACGCCAAAACAGCTGAACGAATTTGGCTGAAATTTAAAACATAGATACTTTGTAGCCTGGAGAGGAACATAGGCTACTTTTCGTCCCAGAAAAATATCACATTCCCGCGGGTTAATGTCGTGTAGTCCACGCGGGCGAAGCTGCGGGCGGAAAGCTAGTCCTACTTAATATTATAAATGTGAAAGTTTAGATGTTTGGATGTTTGTATGTTTGTTACTCAATCACGCCAAAACGGCTGAACGGATTTGGCTGAAATTAGGAACACAGATACTTTGTAGCCTGGAGAGGAACATAGGCGACTTTTTATCCCGTAAAAATATAACATTCCCGCGGGATAAAGTCGTCTATACCACGCGGGCGAAGCCGCGGGCGAAAAGCTAGTGTACTATAAATTATGTTGTTGTGTGGCCTACGGATCAGGCCTAAAACTTCTGACGTAAATATAGCCTAATTTGCGATAAATGGGCATATCTCGAATAATCTGACCACACTGGACGCACTTCGGGAGAATCGGGCAAACGGTTAAAATAACGTCCGTGCGAGCACATAGCTGGAGAGGAACATAGGCAACTTTTTATCCCGGAAAAGTATCACATTCCCGCGGGATAACGTCGTGTAAGCCGCGGGCGGAAAGCAAGTTAATATTATAAATGTGAAAGTTTAGATGTTTGGATGTTTGTATGTTTGTTACTCAATCACGCCAAAACGGCTAAACGGATTTGGCTGAAATTTGGGACATAGATACTTTGTAGCCTGGAGAGGAACATAGGCCACTTTTTATCCCGGAAAATAACACATTCCCGCGGGATAACGTCATGTAGTCCAGGCGGGCGAAGCCGCGGGCGGAAAGCTAGTATGACTATAAAAATTACTGCATTTAATGCGCGTACTCGTGCAAGTAATAATAGTTTTTGTTTCATCGAAATCTGGCCACGATTTCTAAAGTTACAGCGTTGTAAAGTTTCACCAGCTTTTGTAAATTTGTTTTCCCTGCGCGCTATTGCGATGACGTCATGTCGCACTGACATCTCCGATTGCAGCTGTTGCGGGTGATTTCCGTCCAACTGTACCTACATAGAGTCCGTCCGTGCGCAATCTGTGCGCAACTGGTGCGTTTTTGGCGCTAGTTACAGGACATTTTAATCGTTCTAAGGTTATTGTAATTGATAAATATTCGATTTCGACCGCGCGCAGGCGCAATCTAAAACTGTCACCTACTGTCGATACCAAAAGACATTTATCCCACAAACTTATCTGACCCTGTGGTGGAGGCCCCACTAGCAGTACAAAATTATCGAAATGGCTGTCTGTTTTTAGGGTGCATATTTGACCACCAAGTCAGTTAAGGTTGTTAGTACATTTTGTTTTGACGGTTGCTATATGTATTGACAGAATACCGCCCGCCATTATGAAAGTTGATTTAATTTATTATTCATGAAAATAAAACATGTATTTGAAGGTTGTTTTTTCACATAGGCACAAAGCACAATACAAAATTTTTAACCATTTCATTGATCGACTATAAGAAAAATAAATTTATTGCGAAACCGTGAGAGCGCAACTATATAGCCAAACGATTCTATGTAGGTATATGGAAGCGCCAACTCTCAATTACGATGTGACGTCACACGATACTGCCATTGGTTCACCCGAATTTTCCACGGAGGCCGTAATTTAACGTTTAATATCTCAGTCATTTTTGAAGATAGGAAAAAAATAAAATCAGATTCTTTTTTCTCGAGTTACATATTTTTTAGATATGCTGATAACAACAATCATTGGTGTGACTCATTATATCCAACTAGCATACGCCCGCGACTTCGTCTGCGTGGAAAGTTTTTTGCTGTACGTGCAATTGCGTCAGGTAATCGTATTAATTTGACAGTTAATATCGTGTTCAATCGGCTGCATTATATGGAATGACATTTATTATGATACAATATGAACTTTCAGATGAATACGATTGACTTTACTCAATTCCATTCCGCAGTTCAGTAGTTAAGATGTGAAGGCGTAACAAACAAACAAACAGATATTCGCAGTTATAATATTAGTAAGGATATGGATTATTTTTATTTGGTTTCAATCAAGGTGCCGCTATCTCTAGAGGTCCCGGGTTCGATCCCCGGTCGGGTAAATGTTGAAAACAAACTTTTCAATATTTCCTCGGGTCTGGGTGTATGTGGAAATACCCGTCGTTGTTTCCAATTTCCATAATACTAGTGCTCAAGCTACTATACCTTGGTATTGGAACAATGTATGTGATGGTGTCCAATATTTATTTATTTATATCTAGGTAACTTTAGTCGCTAGAATGCAAAGCTGTGAAACTAACTAACTAACAGGACAATTATAAGCTTTTTGTCCATTAATGTACGTACATTGTTGTCACCCTGTTTTAAAAATTTCATACAAATTTTATCAAGGATTGCATCGTAACTACTGCAGTGATTGGTTCCAGGTAAAGCTAGATCCTCAGTGACGGAAATTCTTTTGACTATTTAGTGCTTTACAACATTCGTAACGCCAAATTTACGTAATGTGACGGTTTTAAATAAGGGCCACACAGTCTGACGGGTCGAAATATTGTTTTTGCTTTTTCTATTGATGTGTTGTTATGCGAACGGATTTGATGTGTTGTATGCTGTCACATATCAAACGTGACGCTGCTAGACTGCTTTATTTGGAAATATTCCGATCTGTCCCCCTGCTCTGTCCCCATGGGGTGACAGAACGGACAAAAAAGTTTGATCTGTCCCCCTGTTACCGATGAGGGGACAGTTCGAACTTTACTCACCTCCTTAATGTTTTATCTGTCCCCCTATCGGTATTAGGGGGACAGATCAAACTTTTTTATTCCTGTTTGTCCCCCATAGAATTAAATTTATAAAATTATTATTATATATTTTATTATTTTTATTTATGTTCTTAAAAGTAATGCAACCTTTTATCAAATAAAGGACAAAATGGTTTCGGTTTATAATCGCCTTTATTTATATAAGTTATAACTTAGAATAATAACACCTCGAAACCCATTGCAAGCACAAAAAACGCGCAACTAAAACTAAGCTATATCTGGCTCAGTTCGTTCCGCGCGTTGTCAGTGCTCAAAGTCACGTTATGTCGAACACAGCTCACGAAAAATAATTCAAAATGACTGTTTGCACTAGAAATAAGTGTTCTAGCAACTCAGAAAAACAGAAAAATTGTGAAAGTAGAAAAGTAGTGGTATGTAGTGTAGGTACTCACATTTTCTACATTTTCTGTAGGTAAATCGACAAAAAACAAATACTACTGCTAGAGAACCTTTACTCCAGCAGGATTCATTATTTGTTTTTCCTATAAAAACAAATAATTTGAAACATATAATATATCACTATACAGTGTTGCTAGTTGTTGGAAAAAAATTGCACACAGTGATGTTTTAAGTTGGTTGGTTTTATTTGCTACTAAATGTTTGTGTTATAAGTAGAGATCGGATAATCGGATGCATATTTACCTATAGTTAATATTTAGTTAGGAAATTATAGAAGCGGCTTCTTAAAACACGTTTTTGTTTAATATAAATCCCGGGATTTCAGAAAATTCGCGAATGCAAAATTAGTCTGTAACATGGTGTGGAAACGATGTCTTTAGCATGAGCTATTTATTTTAAAAAATTCGATACAAAAGTGAGTTCCATAACAGCTAACACCTAAACTTTAGGTAAGTATGCATTCGAATATCCGATCATTAGTTATAAGTTCTATGAAAATAATTTAGCATTTATTTTATTCGTCATTTATCTAGTGATTCTGGCCATTCAATACTCTATTAGGGATACTTTACTGCATCAAATAAAATTTCAAACATCCGTCTAATCGTAATTCAAATATCCTATTACTTGCATCATACTTGGTTTTAGTTGAAACATAATAGGTATACGAAAATTATTGTCTTTGAATAGGCGAGGGATGTCAGCCGTCATAATTTTACAATAAAAAAACGGTATAAGTACATTTTCATAATTATCTATTTTGCTAAATCTCACCATTATTACTATTTTGTCCCACCATTTTGTCTATGATTTTTATGGTTTGTTAACGTTTTGTGTAAATGTTTCGCGAAAATGTATCTCACAAAAGATGCGTCTTAATGTGAATTTATCATACAGGCATTTAAATTTAAACGCATTGAACGGTGGCATTCATCATAAGACTAATGGTTAATTTGCTGTTATTTTAAAAACACGTAGGTAATATTCTTATTAGTATAATCATATTCATCTTTATGTATCATCATAACAAACACATGACAAATTATCGCATAACAAAGCAGCACGTTTTCCCATTTTTCGTGGGTAAGCAGCGCCCGATGATGGTTACACTGAAGCCATATTTTGTGTGCGTTAGATGAGCGTAGAAACATACAGCTTACGCACACAAGGATAATGAAGATGGCACGCGTTTACGCTTGTATTTTGGTTCAGACACGGCTTCTAGGTGTTATTATTCTAAGAGTTATAAATATTTCTTTTATTTCTCTAATAATTATCAGTCTCATAAATCACGAAAGGTACATATTACATAATCCGTCTTATTAAGATACAAATATCCATATTTAAACCTATTATAACACCACGAATATTTATCTATCAATCAACATAAAACCTTGCTATAAATATAAATCACAGTAGGTAGACATTGTATTAAAAATCAGTCTTCTGATTTGACTTCTTACCTAGTTACTACAAAATGAAACCTGGACTAATAAGCTAAAAGTAAATATTTGAAACTGATAATTATTAGAGAAATAAAAGAAATGTTTATAACTTACTAGCGGCCGCCCGCGGTTTCACCCGCGTGGTTCCCGTTCCCGTGGAAATATCGGGATAAAAAGTACATATAAACCTTCCTCTTGAATCACTCTATCTATTAAAAAAAAAACGCATCAAAATCCGTTGCGTAGTTTCAAAGATTTAAGCATACAAAGGGACATAGGGACAGAGAAAGCGACTTTGTTTTATACTATGTAGTGATATAAATAAAGGTGATTATAAACCGAAACCATTTTGTCTTTTATTTAAAAGGTTGCATTACTTTTAAAAACATAAATAAAAATAATAAAATATAAATAATAATTATTTTATATATTTAATTCTATGGGGGACAAACTGGAATAAAAAAGTTTGATCTGTCCCCCTAATACCGATAGGGGGACAGATAAAACATTAACGAGGTGACTAAAGTTCGAACTGTCCCCTCATCGGTAACAGGGGGACAGATCAAACTTTTTTGTCCGTTCTGTCACCCCATGGGGACAGAGGAGGGGGACAGATCGGAATATTTCTTTATTTGAAGGCTCCAAATGGTATGATTATCGATATTTTGACAAATTAAATCTGGTACACACAGTTTCGTGTGGCCCTTGTTTGTACAACGATTATAAGAGATCTATTCTGTTTTGAATGATGTTTGTGTGTTAAATCTTATTTATTTTTGCGTCACTGAGCAGCCAGGGAGTGAAACTGGACTTTCGTTAGCTAGTTTTTGTTATTTTCAGCATCCATAATCTGAAGCGTCAAGTCGTGTGGCCCTTGTTCAAACGTCAATAATTCATAAACTCTTGCGTTACGTTTGTTGTGAATACTAAAATAAGAAATGGTTTATCCGTCACTGAAGGATTTTACAGCTCATAAGCCAGAAGGAGTAAGGTACACACGAAATGACGTTCATTACAGTCGTCACAAATTAAGATGCCCGTTTTGACACATGGTAATGGCCCTAGAATGTAACTTGTTACGAAAACAAAAAAATCAAATATATGCTGATTACTTATCAAAGGTGTATGAAAATAATATGTTACATTTTTGAACGCATCAAAAATTAGGGCAAAGTGTATTCCGCGTATTATTTTTGCGTTTATTCTAAAGTAAACGCAGATTCGATTAACTACGAAACGTCTCGAAAAACAGTTACGTTCTCAGTCTTTATTTTTTTAAATACTAGTGTTGTAACCGACAACCGTTGTGTGCAGGATTTCTCCAGTTTCATTCAATTATATCGAAATAATCGTTATAACCACTTTAATAGATTAATTTGTAAAATTAATCTTTTTTGTGTGAAAACTAGATTGGCGTTTAAAGCATTAGTGAAATTATGAATTGGCAACAATGATTTCGATAAAACGGTTTCTAGGCAATCGCTCACTTATCCAAGAAGAACGTTTCGAATGAACCGAATGAAAAAAAAATTTTTAAATAAAACCTAGACAACCTTGCACACCTCACCACGTCGAATCGCCACGTTTGCCTTTCCAGAAATTTCTTAAAACATGTTTCGTTCGGCTTGTTCGAAGCGTTCGCATCGGACAAGCGTGCGTTCACCATAAGCGGCCTGTACACGTTGGTCCAACCACTGGCCAAATACATCGATTTGAACGAACAATACGTTAAAAAGGTTCTTTCAAAAGTGTTAATATACGACGTATTGGCCAATGGTTGGGCCAACGTGTACAGGCCGCTATAATAAGTAATGTAGCTACTCTATGACCATGTCTATGCTGTGAGCTGTAGTTAAAATACTTGCACTTTTAGAGCCAACGCGCACTTGTGATTTTTAGTCGACCGATAGTTTAGTCGGAATCGTAAGACGATCGAGATCAAACTGTCGGCCGATAGTTTGGTTTTGAGAACCTGCGAGGACTTGTGATTTTTAGTCAACCGATTGTTTTGATTGGTCGATAGTTTAGTTGAATCCGGGCGCGCGTTCACATAGTCCTTCATGCACAGGCCGATAGTTGTATAACTGTAACTATAACTATAGTTGTAGTAACGATTGGCCAGTCATTTTCGATAGTTCGATACTGAATGCGCAGTCTACCGATAGTTGGGCGATAGTTTAGTTGAATGCAGTGCGCGCGCTCACATAGTCCTTCATGCACATTACCGCCCGGCCGATAGTTGTGCGATAGTTTGATCGTACAACTATCGGCCAGTCATTTTCGATAGTTTGATCGGTCCATAGTTTAAGCGCACTGACGATTGCCACTACCATATAACTATATACTGAATCCGAGAACGACCAAACTATCGCCCGGTTAAAAATCACAAGTGCGCGTTCGCTCTTATATAAATTATGCAATTTAAGTGGATTCGACTCAAGTTTATATAACATAAAAGGTCAATTTATACTTTAATAATATGTTTATTAAAAGTATAAGTACCTATAAAGTAAGTTTAACATTTTATAATAATAACTATAGTCTTAATCCACATAAGTTGCAAACCTACTATAATCGATTAGTTACTCAGAACCTTAATCGATTAATCGCCAGAATCGATCACAGACTCGTATGGTTACATGCCTAATTATGTCACTTTAGTTAGCATGTGTCAAAACGGGCATCTTATTTTGTGGCGACCATGAAGTTCGACTTAATACTGAGGTAACTGGAGCGTGCAGTACGAACAATTTTTTGAATACCACAAATAACACAGTGGCTGTCTTCCGTCTCACCTACACTTTAAAAAAATACGTATGGTCATATGAGACAGCTGACAGCCACTACATACATAAATGTCAAATTTGGTGACGACACTTTTTTATTCAGGGTGAGAGCTCCAGTTACCTCAGAGTATTAAGTCAAACTTCATGGTGGCGACTGTAACCATAGAGGAATAATACATCTATGACTGTAACAAAAGATTTTCATTTATTTGTTTTATCATCAGGTATAGTTACGTGTATGAAAACAATAGATAACAGTTTTCTACAGTATTTTAGCAAAGAAAGGCTTACCAAAAATGGCCTAGTTATTTGAATAATTGGAAAAAACGGGACTCACTCACCGATGAAAGGATATTATTCCGAGTTTGTCTTTTAAATTACTGTAGGAACTTTTGCAGCTCCTTACAGCACAAGCCATGGTGTTTTGGCAATACCCACAGAAAGATTTTTTTCACTAATCTTGCATAAATAAACCACAATTAATAAAAAACCACGAACACTGATGTAGTCCACTCTGGCCTACAGAAACTCGGCTGGTGGCGCGCTAGGTTTCAATACGGAGCGTTGCCTATATTGCTATCTCTTTTCAATACACGCTGAACTGTCATTTAGGAGGAAAGCAAAAATATATCGTTTCGTTGTTCAACTTTTTAGTATCCATCTATGTTTAATGCCCCCAGTACACGATGGCCGATCATGGTCGGCGACCATGTTGGGCAATCGTGTAATAGTGTCTATACACGTTCCGATCCGACAGCCGATTTGGTCTGCTCCTAGACTGTCTGTTCTGACCAAATCTGCGCTACACACGTTCGGATTTGGTCTGGGAGCAGACCAAATCGGCGGTCGGATAGGAACGTGTGTAGACGCTATATAGGGCCGGTTTGCGTGTGATTGCTGACTGTGAGCAGTGATTGCCGGCGATCCGTCCCGTGTCGGTTTTTCGTGCACGATTCAAAGGGAGTTTGTCACAGGCCACAATCAGCGTTCACACGTTGGCCGATCATTCAGTTGATCTGAATATTTCTGCGTTGACTGACGTGTAGGATATTTTAGATTTATTGTTTTTTTTCGTAATCAGGCCATTTTGTGGAGCAAATTACATTGTCAAAAATATCCTTGATGTTGTAATCTTTGATAAATTATATTTTTTATTTAACTGATAATAAAATACACTTAAATTCACAAGATGTATAGGAGTATTCTGTTTCGTTATCTAAAATTAAGTAAATAAAAATAAAATGAATCAAACGTTATGAATACATTATTATTATTATATTGGGTTTAATCCCCGCCCAAGTAGTATTGATATGATGTAAGTATTTGTTTTTTCTGTGTCTGGGTGTTATGATAAATATGTCTATTATTACTTTAATGCATAATTACATTTATCTAGACATATTATACAAGATCCAGACTCTATTAATATAGAATCATTCTCGTAATAAATTAAAAGCGCTGTCAATGTAAATTGCATAAGCCGTCATTGCATACACATCCATCCTCACGGCCAGTCCAACGCAGAATGAAACCGGCGATCGTGTGAACACTGTGACTAAATGATCGCCGGTCATGGTCGCCGACCATGGTCGGCCAACCTGTACTGGGGCCATAAGGGCGTTTGTGCACTACACTGAATTTTACCGATCCGGCGGTCCGTGTTTTTACGGACCGGCGTGGCATGAAAAACACGGATGGTTAGCTTGTGCACTTGTCCGGTTTTTTACTGGCCGGGGCAGCGCAGTGATCTCTTTGAAACTACACTCTACGGACGCGTTTTAAACGAGAGGAATAATGAGTTCCTTGGAACGTCGGCAATTACTTGCTTTATTGCTTTATGTACGAAGACGTAGAAGACAGAAAGAATTTTGGGTTCATCCTCTTATCAGTGAAAGGTACCTGCGGGGTCATTTTACCGAAATCACAATAAATTGAGGCAGGATGAAAAATTATTTTTTAACTACTATCGAATGTCTACGGCTAGCTATATAACAAAAAAAGTTTCATCAAAATCCGCTTAGTAGTTTTTGCGTGAAACACGGACAACAGACAGACAGACAAACAAAAATTTCAAAAACCATATTTTTGGTGTTAGATATATTACGTGTTATTGGTGAGAAAGGCGCTTAAATTCATTTTGGCGTGCGTTAATTTATTTGCGATAACTCCTAAGATATCCATTTAAATTATATGGTGTAAAAGAGTAAAATAATGTGCATAAAATGCTTAAAGCAACTAACGTATTTAGATTAATAAGGGTTAATACTGTATCCGTTTAAATAGCTTTCCAAATTACCGCATTGTTCGTAACCATTTTTAAGAGATAATATGGCTATAATATGCTATCCTTAAAAGATAGACATATGCTATCGCGGACTTTTTTGTAGATCTATAGAAGAAAAATATCCCAATATGCATTATTTTTTAAACCTCGAAAGGATTAGGCAGCGTTTTTGCTGAAAGCTCCCAGGCGGCTTGCCGTTTGCCCGCACTTTCGACAATTATCGTTATATTTCTACCAATTTACACAACACTTTCATAAATTATATATTAAAACCTTCCTGAAGAACCACGCTACCTATTAGTGAAAACCGCATGAAAATCTGTTTCGTAGTTTTAAAGATTTAAGCATATATAGGGACAGACAGACGGGAAGCGACTTTGTTTTATACTATGTAGTGATTTATGATTAAAATACAACCATCCGTTTTTTTCCGGACGGTAAAATTCAGTGTAGTGCACAAGCGTACATATGTTTTTCATTGCCGTCATCTCGGAACGGAAAAAAACGGTCCGGAATGGGGAAAAGTAAAATGACGGACGGTAAAATTCAGTGTGGTGCACAAGCGCCCATATGTTTTTCATTGCTGCCATATCGGTCCGGAAAAAACCGGATCGCCGGATCGGTAAAATTCAGTGTAGTGCACAAACGCCCTAATACTACATCTTTGGTTGCTACTACCTAGAGGTCATACCATAGAATAAATATACTCACAAGGAGGGTCATACTGACCATACATGGACCATACTGACTAGAAAGCATAGAGAAAGATAAATATATATAGTAATAGAGAACCCACTCGACACATATTTTTGTCACCTCATTTTGAACGTCCGCCATCTTGTCGACAGTGCTGCTCTCTGTAAATTGGTGTCTTACAAAATAGCCTGTACTAAAGCTACCCAGCTGGCCCTATTCGCTAGCTCAAATGAAAAGTGCATGTAATTTCCACTTTCATTTGAGTTAGCGAAAGGACAGCCATCGTAGTTCTAGTGATTTTAATGAGTTAGCGATAAAAATAAAATATCCAGTTTTGATTTGGATTTTTAGTACATACTGTATCTATAAATCTATATCTATATATGTTTGTATTTATTGTATAAGTACATCTTCTTTCTAAGACTAAGGTTGACGGAGTGGTTGTGGTCATGGGCCGCTAAGTTGGTAGCGGCTTTTGCGATGCTCCTCCAAATCTCTCTATAGTGGCACTGCGTGTGCATTCTGTAAGGGCACACTTAGTTGTAGACTTGATAAGACTTGATCATCTTGTGGGTGATCGGCCGCAAAAACGTTGACTCTTCCTTGTTTCTTCAATCGAATCATTCCAAGGAGCTTGCGTTATGAATGATAAGTCCAAACATTCTTAGAATTCGCACTTGCACAATCGTCGAAAGTCTTTGTTTGATCCGAAGCTCCTTTTTAGTGGAAACATTTGTGCGACGAGCAGTCCGTTTGATCATCGTGCACCACATCTCAAGGGTATCAATCTTCTTGTGGTACCTACTTTTGGTGGAGCATCCATGTTTCAGCTCCATTATAAGAAAATAGGAAATAGTAAGCTTTTCGTGAATAGAACCTTGGTGTTTTTGATTATGCGGCGATCTTTCCATATCTTCCGTTAGCTTTTCGAAGGCTAATCTGGTTAGGTTAGGGCAGCTCGTCTTTTTATATCTTCTTTGCAACCTTCGATCAACAAAAACACCTAGGTCTGTGCAACTTCCAGAATTTGTGATTTTAAATCATCGTCATCAGTAATATGTATCACTTTGTACCTACTTAAATATTACACGGATTCACCAACACACACTTGTCTCAACAATGTTTTCAACATAATATCGGACTGCTTTTACAAAAATATATTATTTTAGCAGCTAACTTTTGCATAAAAATCCGAGATTGACAAGTGACATTAATTGACATTATTTTGATATTGTTGTCTTTTCTTCTTTTTATTATTATTTCTGTTTTCAGCCAGTGCTTCGCAAAAAAAAATCTTTATAGAAACTAGAATGCTACTTGGTATTTTGAAATTTGATTATTAAATCATATTGCAATATGTAAATCATTCATCTATACGTTTTTTTCTATTTGTATTTAAAAACTCTAAACTAGAATATTTCTAAACTTTACTAAGTACTTTTCCACAGAATAAAAAAAAGAAACACAATAGCCATCTATCGCGGCAAAACAACACCTCTTGGTACACCACCACCAATCTGTCAAAACGGTTGGTACACAAAGCTGTCAAAACTTTATGTTCTAAGTGTGCCCCCCCCACAAATTATATAGACGCCCCCCCTGCTAGAAAGGTTTCCGTAGTGCAAGTGCAATAATAACTATATAATTTGTGATAATAACGATCGATAGCGCAACTGTACCCTGATTTATGTTACATGTGGATATATATAATTAATTTATTGAGCTAGATATTTAGCTAGATATTTTTTCTGAGATGTTAGAATGTTGACTTCAATATCGGGTAATTTTCACAATCTTGGCAAAATCTTGTTATGAGCTGGAAACACTGGTAACCACACCTTTTTCAGGGCAAACATTTCAGCTTTCATAAAATCACAATAAAGACAGACTACATAGTCATAGATTATATTAGGTATTTAAATCATACGATAGGTTACCTACGCATAAAATTATCAACAAGCTGTGGAAGCTGTGCTGAAGCAAGACGTGCGGCTGGGGATAAATTCAGATTGCTTTCCTCCTTGCTGCGAAGTGCGTAAATCAAAACCTACTACATACAATACAACGTTAGGGAAAAGCAGGAAGCAGGTAAGTAAGTTCTTAATTTTGTTTTATTTATGCGCTTTTTACCTAATATATATACCTAAATAATTATTTCTATGTAGTTTTTTTGATGAAATTGATTTTTTTATCGTAATTTATAGACTGAAAACGATGCTTCGAATAACAGCAACAGAGTTGTACAGAAAGCGGCCAACCCCTACAAAGATTCTAAATTATTGTAAGTGTATAAGTATTTTTTTTATTGCATCACCCTCAGTGGAAAAAGCATAAGTCGGAAATGTTGATTTTTCAGTACGGCCAAAAAACTGAATTTATGGAAATATTTACTTTATTTCTAGTCTTAGAAGTACTATGCTTATACCAAAAAAAGGAGAAAAAAATATTACACTGCGTGTTCTATTTAAGGTAGTTAGTGCTAATGTTTCTAGTTTATTAGGAATTATAAAAACAAATTATTATGCTTTTTTCTTAATGTACTAATAATATAGGATTCTGAGTATCAAAATTTATGCTAGAATTTCCCACAAAATTATTTATATTTTAAAAAGTATGTTCAATTAAAGCAGTAGTGAACTTGTAATACTGAACATTTTTGCTAGTATAAGTAAGTTTACTGCATTTTTTCCTTTATTAAATTTGATGTTAAAATGTATATCCAATACTTACCCCTTTTTTAACTAAAAGCCTTCTTAAGAGAGCATAAGTAAACAATAATAATTCACTATTCCTTTTTATTTTATACAAATGTTACATGCATAATAACAGATATTACCTTAGGGTTATTATTTATGACTAAAGGGCCATTCCATCGTTTCGGGTGTTACACTTCAACTCATTAAATGTGTTGTTTTTATATATTCTGATAACGTTTTCGTTTATATCTGTGTCTTAAACTAAGGGTATTAAGTTCTATTTCTGTGTGGTATATGAATAAAGACTAAATTCTTATTTAAACTTCAGTTACAAAGGAAAAAGTAGCGTTTCGGGCGTTACGCGATTTTGCCTCCACTTTCTGATCAATGTTGCATACATTCCAAATTTAGCGAAAATACTTAGATAAATTATACTATAAAAACAACAGTCATAAAGAATGAAATCTGGTACATTAATAAAATAGAAAATACGAAAAATATGTAGTAGTTATTTTTTTATTAATGTTATCGTCTGTTTCGGGTGTTACAGAGGGTTTGTTTCGGGTGTTACGAGTACGAAATTAAAACACATTTACCTAAAATAATAGACCATTTATATGTATTTATTTTGTCTTTTATTAAAATTATTAGAGAACTTAATGAAGCTTTGCAGAATTATAATAAAAACACAAACATTTAAAGAATAAAGTCGCTATTTTTCAGATATATCTAATCGTTTCGGGTGTTACATTTGTTCAACCAAAGTCTAATATTTTGTGTATTTTGAAATAATATTTTAGCAATTTAAGTGCTTTATTCTCTACGTAAGCATCCAGATTTGACCGCAATACCTTAATATTAATAAAGTTTATTTCTGTTTTTGACATTTCAATCAATGTCCTTAATAAAGAAATGTTACTGCTTTTTCGATGGCGGCGCTAGGTGGGCCGTCGAAAGAGCCTTAAAATAATACTTATTGCATTCTTCAAGCAATACACACACAATATATCGACATATAAAAAGTTGTAACACCCGAAGCGTTTCGGGTGTTACAGTTTTTAATCATGCAAGAAACACATCAAATTAGTCTCAAGCTCAGATATTAGTTAGTATTTTAAACTATTACCACCATATCCTTACTTTCATTAAATATTATTACACCAATCAATCTGTAAGGTATAATAATAAAACAATTACCTGATTTTTCGTTTCGGGTGTTACAGTTCCAAAGTAACAAGGAAACACACTTGTAACTTAATAATTATCAATGTTTTTGGGACTGTGACGCAATCCATCAATATTATGATAAATAACCTCAAATCACAACATGGCAAAACGGTCACCAGATTGATAGATATTTTTTATTTGTATTTCCAATAGTTACAGGCACAATGGGTCATTGAGCCAGTTCACTTGAGTACAGATTTTGAAGGCGATTAACTTAAAAATTACGCGTTTCTTTTAGTTTTTTTTTGTCGCACATTATAATTTGGAATGTTTTCTTTCAAAATTCATTAGATTTAATGCTATAAGAACATATTTATTTTTTCACCCTCGGTAACGTTTATTATGGAATGGCCCTAAAGGAAAAAAAAGTGGTACATCTTTTGTATCGAATATTTTTTATTTTAACCAAAATATCAGCGTTGCTTTTGTTACAATTAAAGCCTGTAATATAAGTAACGGAATTTAACAATTATTGCCAAGAAATACGTAGTTTCGGTTAAGTTTATCGTAACTAATACTTTTTTTTTTATTTCTAAATATAATGCAATAACTTGTTAAAACTTATTAAAATAACAAACAGAGCCGAAATAGAACAATTTCCCTCCCGCGAAGGATAGACAATTGATATTTCGGGTCTTGCCGTAGGTCTTCCCATGCTATTTCTTGCCGGCTGATAGGGTACTGAAGAAGATGAGGGTCCAAAGACCAGACCGTAACTTGCCTGTCAGCGTGTTAGTTATCCTTTAAATCCGTGATAAGATTACCTAATAAAAAAACCTATGTAAGTATAGGACAGGCATTATCTATTCTTTATTGTATTAGAAAAGTAAATACCACGTAAAATGACAAAAATGAAGTTGAATGATACTTTGGAAATATCAATTGAACGACTCTATCAGTCTACAGGTTTTAAAACCAGAAAACAAAACAAAGAAAATTATTATAAAAGTTTTAGAAACATAATAATACCTTCTTGATACTAATTAAAAATATTCATCTCATATTTATTAGTTACTAGCTGACCCAGCGCGACTTCGTTCCCGTGGCCCTACCCCCTACTCCACCCTACCCGTACTCTACCCCTACCCTACCCCTACCCTTCCCTACCCCTACCCTACTTCGACTCTACCCCTACTTACCCCTCCTTCCCCTATTTTCTCACCGTTAAAACCATCCTTGGACTTCCATGAACATTTCAAGACCAAAATTAGCCAAATCGGTCTAGCCGTTCACGCGTGATGTCGTGACCAAGGGAAATAGGGATTCATTTTTATATATATATGTCGCAGCGTGAGGCCCTAGAACTGTATCAGGATGGGTTACCATTATTTATTACGAGCTTATGATTGTGGGCAAAGGGAAACGCTAGCGAATGCTTTACAAAAAGGTTGATATTAATATCAAATCTAGTAACTGCGATTAACACTGACTTTAAGTGACGATCTAGATATCCTATTGACATTCTTTCTAAGACTAGGTTTTAGGAAACGAATTATGAGTTCGTGGGCCACGCTTTAACCGTGCAACGTCTGTAAACCGAATGCCAAGCTCCAAAGCTCATATGCAACAAGTTCGCATCCCATAGTTTTTTATAAATGTCTCATAAATCATTATTAATTGCGGGCCCTCGACCACATTCAGTGTGTGATAACACCGTTCGTTCCCAGAACGTCAAATCAATATCTTAACACTTGGCTCTTAAATCCTAACAAGAGGTATTTTCCGTAGAACTCAAATATTATAGGCAATAAATAACAATAGCTTGTAAGTTATTACGAACCTAATTATTGATATCGGCCAGGCGCCGACACGGCGATCCTGACTTTCACACGTCCTCGTGTGCCAAAGTTAAGAACTGTCTAGTTTACAAACAAGACAACTATAAAGTCTTTACCGTTCGGCTATCCTGCCAAAATAAAAAAAACGACAAGTCAAGTCAAGTAACCGGTTTCAACTACACATTTCTAACATGATGGTTCAATAACGTATGAGTGCAGTTATCATCAGGCTCTTTAGGTATTAACGATTTCATTAGAGCAATGTTTTATTTTTGATTATAACATTATAATTTGATTTTATTTTAAGTTTGGTATCACATAGATAACGTGGTTCACATGACATTGTTATAAACTATCGGAACAATCGATATCAGTCGGTCAGTATCGGGAAGTATCCTATTCCATCCGGACACACAGTCCGCCATCGGAACACATCCGATATCACAGGACACACAGTCCACCATCGGAACTCTGCCGATATCACAGGACACACAGTCCACCATCGGATCTCTGCCGATATCACAGGACACACAGTCCACCATCGGAACTCTGCCGATATCACAGGACACACAGTCCACCATCGGAACTCTGCCGATATCACAGGACACACAGTCCACCATCGGAACTCTGCCGATATCACAGGACACACAGTCCACCATCGGAACTCTGCCGATATCACAGGACACACAGTCCACCATCGGAACTCTGCCGATATCACAGGACACACAGTCCACCATCGGAACTCTGCCGATATCACAGGACACACAGTCCACCATCGGAACTCTGCCGATATCACAGGACACACAGTCCACCATCGGAACTCTGCCGATATCACAGGACACACAGTCCACCATCGGAACTCTGCCGATAACACAGGACACACAGTCCACCATAGGAATACTTTCGATCTACCGACAATTACTGCAACCTACCCATTACTCATTATCGCCGCGCAGTCTCCGACCAGTTAACCTGGGTTAGGAATGGGACCTACGATCGACAACAAGCATAGGTAGTGAGTATACTCGTAATCTATTCATAGTCATGTTTACCAGCATAATCTATGATTGTGAAAATATCTTATCCAACATATCCATTTTCCACATTCAATATTACACTAATTCGTTATTACATTACATAATTATCGCCGACAATGGCTATTCCTGACGTTTAATTTTCAAAAAGCAATCATGGTTTAAGAAAAAAAAATTACCAAAATTTATAATTGTCATCATTACTCACTTACTGCCTTTTATTATCAATCACTAAACTTTTATTTATCAAGTTCTGCTTAAACTTAGGTCCTTTATAAAACCTACATTATAATGCTCTATGAACAGTATCTAGGTATTACACAAAAATTACACCCTGTCAGGTGCCTTAAATAGTATTACAGCAAAATTGTTTAGTACAGTCACTTGTCTTTCTAAGGTCATAGCGCGACCAACTTTACGTGAACACAGGAGACACCATTTCATATTTCTGGAATAACTTAGCATTAAAATGATACGCATTATGACCAAACACTCCTTTTCATCATAAAAGTGCTATCAACGAAGATTCACGAGACCTACATGGAAACCAAACTCGTAACCGGAAACCAAAATAAACTTTCCATTACGGCTACTCCACCACGCAGGCACTTATATCTCAACGATTTTTTTTTATTTGTTTTATTTGAGACCTAACATTACGAAACCAATAATCTATATCACACAAACTGGAATAGATCATCAAACAATAATAATAATTCAGGCATAAAAAAACCTCCGAATTTGCTGGAGAATATTCGTACCTATGATTTTTTTAACGAGCAATAATTATTCTTCTTGTCATAATCATAATGCTGAAAACGCGTAAAAGTGGCATTCAAGTAGTAAATTATTGAGATTCATACTAAGGAATGTCGCTTGATATTTTTTTCTAAAATTTTATCATAATCTAATTTGCATTAGTTGGATCATTATCGCATCATCTAAACACGGCGGCAGTGCTTGCTTCCGTGTGTGCGACAGATGATACCAGTTTACTTTACCCGACATTAGGTAGTTAAAAATGTTTATTAAGTGCATCGTCATCATTAATTTCCTTAAAATAAAGTACGCACATACTTCACAGCTATTGCAATGAAGATGACGTGTGAATTACATTTTAAGAAAAGGTTTGAAATAAGACTGGTGCTCTCATTACTTATCATTATCAATAACTTAGTTGCAACAAATTCATTTAAGCAAACCGAAATAGTTTTAATCAAAAGTACTACTACTATTTAGTATTCTGTTTCAAAAGTTACATTTTAATGAAGCATAAAGCAGCATGAATATTACATGGGATATTATAAGAACTGTTGTTTTTCGACCTTTTTTTTTTGCTATGCACAGATGTCCAAAGGGCAAACATTACCTACTTATCACGCAGGGCGAGGTGTGCACTCTGATTTTTTTGCTGTGGTTTCGAGTGAACGCAAGAACACCACTTAAAACAAACTAACAAATGATTATACATTTCTGGAAAGAGAGTTTAACAAAAACTTACGACAGATTTTTTTTTAACTTTACAAAAAATTACTGACATTTTAGGACGTAACTTTTAAATTGTTTTGTTACTTATTCCTTCATCGCTCCAGAAATGAGACACAATAGACTTTCCATTGCTCTCAGGCCCCATTCAACCGGTCAGGCGTCAAAGGTTATTTTATCACATATTTTATTGCAACACGTTACACATTTTTTTGTTTCCATTTTTATTAACATAATTGTAAAATACGTTCATATTTTTGTGTAAACATAGTCACATTGTAGTGTAATGTAGGCGGTTCGGGACGAGTAAATAAAAGATCTGACTGCGATTATATGCGATTTAATTAAGGTTTGCAATGGCTTATATACTGGTGAGAGATGTGTGTGTGCATATAGGAACTACACACTCTACACCTCCCCCCTTAGAAAAAAAATATGGAAGTTACATATTTTTTAAATATATCTAAAGTAATATATTGTTATCGAGAAAATCAAATTAAAATAAACATTTTTTGTATTTTACCATAGGTCAAAAAAAGCATTAAATATTTAAAATTATTTGTTAATAGGAGAAATAATTACCTAGTACATTTTTGTCAATTTTAATTTCATTTAAAAAATTTTAAAATCAAAAGTCTCAAAATTGTATACAATATTGTGTGCAAAACAAATTTTAAACAATTTCAACAAAATTTAAATACACAAAGGTCAACAATAAAATAATTTTGAAGAAATAAAAGAATTATAGTTTGATGGTTAACAACAAATTGTAAATATACCTTTAGTTAAGTACATAATAAAATCAAGAAAATATTATGAAATTACAGTCCATCCTGGTTTCACTTTGTATAATAAAAAAGTATAAACATTGTTTTTTTTTTTTTACTTTTCATAGCTTATTCAATCAAATTTAATTTTGATAATTTCCTATAGATACATAATTATCAACATCAAGCTAAGTACTTATGTATTTACTTACTTACTTCTAAAATAATTGTATACTACACATAATATTTACGAATAGAACAATATTCTTTTTTTCTGATTTATACTAGTAGAGATTGCACAGCAGGTTTACGTAACAAAATTTTTTTCCACATTTATTGCAGTTTTACTAATACAACCCATATTAAACAATTGCCCAAATAATATGCAAAAAAATATATTATGACTTTGAGAAAAAAAAATCTTTCCGTGTTCTGTGGACCTAACCTGTTACTTTTTATAAACATTGCAATTTTATAGATTATTTACTTTGTTACAAAATTTCGAATTTGCTCAGCTTTCAAAGGTAAGTACTTACATTATTTTATTTGTACTTAACTAACTTTGTTACCAATCTTTTACCTACTTTATTTTTCTAAATTCTTTCTTATTATTCCATTTACCAACAGCACCTACGTATATTTTATTAAACTTTCTTAAAATTTCCAAATAAATTATACACTTTAACTACCTGCTCGTTTTCACATGATAAAACCCAACTTTAAAAAATCTCAACAATGTTCAATTTCTATCAACATTTATTACGATTCATTACGTCATATTATCTCTTAATACTCCTATTTGACTACACTGTATATCCTACTCTGCTCGTTATTATTAATTTTTATCACTTTATTTCTTATAACAGTATCGGTACACTTACATATCACACATCTTTAGGTACTTTTTATATTCATCATAATATATTCATTCGCCCGGCGCCGGCGTACTTTCATTTTTATTTAATTACTAGCGGCCGCCCGCGGTTTCACCCGCGTGGTTCCCGTTCCCGTGGGAATATCGGGATAAAAAGTACATATAAACCTTCCTCTTGAATCACTCTATCTATTAAAAAAAACGCATCAAAATCCGTTGCGTAGTTTCAAAGATTTAAGCATACAAAGGGACATAGGGAAAGAGAAAGCGACTTTGTTTTATACTATGTAGTGATTTATGGTACATACTTCTCATTTATTTATAGTCGACTTCATAATAATTCATAATTATAAATGGACAACTTAGTGCCATTTGGGTTGTGGCCACAACCTATATTTGGGGGTCATAGTTTTAAGTCTCTTTGGACTCCAACTTATCTCACAGAGGAAAGCTCGTTCGCACCATGATCGATAGAAGGATTTGACCTCCCATGTACCATTTCACTATATAGGGTCATGATTTAAGACATCTTATTTGGTCTCCAACAGTATCCAAGGGGAATCTCGTTCGCACCTTGGTATAACTGAAGGACCTGATCCCTATAGTACCTCTCATTTAATGTGTACCGTACTATCGAGCATATTTACTAAAACATTTCAATCCAAAACTTTCTAAAAGTGACTATCATTCCTAAATGAACATAGGGTAAATAATGATTTCATCGCTCTTGGGTGATCAGTCCAATCGCATGTGAAACATTATAAACCATATAATTCCCTATCTTCAATAAATAAATAACACATTTCAACATTCTAAAACCTACAAAAAAATATAAACCTATACCTTATAATAACCTATGCCGTACCTAATCATAATCTAAAAGTTACGAAAAGATTTTTCATACGGCTACCTATATATTTACCAATACCTACTTTCTATCAATTCCTAATGATTTTCCAAACTATCAAATCTAACCATTTTCCAACATAGCTTTTACTCTATTTTCTTTCCTTATTACCACACTTTTATTAGCTTCACTTGTAACTAAGTCACAATGTAAGAAAATCTTGGAATTCAATTTTAACCTACTTCTAATTGTCGTATTGATTTGAAACTTTGCAAGTCCATATGAATCCGATGACAACACAATAATTTGCTACTATCGAGCTGATCTGATGATGGAGTCAAGAGGTGGGCAATAGAGCTTTTCAATGGCTGCTAGGAAACCCCTCGAGTTTAGGCTCATTTGTTTTGTTCTGATGAGACCTATTCGTTACACTTGATAGTGAGGGTCTGATGATGGAGCAGGGAGGAAGCCAGTGGCACTCCTTTATCACAAATAGGAAACACTTCGAGTTCTGGCACATTTGTTTCGTTCTGATGAGACCTAATCGCTACAATTGGTGGTGAGGGTCTGATGATGGAGCAGGAAGGAAGCGAGTGACACTCCTTAATGACCAATAGGAAACCCCTCGAGTTTGGGCTCATTTGTTGCGTTTTGATAAGACCTATTCGTTACACTTGGTGGTGAAAGTCTGATGATGGAGCTGGGAGGAAGCCAGTGAAACTCCTCAAAGACCACAAGAAAACCCCTCGAGTTTTGGCTCATTTGTTTCGTTCTGATGAGATCTATTCGCTACACTTGCTGGTGAGGGTCTGATGATGGAGCAGGGAGAAATCCAGTGGCACTCTTTAAAGGCCAATAGGAAACCCTTCGCGTCTGGCTCATTTGTTTTGTTCTCATGAGACCTATTCGTTACACTTGGTGGTGAAGGTCTGATGATGGAGCAGGGAGGAACCCAGTGACACTCTTTAATGGCCAATAGGAAACCCTTCGAGTTCTGGCTCATTTGTTTCGTTCTAATGAGACCTATTCGTGACACTTGGTGGTAAGGGTCTGATGATGGAGCAGGGAGGAAGCCAGGTGGTACTTCTTAATGACCACTAGGATACCCCTCGAGTTTGAGCTCATTCGTTTCGTTCGGATGAGACCTATTCGCTACACTTGGTGGTGAGGATCCGATGATGGATCAGGGAAGAACCCAGTGACACTCCTTAATGACCACTAGCAAACCCCTCGAGTTTGAGCTCATTTCTTTCATTCAGATGAGACCTATTCACTACACTTGGTGGTGATGGTCTGATGATGGAGCAGGGAGGAAGCCAGTGGCACTCCTTAATGACCACTAGAAAACCCCTCGAGTTTGAGGTCATTTGTTTCGTTCAGATGAGACCTATTCGCCACACTTGGTGGTGAGGGTCTTATGTTGGAACAGGGAGGAATAAATTAGTCTTATACTTTATTACATGTAATTATGTAACTTATTACATCTTATTAAGGAAGCCAGTGGCAATAATTAATGTTAATTTGGTTTGCCATTTAAACTAAAAAGAAAAAAATAAATAAATAGTTTAAAAAACTAAACAAACACACTTTTACATAACTACTACTACTACTACTACTTTTATAGTAACAGAATAAAAAGTACAAAATAACCGTCTATCCAGTAACTGAAATTAAAAAGCGTGGTGCGCGTTGTCAATATTAAGTACCTACTTGAAATTCATGCTTTGCAAAGGGCGCACCACGCTTTTTAATTTCAGTTACTGGATAGACGGTTATTTTGTACTTTTTATTCTGTTACTATAAAAGTAGTAGTAGTTGTAGTAGTTATGTAAAAGTGTGTTTGTTTAGTTTTTTAAACTATTTATTTATCATATTCCAATCATCGAAACCATTTAAAAATATTTACTATAATCTTTTCAATAAAAAACTCTAACCCTGCAAATTATCAAAACTTCCCATGAAATATTTCATTCCAACTAAAATGATAGGTACTATTCTTATTGTGTTATAATGTTATGCTTACCCAGCAAACTCGTGTGGAATTGTTTTTACGCGACTTATGTTACTGCTGCACCAAACTAACAGCTTGCATAAATGGATGTCCAATATTCCACGTAATGCCGATCGAAATACAATACTTGTCTATCTAAATCAAGCATGTTTGTTTAATTTAACACATCGGATTGCATCACTAATAAATAATATGTAAAACTTTGTTTCTATCAGTATGAATTTAGGTCACGTAAATATCTAAACACAAACTAATGAATATGTCGATCTGTATATCTGTCTGTATGTATTTTAAGCATATACTCTTGTAAAAAATATAATTTAAATAAATATAAACCTACATAATAACAAATAAAAGAAGTTTAAATTAATACGAGTACCTACATTATACTTCAGAATGTTTATTTTAACTGAATAATACAACGGGAATCGTTGTATACATACCTATTTAAATTCGAAAATATATGTAAGTATTTCTAAACGTTTCATATAATAAATTTCGAAAAATTTCAATTATTTTAAGATCTAAGTAATGACATTAATGACAATTTGACTCTTGTTAAACCAATTTATTTTTTCTTACTATTAGTTTAAGATTAATTTTGTATGTAGGTACCTAAAAGTTATAGGAGAATCAAAAATTTATATACAGGATAATTTTTTTATCAGTGCACAAATTTTTTGCATCGACTCAGAATCGATAAGTGAACAACTTTCTCCTAGAAACATGGGTCGAAATACGACAAAAATTTTTGGACTTCCCATACTAATTTGATCACGTGATCAGTCCAATTTGTATGAAAGGTCAAACAATTTTTGTCATATTTCGACCTATGTTTCTAGGAGAAAGTTGTTCACTTACCGACTCTCAGACGATCCTAAAAATTTGTGCACTGATAAAAAAATTATCCTGTATTTACTAGACACTGAAAAACAAAAACATTTTTTTTTACTTCAAATATAGGTGCATACTTACCTATGGAAACATAAATAAAAAATTCGTGTAATACATGTAAATATCTACCTATAATTTTTGTAAATGAAATATTGATACCAAAATGATAAATAAACCCTTTCATAAAAAAAGAAAATAGAATATTAAATTACGAGTTTAATTTACAACATTAATAATAAAAATTGCATTGTGAATGCAAAAAGTAAAAATTTAAATAACATTATTATTGCTGAATTTTTTATTTAAGTACGGAAGAATATCTTAATTATTTCTTTGGAAAAACAAACTTAATTTAACTTGAGATAAAATTAGGTTTTCTTAATAATTTTTACTTTAAAATAACTTTAAAACTTTATTGCATAGGTATTCAAAATCTAAAAACATAAAGTGGAAATAAACTGCATAGAATAAAAAAATATTTGGGGCTGTTAATTCTGCAAGCTAAAAATAAGATATAAGTACTTATCCATAAATTAATATCGAAAATTATCTAACCAATTTTTTCATCAAATTCGTAAAAAAAATAACATTAAATAATCAAATACTATTTTCACATCCTTTACAAGTAGCTATATTTTGTTACATTTAATAATTAAACCAAAATAACATTATTTAAAACTCACGCGAACATCATTTTAAATTTGAAACATGCAATTTTTACCGATAAATATTCCACACGTGTTGCTTGGTCAGCTATTTTGTCTCTACTTGTGCGCAATTTACGAAATTTAAATAGGTTCAATAACTTTTAATTTATTGATTTGCAAACAAATATCATTTAGATTTAACTAACGAAATAATAACAAAAAAAAATCAAATTCGAGAAAAAAAAAATTAACCTACTATTATTCATACTTGCTTTAAAAGAAATCGAACTCATACAAAAAAAACTACATTAGTGAACATATTTTCAATCACGGAGAAGAACCAAAAAAGAATCAAAATAAATGAAAATCATGTGCAAGATTAAATTTACCTTCACCAAAGCGATCACCGATATGATATCGGGAATATGCACTTAGCAGAACTGTAAACATAAAAACAATAATTATAAAATTTGCATTAAACTTGCTTAACCACTATCTACTAAAAGTTATTTCTGTTAAATTTTTTTTTTACTTCTGTGCAATCAATAGTATAAACCAGATTTTTTATAATATATCATACCGTATCAAATAATCGTTAAAACACTTTTCAATAAACAAACAAACTAAATAATGACTTAATAACCTTTCTACATTTTAGTAGGTTTTTTTGTTGTTGGGTTCCCATAACAATTATTTGATTGAAAAACTTGAATTAAACATAAAAACAAAACAACAAAAATAAAATATGCTACATAGTCATTAATTCTTCAATAAATTTTTCAATAAAAGTAATTTAGACAAATCGAATCGAAGAAAAAAAAACTTTTCGCTTTTTAAACATAACTGGCCACTTCAATTCTTAAAAAGAAAATTATTATCATTCACTTTGAATTTAATTAATGAACTGAACCGAAATGATCACAAAAAAAAACATTAAATTAGGTAAGTATCCGAAAAATTGTCGGTTCTTCATAAAATAAAATAATTTTACTTAGTACGATCTTAACAAAAGAAAATAATGAAATGAATAATTAATTATGGTTTGTTTTTTCCAAAAAATATAACAAAGTACCTACTAAATAATTTTCCAAAACGCCGATTTAATTTCCGTTTAGTTGCACACAACACAATTCAACTCTTATTTCCAATTGACGGGAACATCTCGCGGCTGCATCCTCATCCGACAGCATCATCACCCGGCGCCCAGCCTCGTCATCACCTCTCGATATCAGCACGCGGACAGTCCATTTTTACATAACACGTAGGTATAATTAATTTGCCATAGTTCTTTTAGTTTTTCACGCAACTTAGACGACACGATGGATACAATTTATTTTCATTTTTATTAAAACTATTTTTAAAAAATTTTACACTAAATTATTATAGTTTTATATTTTAGGTCACATTCACGTAGTCTTTAGTTAAAGTTAGTTTTTTTTTTGTTTTTCACTCACGTAGGTAACACAATTTACTACAGTTAATAAATCTGTTCACTTTTATTATTTGGTTTTTTTTTTTAAAAACTCTTTTATATTATAACCGTCTGCCCAGCACTGCCGACAGGCAGCACTGGCAGGGTCGCCATGTAATGTAGGCGGTTCGGGACGAGTAAATAAAAGATCTGACTGCGATTATATGCGATTTAATTAAGGTTTGCAATGGCTTATATACTGGTGAGAGATGTGTGTGTGCATATAGGAACTACACACTCTACAGTAGATCAGTCCTAAACTTTGGGATCATAATTGAACTCTTATGATCTTAGCTAGAGTATAAGTTTACAAATCATACACAATCAATGAACAATGGTAAAATAATTCTTAAACAAGACATGTTAAGAAGTGTCCAACAACATAAAATTCAAAGGGTTATTGTGATAGGTAAATAAATGCCGCGCAATCATCATTCACGATGTCAAAATAATGACAAGGATGTTCCCGGAATCCACAAACAGTGGATTCAGTCCAAAAAAACTTTCTTATTTCTATCTAAAAACAACAAACTAAATAGCAAAACTCTGACAAATGGCGACAGATAGCCGGCGGACCCAAATCAAGTACTTAACACCAAAGCTTGCCCACTGGGAATCGAACCCGGGACCTCCGGCAGTTATTTAGCAATGTAAACACAAAATCTGTCAAATCATTTTATCACGATATTTTATTGAGTACTTGTGTCTACATTTTAGTCACTCTGCAAAAAAAGATTGGACACCTCCAACATAAAAATGGAACGACTGACCGTATTCACAAAGTTGAGGCTCGACTCTGCTTCACTCGTTCGCGGAGAATTGTTCATTAAACATAGCACACACACATCCCGCTCAATTATTGTCAAATTACACTTTAACTACCTAAATAAATCAACTAATGAGCGGTTAAAACTAACTTGCCCAAGAAGATCATTTCTAGACTTCTAGTGTTCATTTTAAATGACCAGCAACACTTAGCACTCGCGGCGTGAATCCCAGTTTCTGATGTCGCAGCGTGAGGCCCTAGAACTGTATCAGGATGGGTTACCATTATTTATTACGAGCTTATGATTGTGGGCAAAGGGAAACGCTAGCGAATGCTTTACAAAAAGGTTGATATTAATATCAAATCTAGTAACTGCGATTAACACTGACTTTAAGTGACGATCTAGATATCCTATTGACATTCTTTCTAAGACTAGGTTTTAGGAAACGAATTATGAGTTCGTGGGCCACGCTTTAACCGTGCAACGTCTGTAAACCGAATGCCAAGCTCCAAAGCTCATATGCAACAAGTTCGCATCCCATAGTTTTTTATAAATGTCTCATAAATCATTATTAATTGCGGGCCCTCGACCACATTCAGTGTGTGATAACACCGTTCGTTCCCAGAACGTCAAATCAATATCTTAACACTTGACTCTTAAATCCTAACAAGAGGTATTTTCCGTAGAACTCAAATATTATAGGCAATAAATAACAATAGCTTGTAAGTTATTACGAACCTAATTATTGATATCGGCCAGGCGCCGACATATAGATAATGGTAATCAAGATTAGAACCACATTTCATCATCATCATCATTATTTCAGCCGTACGACGCCCACTGCTGGGCATAGGCCTTCCCCAAGGATCTCCACAACGATCGGTCCTGCGCTGCCCGCATCCAGCGGCTTCCCGCGACCTTGACCAGATCGTCGGTCCACCTCGAAAGGGGCCTGCCCACGGAACGTCGTCCGGTTCGCGGTCGCCAACAGAACCTTTCCGCCCCAACGGTCATCGGTTCTCCGCGCTATGTGTCCCGCCCACTGCCACTTCAACTGAGCAATCCTTCAAGCGATGTTTGTCGTTTAAGTTCCCTTGCGGATCTCATCATTTCTGATTCGATCGAGCAGGGAAATACATAGAATCGCTCTCTCCATTGCTCGCTGGGTGACCTTCAGCCTTCTTATGAGACCCATAGTGAAAGACTACGTCTCGTTTCCATAACTCATAACTGGCAACACTCACTGGTCAAAGACTTTAGTCTTGAGACATTGAGGAATTTAGGCCGTGAATATATGCCGGAGCTTCCCAATCAGAGCACACATCACAATCGGAGGATCACATTTAAGACTTAATTATTATGGTAATCAGTCTCACATAAGTATCATTAATAAACTGGTACAAAACAATTAGTAAAAAACCTTCCCATTGTGACTCAACGTAGGGTCCTAAACGAATTTATCGATCCAAGTTCCTATTTTGTACCAAAATAAGCCCCCTATGGGGGGAATACCGCCCCGCCTAATTAGAACTCTAGGTATTTTCTAGACTTCTAACGCCATCCGCGGCATTCTATGACACCGGCCCTGACAATGTGTCTCTACTTAATTTGGTACACAAAAGGAAAGCAATACAAATATAACAGTACAGTAGAAAGGAAAAGAAATATTTAACTTAAATCATTTAACCGGAAACGACCTGCGATGAGACAACTGTCATAACGCTCTCTCCAACTGCTGAACTAACTCCAAATTATGTCTTTGTGAAGTATTTGTTGGTGATTGTATGTATATGTTTAGTTTTGTATAGTGTAAATCCCCCCTCCCCATTAATCAATAAGGTTACCTCCTGTACGGTGGTACAGTTGGCCGACACAACCTGGAGCCAGTCTACATCAGGCAGAACGTTAGGGCAAATACTTAGGCTTTAACAAATAATATAGGAAACTCACCGAATTGCTAGCGGATAACTTACACAAACAGAGACAACACTAAAATCCTCACAGTTTAGTTTTACTACCGATTTTGGTCCGATCTTCTCTACGTCCGCCTCCGACCGACGCGCCCACACCACTCCTCGCACCTTCCGACCAAATATACTTAACACTAACTTTTAATCCTAACTAATTAATATTCGGCACCCTATTCATTTGAGATCTTACGTCTGTGCGCGCGCGCGCCCTCGCTTCGAATCTCATCTCCCGCTCGTCTTGCCCCCACCGTCTCTCCTCTTGCTACCTGCCTAGTTCGTACACCCTTCGTTTTTTGGTCATAACCCAAAACTCACTGTAACCTGACACGAGCCTTGCGCAAGCCATTAATGTCAGGACAATCGTATTATTTATTATATTATTTCTAGCGATAGTTCGCTCTTCAAGACAAGAAAAGGTCACAAGTGGGTACATACTTTGTGTTGCAGATCAATTTTATAGAATAAACGTGCCAACGCTTGATAATTTATGAACCCCTTACAATATTCGAAAAGCAGGGTTCCTGTTTCAAAGAAAATTTTATAATATTTACCTCATGGCGTTACACCATTATCATTAATATTATCTTGAGATCGTGAATTTTATCAACTTCTTCAAAAAAATGTTTGAAGAAATGGTTTTGTGCCTTGCCAATTTCCTTTTTTTAGTATGTCGTTTAAGGGGAGGCATTTGTTAAATTTAAAAGTTAGGTACCACTGCAGATCGAGATGCCGCTCCTGTCTTGCGGAGTTGTTGGGTTGACTCCTGGGTTGTTACGAATAAAAAGAAAATCGTTTCGCTATTTGCGTGCCTCCGTTAACTTGATCAGTCAATGTATTGATTCAGAAAATAATGACGTCCCATAGCTGCTGTTCATTCCTAAGGAATTTCCACCCCGATTGAACATACTGAGATTTGTCGGTTTTTGAACCGTATTCAGGCCAAAAGATAACTCCATCCAACATCCAAGTCCTTGTGAACGCATTCTGCTTCTTGGCATGGGAAACGCGTGACGTACCTTGCGACAAAAGCAGATTGTTGAGTCGCGAAAAGGTCAATACATTTTACACCCTACTTCTTGAATAACGTTTACAACAGCGGGGTGGATGGATGCAAATCTGGTAAGTTCTTGACTCTTATCAAGTGGTCGGAAATTATGATGTAGTAGCCTGGTATGTATTCATCATTATTTCTATGTTTTCGTGACTTTCCAAATTCAAAATATTGTTCGCTAGTTTAAGTAATATGACTGACTTTGCCCCGTCTTGGTTTCGTAAGTATAATACTACTGTTCTGTTGTCGGATTGAATCAGAACACCTTTGTTCGGAAGTAGAATTTGGTATTTCAACAAGACCCTGTATATCACAAACATTTCTTTTTTGTTAATATGTATGCCACTTCTTTTGAGTAGTGTCCCACTTTCCTGATATTAATTTGTTTTCTAGTTCTGCTTCCCAGCCCATGTTCGAAGCTTCTTTTACCATTGTACATTTCTGGTTCTATGACAATGATGTTTGATTCCTGTTTCAGTTTTTCTTGCCAACATTGCATTTCCTGAATTTTTGCTGGTTTTATTTTGAAGCGCTAGTGTGAGTTGCCCTCGGGTAGATATTTTACCGCCCTTTAAATTTTTCGACAGTGTAATCGTGCCAAAGGTATTTCAAACAACGCAAATTCCATCTTTCCGAACTAAGTTATTGATTTAGCTTTCTGCCAACTCCATTTCTTTCTTTTCACCACATTTTGAGTAGATTTCTCGATTGATTGTACGTTTTCCGAGGGTAAACTTTTAAGTTTATCCCAAGAAATAGAACTTATGCCCCGCTGTATTCAGTCTTACGTCTCGGTGCAACGAAATATTTTTAACCGACTTCTAAATCAAAAAGGAGGAGGTTATCTATTCGTCTGTATGTATGTTTTTTTTTTTTTTTTTTTTTTGTGTATGTCCACCGATTACTCGAAGACGGCTGAACCGATTGAAATGGTTCAAACGTTATTACATCAGGTTGGTTTCCAAGTTGGTCCCATTTTTTGAAATTTTGAAATCGGTTCAGTAGTTTTCAGGAAATCTTGAAAATACTGTCGATTTCGTTACCATTTTATGTGAATTTAATACGTATCTTTAGGCATAACTCCTTTGTTTATAAACCGATTTAGATGATTCTTGTTTTGTTAAAAAGGGGATACCTCAAGGTATTTTAACCGACTTCGAAAAAGGAGGTTTTGAGTTTGATCACATACCTATTTACCAGAAAACACGCAAATTGCCTGCAAGATGCACTAAAAAGAGTGAAATAAAAATTATTTTTAAAAAAAGTAAGAAATAATTCCTCACCAAATAAAAAACGTAAGTACTTTGAAGTCGGGCGGGTTTTAACAAAAACAACAAAAAAATTTACATGTTTCACGCCCGACTTCAAAGTACTTACGTTATTTATTTGGTGAGGAATTATTTCTTACTTTTTTGATGTGGTTTTTTTTAGTGGAAGAATGCAGTAAGTGTACTTATCCCAATTTATTTTAAGTTCATAAGAAGTAAACAGTTTTACTTTTTAAGTTAATATTTTTAGTTAAGTAAGTGCATTTATGATATAATGTTATCTAATTATGTTATCATATTATTCTATTAGCAATATTTTTTTTCTTCATCTCACCACTCAGAAGGTGAAGAAGTTCAACATTGGAAAGAAGAACACCATTTCAAATGAATGAATAAATTCTAATAAATGAGTCCTAAAAAAGTGAATAAAAACATTACCTAGTGTAAATAGATTTCAGGGAACCCTAATTTGTTTCAAAATGGAGAAGAGTTGTCTGAACTAAAACTACTACAAGCACTAATTTACCTATAATGGTTCTACAAAGTACTTAATGCAGAGCAATTTTAAAACATGGCGAATATACATAAGAATTTGGTTAAATTGTACTATGTGCTTATTTCCGAGGGGCATTGGTGAAACTAACCAAATTAATGTACATATTTACAGTAAAAATGAGTTCCCCATCCTCCCATTCACTCACATACTTAATTACAAATACTTACTACAATGTATTATTATTTCTATACTAAAAGCAAGTGTATTTACGTATACAATTTAACTTTAATCACAAAATAACTAGGAACAATATTAACTTATAAAATTTACTTCTAAAACATTAGCTAATTACATTATAAACAATATTGAATTAGTAAGATACTTGTGTAATATAATAATAAAAGCGTTTGTGCTTGTAATTGTTTCGACTTAGATTATTATAGAAGCGATTGCTTTTCGCAAACGCTTCCTCAAGTATGTTATAGGGCTTAGCGACATTCTCTAAGCTAGTTATAAGATAATTACAGAAATAATAGCTCCTATAACTGCGCCCAAATCCAGGTTTGTAGCATACTACAAGTTTCTTATAAGAGAGGTTAGAGGTAGTCTTGAAGATAGCTATAAGAACTGATTTTGCTAGTTGGGCAGCGTCTAATAAATAGATGTACGTTGTGTCGTAGATGACTTTACTGTTAAATGCATATTTTAGAAGTTGTAAGCCAAAAACTGAAAGAAGTCCGAAAGTTCTGAGGTTTTTCGAGTACCACGAAGTTAGCACAGTACAGGTCTTTCGAGGTTGCAGTTTTACACTATTGGTACTTAAGTATCTATCCTAACAATATCCCAAAATATCAGAACCCGGCGATTTTTTGCAACCTAGAATATTTTAGATGACTGGCCTATTATGTAGTTGATTACTGAACTAAAGATGGTATAAATATATAAGTAGTAACAACCAGACACGGAACAAATAAAAATCTCATTTTTAGGTTTTTGGAGTGGAATAGAATCCAGACCACTGATGTATCAATGTAACAAGTAAATACTTCTTTATTCTCCTCCCGAATTGCGATCAATTCAGATTTTTTTATCGGTGTATTTACGATACGAGAATGTCACCCTAACAATAGTTTAATAATTGTTTGAGTCTTCCCAATATCAATTTGTACAATTGTATTGCTATCATCAAACGCGTTGGGCGTGTGTATTTGTTATGTATGACCACAGTGTATGACTTGACTTACACAGCTTCCAATTATAATTTCTCAGGTAGGTATGTACCTAGCTAGGTACCTACTAATAATAATCTACTTTGCTAAGTTTTTTATTATACTTAACATTTTTTCAGATTGTCAACGATTTTCAACAGAAGTTCAACGAGAACCATCAAAACCAAACATCAGAACTCCTCTCCCAGGCCCAAAAACTGTAGAACTATTGAAAGACCTGAATTCTCTGCAGGTAAGTTGACATTGCATACATTTTGAAACTGGTAAAAAGTTTCTATTTTCTTATAACCTACATATACCTACGGTTGGGTGGTACTTGTTGTTATATTCTCGTTAACATTTTGCAACTATACTGTAACTAGTACACAACAGACTAAGTAGTTGTACAATCGAATTCGGATGCTGCCCGAGTGTGATCATTTAATTGTAGGGGGCCGTCTCGTCGCCGCTCGTTTATCGAACAATCGAGATGGACGTGACCTTTCAGAGAAGTTAGTTTGAATAAGTATCATAGCTGGCTGACGACCATAATCTTTTGATATAGGTAAGTTCTTAAGAGAAAAGGTTGCAATTTGTCGTGTCGGTATCAACAAAATCTCAATGATAACAAGCTCTTGAAACCAGAAGAGTAATCTGCTAAGCTATTTAGTTATTGTTGCTATGCTATCTATATTTAAATTATCACAAATCGTATATCGCCATAATAGCCCATTGATACGGGTGTGAAGAAAATTTACTCGCATCTTTATATTTTTCATCAGAACTAAATATTTAGTTTATTATGGCATGGTTTATTTTACAATATTTAGCAGAATAAAATTAAAAAAAAATCATATTTGGCTAATATTATTAAACCTACATGGCGTCAATATTGAAAATAAAGTAAGTATTGTGAGTTTTTTTTCGGTGAATTTGACTGGAACGCCTGATTCAACACACGTCACGATAAGTAAATAACTAAAGAAGACATGCCTGAATATAAACCTTCTGTGTGCATATTTTGTAAGTCTTTGCATATTAAAAACGATACGTAGGAAGTACTTAGAACATTCTCCCGGACAGTGATAGGTCGTGGGTTTGAGTTCCATCGGAGCTAGTTGTGAGACGGTTCCAGTCAAATTCACCGAAAAAAAACTCACCGAAAAAAACTCACCGAAAAAAAACTCACCGAAAATCAAACTCACCGAAAAGTTTTCTCACCGAAAAAAACTCACCGAAAAGAACTCACCGATAAAATCTCACCGAAAACTTTTCTCACCGAAAAAATCTCACCGAAAAAAACTCACCGAAAACCAAACTCACCGAAAACTGAAGATTTATGGGGCATTGATATGCCCCATAAATCTTCAGTTTTCGGTGATACATGTGTTATTAAATCAATAATTGATGCAATAGCTCCTTACTTAGCTTTTATTTTTAATTAATGCATTGACGAAGGTATTTTCCCAGACCTAATGAAAAATAGTAAATTAATTCCGCTTTTTAAATCAGGGGACAAAAGTGACCCCAATAACTTTAGGCCAATATCAATTTTACCGGCACTTAGTAAAATTTTTGAAAAAATTATATACTTGCAACTTTTAGATTTTTTGACAAAAAACAAAATCCTACATCCGAATCAGTTTGGATTTTCTAGAGGTAAAAATACTACTGATGCTGGAATTGCACTTCTCAAACACATATATATACATATACATCTTTCTTTCTTTCTTTCTTTCTTTCTTTACATATTTGACGCTTGGGAGGGCAAGCAAGATGTTATTGGTGTGTTCTGTGACCTGTCTAAAGCTTTTGATTGCGTTGATCATCAAACACTTTTAAAAAAGTTAGAACATTATGGTGTCTCTAATAAATCAGTTAGCCTTTTGCAATCATATTTGTGTAAAAGGAATCAGAAAGTAGTTGTTAATAATACTGCATCTGCTGGAGCCCCCATTATAATGGGCGTACCCCAAGGTTCAATATTGGGCCCTTTACTATTTTTGATTTACATAAATGACCTACCTTGCTACGTGAATAATTTGTGTGAGACAGTGCTGTTTGCAGATGATACCTCATTAATTTTCAAAGTTGATAGAGGTAATAATTGTTCTGACGACGTAAATAGTGCTCTTTCTAAAGTTGCTCATTGGTTCAACATTAATAATATGGCCTTAAATTCTAAGAAAACGATTTGTTTTAAGTTTTCCCTACCTAATGTAAGGGAGGTTGATTTGGATATTAAGTTAAACGCAGATGTAGTCGAGTTAATTGAAAGCACTAAATTTCTTGGTGTTACATTAGACTCACGACTTCAATGGGATCCACATATTGAAGCCTTGTCGAGTAGACTCAGTTCTGCAGCTTTTGCAGTAAAAAAAATAAGGCAATTAACTGATATTGAAACGGCAAGACTAGTATACTTTAGCTATTTTCATAGTGTAATGTCCTATGGCCTTTTGTTGTGGGGTTCAGCAGCTAATGCTGGAAATATCTTTGTACTCCAAAAAAGAGCTGTTCGCGCCATATACAATCTTCGGCGAAGAGATTCTTTAAGAGACTTGTTTAAGGAAATTGATATATTAACCTTGGCAGGACAGTACATTTATGAAAACTTAGTGTATGTAAGAAAGCATTCTAATTCATTTGTAAAGAAAATTGATGAAAAATTGAAGAAAATTGATCATAACTTAAATACAAGAAATAAGAATAAACTTGCCGTTCCAAGATTTAGACTAGAAAAAACTAGAGGCTCGTCTTTGGGGAAAGGCATAGCCTTTTTGAATAAAGTTCCACAAGATGTAATTGAATTGCCTTTGCATGAATTTAAAGAACATGTTAAAAAGACTCTCATGAGCAAAGGTTATTATGACGTCAAAGACTGTATGAACGATCACAATGCTTGGTTATGAAATGTATATATACTTTATATTTGTTTGAAAGGAAAATATTCTAATGAGAAAATATCGAGATGATTCTATTTGATTTAAATTAGGTGTAAGTATTCTAACTTTGGGAACAGTCTAAGATTCATCAAAATCAGTTTAGTAGTTTCCGTGGGTATGTTATAGTACAATTCACTAAAACTTATTGTTATTGTACACTAAAACTTAAGAAATAAAAAGTAATTAAAAAAAATAAACGGACTGGCACCGACCTCAAAAAGGTACCTAAATTATAGATATTATATTTTTCCTTTTCAGTTGACAAATACTTTTTGGAGTCTGTAAAATCTTTTTAAGTAGTTTTTTTGTATTGTAAGAATTTAAAAATGTAAAGAAAAGTATACGATACATTCTTGACAATTTAAGATATAAATTTTGTATTTTATAGATACCTACTTAAGACCATAGGCGAAAGAAGTGAAAAACATCTTAAAGTGGCAACAGCGGGGGCTTTCATCCTACTTAATATAATCATTCGAATGTACATTTGTGAAAGGTATATCGTAATCTTACTGACTTCCTGCGCCATCTATTGCTTAGAAGTTATGATGCGAAAGAAGTGAAAAACATCTTAAAGTGGCAACAGAGGGGGCTTTCACCCTAATTAAAATAATCATTCGAGTGTACTTTTGTGAGAGGTATATCTTACTGACTACCTGCGCCATCTATTGCTTAGTAGATATAATGACGTAAATAACATGAAATTATTTTTATGATTTTATATGGGCCTGGATGGGTTTCAATTTATATTATGTTTTGAAGCAGGTAAAAAAAAAATAACATGATTCATTATTAATTGAGACAGCGATTAAATATAACGTATTTTCATAATCATGTGGCGCCATCTATTTTAGTAAGAATCGGTCTTTGTATTTTCCCGTAGGAATAAGAAATTTTCCCGCAATAAAAGGTACCTTATATGTTGACCCGGGTTATAAGCTATTACTTCACAAAATTTGGTATAAATCCGTCCAGTAGTTTTTGCGTGAAAAGCGAACATACAAACAGACAAACAGACAAACAGACAAACAGACAAAAATTTTAATATCTATCGTTTTGGGGTCTATATCCTGTACACATCACATAGCAGTAATTTTTTTTTTAAATCTTTCATGTACAGACTTTTTTTCCGTTTCTGTTTTATTATATGTATAGATAACAGGTAGGTCTTACAGTGCCTACAGTCCTGGGTGAGAGTCCGCCCGTGTGGATGTGGTCACACTATTGTTCCTGATGATGAGGGGTAGGTATAAGTTATAATAAAAAGAAGCGGCTTTTATTTCATCACATTTAATCGGATTTGTATGTTAACAATACATTATCTAAGAATTGAGCTCGAGGGTTCACATTTTCATACCTCGCCCAGCCCAGATACCAATGCAATGGGCGCAACAACCAACTGCCCTCCGACCGACAATGCAATTACGGCAATATTTTTAACAATACGGTGCCCCATTAATCTTTTTTTGCTATTTTGAATTATTTTGAATCTAAATAGAAAAAAAAGTACGACGCGTGGAGTCAAAAGTGCTAGTGTCCAAGGCCTGAGAAAAACAACATGACCGCTTGTGTGTTTGAATTTTGAGACTATCAAGTATACTTACTACTTTCTAAACCTTGTTTTTTATTAAAAATCTTTAATACTCCAAAAAAGGCATTAATATTTATTTAATATGAATATTTGATATATTCGTTTTCTCTTAAAAACGCTGTTCATACCTAAGCCCAAAGTGAATGTTGTCCTTTTATTGAAAAATAAAGAGTATCAAGAGCAATCGTGGCGCGGGAAGTGGGCGCGCATATGGAACATTTTCAAATAGCTACTTAACAAGTGTCCATTGAATTGAATGATTTATTCGTATTGAATGGGTCTTCTCACTAGAAACAAGTTAACGCTAGTTCTGCGTGAAACTCCATTTTCCGAGTGAATTTCTGTTAGATACAATATTATTGCTTGATGAGTTTCCCATTTTATTTGAATTAGTTTCCTAAGTATTTATCTTACATATATATGATACATATATATATATCATATATATCATACATTGTTTTTGTTTCAGCAAGCGGGCTCCGTGCAGCTCTTTGCCGATTACGATAAAAGTTTTGGTAACTATTTCGTTGACGCAGACGGCAATGAGTTTTTAGATGCATTCACACAAATCTCATCGATCCCCATTGGATACAATCACCCCGAACTGCTTAAAGCTTTTGAAGATCAACACAACCTAGTGGGTAGACAATATACTTATTTTCATACTTGCCGTTGCTACGTAAACAAAAAGTTTAATAATCCTATTAGTGTCTACATCACGGCAAGGACCACTTTTAAAACCGCAATTCTGACTACATGGCGCATGGTCATTTAGTCGCATTTCGACCGATATTTGTCCCAATTTGTCGGAATTTGTCCCAAAGGGACCAAAGGGGACGATAAAATATAGGTAAGCGATGTAAATGGTCCATGCCAAAGCAAACCTTCATTTTGGCAGAGAGAGGCTATATAATATAGTGAACCATAACACCTAGCCAGGATTTGATTATTAAAACATTTAGTCCCTTTTTTATGGAACCTGCAATGCCTAGAAGCAAAACGAAATGAAACGCCTTTCAATAAATATAAAGGAATGATTTGGTCCATGCCAAAAAACTATATACCTATATTAGCCTGTCCCTGCTAAAATGTAAGTTTGCTTTGGCATGGACCATTTAAATCGCTAAATATCTTTTCGTCACCTTTGGGACAAATTCCGACAAATTTGGACATTGATAGGTTTTTTTTATCCCGATATTCCAGCGGGAATGGGAAGCACGCGGGTGAAACCTCGGCGGCCGCTAGTAATTTTACTAATATCAAAATAATAATTGCGAAAGTTTGGATGTTTGTTTTTTGTTTGTTGGCTGAACAGATCAGAATCAAATTTGGCATAGAGATAGATTGATTATCATATGGTCTAGAACAGCATATTGGGTACTTTTTGCCCCGGCAAGATGTCTCATTCACACGGGACGGGTAAACATCATGTAGGTACCTAGTTTACGCGTGCAAAGCCGCGGGCGGATAGTTTAGCATAAAATAAGACAAAGGCTTAATTTATGTACATTTTAAAGACAAATTACTGGTACCTATTATTGGCCTCGCCTTGGCATGGCACCACCCAGGTTCGATTCCCGTCCCGGACTGTTCAACTATGATCATATATCTCTCTCTAATAGCTCAAAATTAGTAGGTACAGACGACTTAGTACTTAACTAGGTCTTCACCAAACTTGGATCAAGGTCCATTCCGTGAAGACGTTTAGTAATGAACAATAATTAAACCTTTTCAGAAATCCCTGGTAAATAGACCTGCGCTCGGTGTATTTCCATCAAAAGATTGGCCCGAGAAATTGAAGAATGTTCTACTATCGGTCACGCCTGCAGGGTTGAGTGGCATTTCTACAATGATGTGTGGGTCTTGCTCCAATGAGAACGCCTACAAAGCGGTGTTCTTGAGGTACCGTAGTAAGGAAAGGGGAGAGAAACTTGAATTCACAAAGGAGGAAATGGAATCTTGCATGGTGAACCAAGCGCCTGGAGCGCCCAAAATGTCCATAATGTCTTTCAAGGTGAGTACCTACCGTATCCGTAACTTAACTAAGTACCTACCTAACTAGTTTATACCTAATTAAAATATTGAAAATGAAGTATTTAGAAAAAATCGACCCGTCTTACAACCGCCTCCGATGGGACTCGAACCCACCCACGACCTTTCTCTATCCGAGTAACTGTCTAACCACTGAGCTCAAAGACTGAACTTAACGACTCCGTAGGTCATTAGTGAGAGCAGTCGCCCGGATAGCCCGGTTCGAGTCCCATTGGAACTAGTTGTGAGACGGGTCGATTTTTTCTAAATACCTACTTCATTTTAAATTTTTCAATACCTGCTCGTGTTATCTGCTGCGTACAAACGCAAAGCGGACGGCATATACAAACATACGTAACGTACGGTACATACACTGCGCGTATACCTACCCATAAACGCAGCGTACATGCACAGCGTTTCGTACTCGTCGCTGCTCATAGAAACATATGTAGGTGGTCGTGTTATCTGCTGCGCACAAACGCAGACGAAATAATAAGCGATACTAATTTTGAGTCTCACCAACTGGACACACGTGTGGCCAGTCTCTTGTGTCGAGTTGGTGAAAAACCCGAACGGTATACACAAATTGTACGTTACGTACACATACGCTGCGCGTACGCACGCTAAGGAAAACAAAACAAGAATTTTAAGGCGCTACTCGGAAAAATATGGACTTTTTGATTTAAAACTATAGGACGGTTACAGTTGTAACAAATCTGGTAATAAGATATATATTTCTTCATACCTTTATCTAGAATCGTATAGTTTCAAAAACACGATTTTATGATTTTGCCTCGACACTTTTTATTTTCGAAAAGACCTCTAAAAAATACGAAAAGTGAAGATTACTCTTACATGGGGTTACTTACACTATTGGAAATTGGTTTAATTAGTGGACACCAATAATATTGAGGATCGTATAGAAGCATTTTTTTTAATTCGCTGTAGTTTTTTAATACGAAGTGATTTTGTGTTTTTTTTGCCTAATCTGCAAAATCGGTCTCGCTCCCGCGCGCGTCGTTTTCTCATTGCTATCTCGCTTCAGCACTTTTTTTCCGAGTATCGCCTTAACAAAAATTTAAATAACTTGCAATAGCAATACTTAATTCATTTTTAAATAGCGATTGTCAAATATCTGGAAAGGTATTTCTTTCGTGTGCGAGGGTAGTAATATCTTCACATTACGCGTAAGAAGTATTGGATAAATTCGATATAGTAACGACCCCGTAGCTCAGTGGTTAGAGCAGTCGCCCGGATAGCGAAAGGTAGTGGGTTCGAGTCCCAACGGAGCTGGTTGTGAGACAGGTCGATTTTTTATAAATACTTCATTTTTAATTTTCAATAAAGAAATTGCATTGTGAAATTGTGATGTAACGCAAAAAAGTTAAAATTTAAATAACGAGCAGGTATGTTTTTACGTGGTACGTATAAACGCAGCGCATGTATATGTCGCAGGGATATGAGGAAATCAGAGATTTCACGAAATCCCTAGGGATATCACTAAATCACGGAAGATGTGGAATAGTCTTATTTACGACGTCTTGTTCCTAAACAAGTCCAGTGATAATGTCATTTCACTAAACTAAATCTAGTGAAATGAAGAATGACTGAAGTATATAACAGTAAGCTCACGGCTGCAGGTGACAGGTATGAGCGAGTTTGTATCTGAAGTCCTGTAGAACACGTGATAGTTATTTTAATTTTTAGTTTTTTGCATTCACAATGCACTTTTTATAATAGAAAAATGGAAAATGAAGTATTTAGAAAAAATCGACCCGTCTCACAACTAGCTCCGATGGGACTCGAACCCACGACCTTTCGCTTTCCGGGCGACTGCTCTAACCACTGAGCTACGGAGTCGTTGTCCTTGTCCTTGTCCTTGTCCTTAGCGTGCGTACGCGCAGCGTACAAACAAAACAAGAATTTTAACAAAAATTTAAATAACTTGCAATAGCAATACTTAATTCATTTTTAAAAAGCGATTGTCAAATATCTGGAAAGGTATTTCTTTCGTGTGTGAGGGTAGTAATATCTTCACATTACGCGTAAGAAGGATAAATTCGATATAGTAACGACTCCGTAGCTCAGTGGTTAGAGCAGTCGCCCGGAAAGCGAAAGGTCGTGGGTTCGAGTCCCATCGGAGCTAGTTGTGAGACGGGTCGATTTTTTCTAAATACTTCATTTTCCATTTTTCTAACACGTGATAGGTTAGAAATTTAAGGCGATCGCCTCGCTGCGCTTCGCGATCGCCTTAAATTTCGTGGTTATTTTTTTTTGTGAAACAACTTATGGATTGTTTTCACAAAAAAAAATAACCACGAAATATACTAACCTATCACGTGTTCTACAGGACTTCCGAGGCTCTCACCTCTGAAATCCACTTTTCTGACATTTCACTAGATTTAGTTTAGTAAAATGACATAATATCACTGAACTTGTTTAGGAAGAAGACGTAATAAATAAGAATATTCGTCATCTTCCGGGATTTCGTGGTATCCCTAAGGATTTCGTGAAATCCCTGATTTCCTCATATCCCTGCGACATATACATGCGTACGCTGTTTATACGCACTAAGGAACGCCTTCCTTTAGAGAGGCATTAGGCTTAGCAGTGGGTCGAGAAGGGTTTCTGATGATGAGGACAAATTAATAAGTACCTCATTGACTCTTTGCTAAGATTCCGAGTAAGAAAAACAATTTATTTTCCATTTCTTTAACTTTTACTTAGGTACGTGATTTTGCAGGGGAGTTTCCACGGGCGTACATTCGGTGCGTTGTCTACGACAAGATCGAAACCAATACACAAACTAGATTGTCCGGCTTTCGACTGGCCCGCGGCTCCGTTTCCACGATACAAATACCCTCTTGCCGATCACCAACGTGAAAATCAACAGCAAGACGAGAAGTATTTTCTTTAGCATTATTTTGACAGCTTATCAACGTGTTTGGCGCTATTTTCTAATTTTGTTTAATTCTCTTCTTTATTTTCTGACTATTTTCAGGCTTACATAACTTGTTTTGAGTTCTACTACCTACATCCTGATTTGGAGTTTTGTTTATTTTGTGCTGAAGCTGTTGAAAATCCACTGTGGCCATTTTACGTTCTTGGTGCAGTACCTTATACTTACTTATAGTTAAGTTTCGAATTTTCGCTTGTAGATGCTTAGCGCACCTTGTTAACTCAGTTGCCTTGTTGTTTGCTTGTTAACTGACTTCTAAATCATTATGTATTAACTCTGTTCGTCCTATCTGATTTTCTTATGTTTCTCTAGCTATTTTCTTATTAGTAGTTTTCTTATTTATTTAGTTTATTATGTAGATAAGAAACAAAACTCAATATTATCTATTTAAAATTATAGGTAAGATCATTTTCGTTTTACATTTAGTTACTTACATAGTGATTTCTGCAACCGTAACCGCCCTGTTTAAGCGATCCGTGTGTACCTATATGTCGTGGCCATGCGCCATATCGTAGATTTGCTTACTTTATGAAATGCTCGAGAATTTCATGAAATGGTGGTTTTTAATGAAATGACCCGTTTAAATTATCAATATCGACATTGACTATTCAAATAGTCAATGTCATTTTCAACAACGTTTCACTATATCATGAAATACGACTATTTCATTAAATGTACAACCATAATCATGAAATTGTCAATTAAATATGGGGACATTAATGTAAGGTTTCCATTACTTACATCAAAGTTTTTATTTCTGTTTGTATTCTGGCGCTTCCCCGGCCGCTGCTGCGGCACACTCGCTTCGCGCACTCGGCTCGAAAAGCCATTGATGAAAAACCCATATCACCGATAGTACCTACATTAAATTTCTTCGAAAGCCATATTATTAAAAGAGAATTTGCCTTGGAAGTCCTGTAGAACACGTGATAGGTTAGAAATTTCGCTTCACCCCCCGTGTCGCGTCGCGTGCCCCCTTCGCATATCATACGTAAGTAAGTAAGTAAGATAACCATTCACTCAATCAAACCTCCCGACATAATCTTGTTTGTTAGGTACATCGATCCTCAGATTAGATATTAGTTGAAGGTTACATTAGAAGGTTTACAGTCGAACTAATTGAATGTGACTCACAATCATTTAATTTTCTTAAAGTAACCTACTTAGTTATTAAAATTGAATAAGGTCGAAATTTAAACTTGTTGACTTTGACACAGACCTTTGACGCTTTCAAACAAATGATAGGATTCAGTTCAGAAGGAAAAAGAAATAAAACTCTGGAACCGTTAAAACTTGATTTTTAATTATCACTATATCACTATCACACTTTATAATAATTACACTTGGCAGAGTCTCTACACATGCGGATAGTTAGAGTGAACTACTCCTGACGACGTACGAAGCAAGACTGACTGTTGGATTCGACTTTACTAAAAACATATTCCTATACTTAAGTATGTGAAAACTTTCCTTCAGCATTAGCTTTTTGTATAAATTTTATTATTGTACCATTTTGTCTAGCAACGACATAATTATTTTGTAAATGCGTTGCTTCTGTTAAAGCTGATGAGTTTTTTTCGCCTGTTTTTCTTGTCAGTTAAAAGATGTCCATAACCATAACAGGTGGTAGGTAAAAAAATGTTGGACGATTCATAAGCATTAATTTTATTTAATCTATATGAATAAAAATTTATTGACATTGACATTGACATTGACAATACTTCCTATACCACGCCGCCGCTAGGTGGCGTGCAAAATGTCCGTACTCATGACCGGAAGTGTCCCGACTTAGCCAAAGACAACACTTTATGCCACGCCGCCGCTAGGTGGCGTGCAAAGCTCAATGTAATGTTTGTAATCATGACCGGAAATGGACAGTTTAATGTGTTTTACTAATTTAACTAGTCAAATCCTAACAGTCGGCCTTCCTGTCTTTCACGTCCTCGTGAAAATTAACATGTCCATAGTCCCTAAGCATTATTCCTAAGCATGATATCTTAAAAAGATATAAAAAATGTTAACAATAAGAGTTCTCTTTTTTTTTTAGTTCGGCCATCTGAATAGTAAGATAGCTTATTTGAGAGAAACATAAAACAAACAGAATCAATTATACGTAATAAATTAATCAATAAGTGGTCTAAATAATCAAGATTCTGATTCCGACAGACTCAAATCATTACTTATACTTAAGATTAATTTAAGAGCACATTCCTTGGCTTTACAGCCTCCTTGTGCTATTTATAATTATTGACGCATTCAATGGCTACGATGGCCTCATTGCGTATTAAATTAAGGCACATTCAATGGCTATTCAGCCTCCTTGCACCAGAATCAATTCATCATCATATCACATTTATCATTTACTTTACTGCTTCAATCATTGAATCACACTCCATATTGCCAAAGGCTCCTTTGTGTAATTCATCACATAAAACATTCAAATCATTTAATTCAATCATTAACACAACTTCATATTTCTTATTCAATCATTTACACTTACACGACATCATATTCATTACACAACTTCACACATTCAATTATTTACACAACTTCTTATCCATTTTCAACATTTTACATTTAAGTATTTAACTTCACTTCTCAATCAATGTCTAATTCAATCAATGTAACTGTTATCAAATCATTATAGAAAGAGAAAATTACAATTACCAACAAAGAATGAAATCTCTGCGATATGCTACAAACTATATCATTCAGTTAGAGAATACTGATAAAGCATCTTTAACATTGACAATTAATTTTTATCACCTACACTATTGTCACTACAACAACTTGCATTCTTGTCACTACAATTAACATTCTCTGAATGATCATTATCAACATCACTAACACAATTCTTTTCCCCATCTATCTCTGAATCATCCTCAGAATCAAAAGAATAATCCCTAGTAAACGTTAACCAAGGATGTAATTAAAGATAAATATAATCTATTGCAATGACTCCCTCATATTTCCTATTTTGTTTACGCGTTAACGGTGTATCCTCAACTACATACCGATCATTATCTAATACTTTGATAACTCTGTATGGACCATTTAACTTTGGGAGTAACTTATTTTAATTTTAGTTTTTTGCATTTACAATGCAATTTTTATTACAGAAAAATGGAAAATGGGAGTAACTTTTTAGACTTACCATTGTTACTTCCAATATCTCTCTCTATCCTTACTAAATCACCTACCTTGTACTTCCTTGCTATTTGTCTAGTTCTGTCATACCTTTCCTTTTGTTTTTGTTGTTCCTCATCAATTTTAAGATTTACGCCTTTCCTTATATCTTCTATGGGCGTTTTGCTACGATCCTCTCTATCTAATAATGACGCAACTATACCATCCCCTTTACTTTGGAGCCTTATACCAAAAAGAATTTTGACTGGAGTTTTACCTGTTCCTTTGTTTATAGTAGTGTTGAGCCCTAGTTGTATTTCCGCTATATGTTTATCCCATTCATTTTCCCTACAATTATGATTTTTTACAGCCAAGGACGCCAAGATGGTGCGGTTATATCGCTCCACTTGGCCATTGGCTCGAGGTGTTGCTACCGAGTTCAAAACATGCCTTATCCCCAAATTGTTTATAAATTCCTTAAAGAGTTTACTAGTGAAGGAAGTTCCTCTATCACTTATGATACGCTTTGGTACCCCAAACAAGCTAAAGTAGTTATTCAAAACTTTAATCGATGACTTAGATTTCGTATTCTTGACCGGGTATAGTGTTACGTATTTAGTGTATGCATCAATAACTACCAATAAATAAGAATTTTTGGATTTGCTCCTTACAAAAGGCCCTAAATGATCAAGATGTATAGTATGAAAAGGTTGATCTAGTTTAGGGATAGGATGGAGCATCCCTTGTTTTTTTCCAGGTGGCACTTTATGGTACGAACAATCTAAACAGGACTGCACATATTTTTTTACGAACTTGTTCATTTTCGGGAACCAATAAAGGGACTTCAACTTATCTAGGGTCTTTTCAACTCCAAAATGGCCAAGTTCGTCATGGTTGCGTTTCAATAGTTGCCACCTAACACCTTTAGGAACAACCCACTTCAATTGACTATCAACAACCCTATAAACCTTACCGTTTTTCAGTTTGTAGTTCTGACTTATGTCAACTAATTTTGGAGTTTGTGCATCCTCTAAAACGCGTTTAATATTTAATATTTCATTATCTGTGCTTTGGATAGCAACCAATCCTCAGTTTCTATCCCCAGTATTTCGAAAACAGGCTCAGGTTCCGACGATATTGGAATAGCATTTCGGCTAAGAGCATCAACATGGTTCATTTTATTTCCAGGTCTATATACAATTTGACAATCATACTCTTGGAGTTGTAACCACCACCTACCAATACGAGGAATCATATCTCTTTTTGAAAAAGTAGTGCGTAAAGCACTGCAATCAGTTACTACCATGAATTTAATCCCTAAAACATATACCCGGAAACGATTTAGTGAGGCAACGACTGCCAGCGGTTCGAGTTCGAACGAGTGATATCTCTGTTCCTCGTTGGTCGTTTGCCTGCTATAGTATGAGATAGCACGTAACCTACCTAGCTCATCTCGCTGCATAAGAATACCGGCTATGCCGGATTTAGAAGCATCGGTGTGTATTTTGGTCTTAGCATTAGGATCGTATAAAGCCAATATCGGTCGTTTAGTTAGTTCTGATTTTAATGAACTAAATGCTTGGTCTTGAGTTGATCCCCATTCCCATTTTACATTTTTTTTTAGCAATTTAGTCAAGGGACTTGCGATTACAGCAAAGTTTTTCACGAATCGACGAAAAAAACTAGCTAAACCTAAAAACTGACGCACTTCATGTTGATTAGAAGGGCAATGAAATTTTTCAACAGCTTCCGTTTTTCTCATTCCCGGTCTAACTCCTTCTTTACTTATTTCAAAACCTAGGTATTCAATCGATGTCCGAAAAAAATTACATTTAGAAATCTTCAAAGTTAACCCAGCTTCCCTAATCAAAATCAGAACCTTTTCTAGTCTTTCTAAACCTTGTGCAATGCTATGTGCGGGTATAATAATGTCATCCATAAAAGCAAACGCTTCCCGATTTCTAAAATCTTTAAGCATCTTATTGACTGTTTTCTGAAAAACCGCTGGTGCATTAGCTAGGCCAAACGGCATTCTGGTAAATTGATATTGACCATCGGGTGTCACGAAAGCTGTCTTATCCTGAGAGGTTGGGGCGATAGGAATTTGGTAGTACCCCGAAGCCAAATCTAACGTGATGAAGAATTCGTAACCACCTAACTGATCAATTTGATCTTCTACACGAGGCAAAGGGTAATGTTCCTTCACGGTCTTAGAGTTTAAAGCTCTGTAATCAATCACCTGTTTTTTTATTTACTAGTATAATGGGGCTAGCATATGAGGATGTTGATTCAGTAATAATTCCACAATCTAACATCTCTTTGATCATGTCCCTAACCTTTTGCCTTTCTGAAAACGCTAACCTATATGGTCGATATACAACCGGGGTACTGTCGCTCAAACTGATACGCATCTCACTTAAGTTAGTTAGACCTAAATCTGCGAGGTTAAATGAAAAACAATCTTTATACTTTTGAAGTAAAGATTCTAGTTTATCTCGATCACTTGCGTTCAAATTCTCATCCACATTTAAATTTTGTAGTAATGGTTCATCGGTGGTGACATGTTCTAAACGATTGACTTCAAGTACTGATTCGTGGATTTGATTAAAAACAAAACTTCGAGTTAACAAAGACCCTTTAGAGAGTTTAATGGGGTTTTCTGTTAAATTCATTGCAAACACACAGCCTTTACCATCTGTAACACTATAGATACCAGGTAGAATTATGTATCTATCAGCCCCAAGATTTCTAAAACTTTCATTTACGTATATTTGACCATTCAATTTAGTACTTGTTTCTATGGGTATAGCATTCATAGATATAACAGTCGTATCTGCACTAATAGTTAGTTCTAATTTATCATGACTCACTTCCTTATTGTTCAATGTTGGTTGTTTTTGAAAAATAAGTTGCGTATCAGTCTTAACAACAACAGTCCCAGCCTGTTCTGTAAACGTGTGTCCTAACAACACTGCATATCTCAATAACTCGTCTGGTACAACCAAAACTTCTACAGTTGCCGTCACAGATTGAACCTTTAATGTGATCGTTGATTTACCAAGTGGTTTTATGTGCGAATTGCCAAATCCCCTTAAGGTAGGCACATCAATTTGCTCAAATTCTAAATTTCTATTATTCCTTGCAAGTCTTCGGCAATTAATGCTTTGGTGGCCAAGTCTTTTACACACACTGCAGGTTAATAGAGGTTTCGAACACTTAAAACTAGGATGTCCTATCTCATTACAGTTAAAGCATTTAATTGCAGAAGGCCTATTAGGCTCACTAAAATTATTAGGACGTTTTTTAATGTATGGCAAGCGTCTATCTTTCGGTTCTTCGATTTTAATTGATTTGAGATAAGTCAATAAGTCCTCTGGCTGCGAGTAGTTTGCGGCCTGAGCACCCAAACGCATCCCTCTATCTTCTAACCCATAAATAATACAGTCCACGGCACGTTTGCCAGCAATATCACATCGGTTTAGTAAATTAATCTTATGATAAAAATAAGTTTCAAGTGATTCATTATGCTTTGCTTTCCTGTCTAACATTTCATGTAATAACTGAGCGTAATTTTGTACTGTTGGAAATGTTTTTAATAACTTTTCTTTCCATTGGGACCAAGAAAAGTTCACGGACGTTAACCCTTGATACCACACTTTTGCAACACCTACTAATTTGGGCAATGCATAATGAATCATCTGTGTTTCTGACCATTTGTACAAAATTGAGCATTCTTCTATTTTAGTGATCCAGGATTCTATGTTCTGTTCCTTATTAGCGGGGTCGAATTCGGGTACGGCATTAGTATTCATTGAAAAATGGTTTAAAGGTTGAGATGTAGATGGTAGTGATTTTATCAATTCTAATATATCAGACGCAGTCAAAGCGTTATTGCTCTGACTAGACGAGAACTCATGTCTGTTGTTACGGTTCTTATCCCTATTTTTACTGCCACTGGAATCATGTGAATTACCACTTACTGTTTTTCTGCGACTACGTTTTCGACTTCGTTCTTGGGAAGTGTGGTGACGACTCCTTCGCTTCCTTACGCTGCCGCGTGGCTTCGAAGGACTTCGGCAGTGCCCCTCTTCTGTTGAACTGCAGCTCCTTGAAGTGGAGCTAGTGCGCGAGGAGCCTAATGACTTCCGCGTCCGCTTGGACCTGCACGCACTGCGACGATCATGCCTCGAAGATCTTGAACGCTGCCTCCTACGTGAGGGCCTCGACCGTAGGCAACGGTCTGACGATGCCGAACGAGCACCAGAAGACCCAGAGCGTCTGGCCCTTTTGTGCTTTCGCCGACTCCGTCGCGTACGATCCCTCCTCCGTGGTGACGTTCCAGGCGACTCATCATCAGACGACATGATAAGTTAACTCTGTAGACAGTATTTATGTATATTAGTTACCTTTCAGTTACTTGTAGTTTTAACTCGTTGTACCGTTGCATTGTTACATTTAAATATGGAATTATGAGCAATTGTAACAAAAATTATCTAACCTTTAATAAAATTTTCTTAGAGAGTGTTTTATTTCAACATCTTAATAATACATAGGTACATGAATAACCGAAACCGATCATTGAGTTCCAACTGAGTAATGTTTGACTTAACAACGGATAGACTATATTCAACCTAAACATCAACATTTCTTTATAAGGAAATTATCGTGCTCAGTGCAAAATTATTGGAATTAGAACCCAAGACCTCCAGTGCAATGAAATGTCACTAATGCCGCACCTAATTGTCCAAGATTATTCAATAATATGTGAAGTATATATTCTTACTTCTTTAAGAACTTATTGATGAGTAAATAAATAAGTATAAAGCTGTTTCTATGTAGTCAACTAACATCGGCCAGTAACAGGAATAATACTGAGCTCAGAATACAGTTAGAGATACTTAAAAAACAGCACTGTATAAACTTATAATTAAAAGGAAGAAAGATACAGAAAGATTTTGTTATTTCTAACTTAATCATCCAAAATACCCCCCTTAATCAATGTCTATAAAACCTTAAATTTGATTTGCAACACACACAACATAGAATTCTCTTTATAATAATGATTTATCGAATATGGCGCTCCGGCATTCGGCAACGATCATCCGCGTTTGTCAATCAATTCTCACGCAAATGATGATCATTGATGCGAAAATCGATCGTTTACACGTGCAATTGAAGCGATTGTCAATTTTGCTTCAACAATGGCACCGACAAAAAAAAACCCCGTTAACCGCAACCGGTCGCCGCCGGCGACCCTTAGTCTGCACACTCACAACTTTAATATGGTCGTAAGTTTAAATCGACTATAGGGTATTGAAAAATCAAGGTGTAAAGATTTATTTCTCATGCATTACCCATAAAGCAAAAGAATAAGAGAAAGGAAAAAAAAAACTCACCTTATCTTTTCCAATACTTACTCGTTCCTTTTGTGCGTATTTTTTTTCCTTTTGCGAAACCACTGGTGGACGTGTCGGAATATTAAGAAATATTCCCTGTTTCTATCCCACTTCTGAACTGATAGGATTCAGTTCAGAAGGAAAAAGAAATAAAACTCTGGAACCGTTAAAACTTGATTTTTAATTATCACTATATCACTATCACACTTTATAATAATTACACTTGGCAGAGTCTCTACACATGCGGATAGTTAGAGTCAACTACTCCTGACGACGTACGAAGCAAGACTGACTGTTGGATTCGACTTTACTAAAAACAATACTTCCTATACCACGCCGCCGCTAGGTGGCGTGCAAAGCTCAATGTAATGTTTGTAATCATGACCGGAAATGGACAGTTTAATGTGTTTTACTAATTTAACTAGTCAAATCCTAACACAAATTATTAGCAAAATGGGTCACGATTCAATTGGTTAGACCGTACAAACTCAAAATAAATCTCTTAGTATTTTTTTATTTACTGATGAAATATGATGAAAAATAGAATTTATAACAACCAGAGGCGTATTATCCCTAAGGCAAACTAGGCACGTGCCTAGGGGCGCGAGGTTGCGAAGGGGCGCGCGCGCAAGAGTTGAGTTTGCGCTTCGGATGTCTTCGTTTCTATGCAAAACTATTGAATGCTATAATTCCTTCAGTTTTTGATAAGTCTGAACTAGAGCTATAAATCGATAGGACTGTACCAACAACGGTTACGAAATAAAAAACATGAATATATTTAACATTATTAATATGTTAAGTATCCGTTGGGGTGCCTGATCTTTTGCATTATTTCAATGACATGGTCTACGAGCTGTCACCCACCCGCTTCGCTCAGCGTTTCTTTCTTACATAGGTATACCCTATCATTTGCGCAATTTAATGTTCTTACTACACACCAATTTTAATCAAGATCGGTCAAACCGTTTTAGAGTTATAAAAGGACATAGGTACCTACAAACAAAAATGCCAAAAACCATAGAATTTGAGTTCGATCACATATGACAAATTCGCTGTCAGTCAAGTTCTTGTAACGCCAAGTCCTGTTTTCGTCTTAATTTAGTTTTAGTCAAATTCTCTTTTCGTCAAGTCTTCAATTGATCAAATTACTTCTACGATAAACTTGTTGTGTACAGTCAAGAAGTCAAGAGAAAGAAAGCACTCAATTTGTTTAACTTTATTTTATCTAAGTCAATTTATTCAAACATTCAGTAACCGTAATTTTGCCTGTCATTAAATCATCTATGATCTTTTCTTCTTTTTACTTTCTACTTTTTACTTTTCTTGTGCTTTTTATTTTCTGAACTTTTAACTTTACTTTCTAAAAATTTCGACTCCTTTTTTAAGATATAGATAAGTAGTAAGTATAGTAATAAATATAAGTTTTGCTTTTCATCGACTTTCAATTTTAGCCTATTATGCCATGCTTCTAATGAATTTGTTGTTCTATGGCGTTCTTGTGCACAAAACCACACATCGTCTTTGATTTTTTTTATCCGTTGGTTTGTAAAATAATCTACAAAATTTTTCGTAACTAGATTCGAACGAGGACAGCTCTAAGAACATTACAGTTTTGTTAATAATTATACATGTTGTAGGCATAAATGAAATTTGACCAATTGAAGACTTGACGAAAAGAGAATTTGACTAAAACTAAAATAAGACGAAAACAGGACTTGGCGTTACAAGAACTTGACTGACAGCGAGATTGACTTAAGTCATACTTGACTGACAGCGAATTTGTCATATGTCATCGAACTCACACCGCGTATTAATACTAGGAGAAATCATCTAAAATTCCACGTTAATTCATACGTTGCGAACTATAGATCGAATTCATATTTTAACAGAGTCTTTGATAATTTTAATCGTAAATATTCTGAATATACTGACATACTTCTTGCGAAACCGAATTATTTCAAAAACTTAATTAATAAGATTTTCTTTAACATGTAGTTATAATATAGGTAGGTATACCTACATAAGATTTATTTATTATTTAGTTATATGTTGTATATTATTATATAATTATATCCTAGGGTTGATATGGCTTAGTGTTTTTCCTTTCTTTTCTTCTTTTTTAATAGCTTTAGTTAAAGGAAAATAAAACTGTAATTAGAAAATTAATAGGCATGTATTCTAAGATTTTAACTCTTACTGTATTATTTTTCTTTTTGTAAGTAATGATGTTTCTATCTGTGAAAACTGATTAAGGCATAATTTGTTCTAAATTTATTAACTAATATTTATTTTTGTATATGCTGTTTGTTTTCCTTGAATTATAAAAATAAAAATAAAATAAAAATAAATTTGACAGAAAAATGGTATATATGGTCACAGATAATAAAATACTATACTAATAATGGTAAAATGGCTACAGACGGAGCCTATAGATTTCATTCGTTACCTAATGAAACGCATTAAATTTTTCACTATAAATATGAAACTCATCGTGTTGAAAGGCATAATCATCGAATTCTTAAAGGCATAATTTCATAACGCATACTTTATTTGTCTTAAATTTGCAAGGCTTCATCGATAGCCATAATTTCAATAAGCATAGCATAAATTCAACGGGGTAATAAGTATATTTATTTTGAAGTTAGGTCTGTGAAAATAAAAAAAAAAAACTTTTCTGGCGCTTCGCCGGCCGCTGCCGCGGCACGCTCGCTCCTTTGCTCGCTCGGCTCACGCGGCGTTTTAGTCACTGTTCTAACCTAACCTAACCTAAAACGACTGTTAGGATTTCTTGGCTCCTTTGCTAGGGGATGCTGTCTCCTTCAAAGTGATAGCATCACATTCAAACACTAGTTAAACACAAGCTAAACAGTGTTTTGTAGTAAGACCGAATGTGTTTATTCGTTCACATAGTAGTATAATCACCAACTACCAACTATGCAGTAAGACAATTCCTCGTTCTTTCGAAGTTAGTAAAAAATGTGTGTCGGGGGGCGCCTACGAGGTGCTTGCCTAGGGCGTTCTCCACGTTTAATCCGCCTCTGATAACAACGATTGAGATGTATGCAAATAATAGGTCTTTACATATGAAATTGCCGTTTTTTTCTTTTGTACATATAACTTAACAACTTTTATAATATTAGAAATATATAATTTCTTTAATATTGCGTTACATTAAGACCGTATCGAGCAACTTTTGATAATTTAATAACCACGATATTTGATTATTTACATAGAAAAAACTTATTCCGAAAGTTACGACTATTTTTGTTTCCAGAATTTCGTACTTTATTAGTTGTAACTTAGTGAAAAAAAAATTTTTTTCTCTTAACGAATGTGTCATTTAGTAGTTAAAATGTCCATAAATACGTGTGTAAAATTTTGTAAATTTACATAATATTAGTCGTTAAATAATAACAAAAACGTTAGTATGGAAAAAAAATAATTACAGAAATCTCCATACAAAACGGCAATTTCATAGGTAAAGACCTATTATAACGACCACAGCATTTTAAATAGTACCTACTTAATTATTATAATTTATCCGGTAATTTTGTAACAAGTATGAGTTGACAACGTATTTTGTGGACTTTTTGTATAATGACTAGTAATTTTGAAATTCCAGATGTTTGTCTCAAGTTGAAGATTTAATAGAAGTTTACAAGAAAGCTGGTAACCCGGTCGCTGGAATTATTGTTGAACCTATTCAATCCGAAGGTGGCGATTACGAAGCCTCGCCGGAATTCTTCCAGAAACTTCAGAATATATGCAAAACGGTAATCGTTTTACTGAAAATTATTGACGATTTTAAAAAGTAGCACAAATAGTTAATTTACAATACTTACATACCTACTACTCGTTGTCACTTATTATAATCGTTGAGTTTTCCCGTCTTAATCAATTGAAACTTTGCTCAATTGACCGTCGTCTGTCGGTACGGTAGGAGGTAATGGCTGTTCAGCACAGCACATTGATAAATACCTACAATGGTTCGGCAACATTTAATTAACTAGTCCTTTCGACGTTTAAACTAATATTACATCTTACTTAACAAAAATAGGCAATAATTGCATTTTAAAACTTGTTGCAGAAAGGAGTAGCGCTGATAATTGACGAAGTCCAAACGGGCTGCGGTCCCACGGGCAAAATGTGGGCCCATGAACACTTCAACCTGCCCTCACCGCCCGACGTTGTCACCTTCAGCAAGAAGATGCTTACCGGAGGGTTTTACTACAAAGAAGAGTTTAAGTACGTACTACATCTCAGATCACATAATACTATACTAGGTTAGATATGCCAAGGGGGCGTGGCAGGCGTCGCAGGGACCTGATCAAACGATTAACATCGTCGGTTGATTCTTTTTGACGTCATCAGTTGTCATTCAGCTGTGCTGAGAATCGTTTCTCTTAATCATTCTCAAAATGCCGGTTTGTGCTATTATTACATATCGAAATTATTGCAGCAACATAAATACCGCAAAAAATGGAGTAACCTACCACAAGCAAGCATTAAAATATCAATAATTATTAATGTTTTACCGAATTTTAAAATATGTAATGTAAACAAATCAATAAGTTCATAAATTTTATTAAACCATATCCATTGATAGTTTTTTTGTTGGACTGTTCAACTTCTTCCTTCAAAAGTGCAATGGATCGACTAGTTATAGATAGAATCGTTGCAAAGAGTAAAATGCGTTTACTCTTTTTCTATGACTAGAGACGCGCGTTGAGGTTCGGCTGTTTTATCGATATATTTTTTTTAAGCAAGTACTTTTGTATACGATGTTGGAAGTGAAAAGTTTTTTGTATAATCATTGTGGATTTAAATGAACCAAAACTAAGTATATAAATTAAGCTTAAACTTAACAAGATATGAAATTTATTTACTTATTCTAAAAAATATATTGCGATTATCAAGTAAGTAAGTAATTTAGTTATTTATTTTTTTCATTTTTATCATTTCTTCATAAATAGTAAAACAAAGTAGCTTCCCGCCGTCTGTTACTCGTAGATCTTTAAAATTACTCAACGAATCTCATCAATTTTATCATCTCCAACCGGTGAGTAAGTAATTGTCAGGCAATACTTAAAACACATAACCACGCTATAACATCGCACCACTTAAATAACCGGCGCACCAGGCTAGTATAATATAAAACTTTATTATACTAGCCTGGTGCGCCGGTTATTTAAGTGGTGCGATGTTACAGCGTGGTTATGTGTTTAGGCTCTAATCGTTTCCAGGATTCAGGTTTTATAAAGTTCCCGAATTTAAAAGAAAATTTATGTATTTTTACTAAAATATAAACCTTAGCAGGGCACTAAGCACATTATGACCATCACTGCTTGTGATGCTGCTGCAGCAGCAGAAGCAGAGATATTAATAATTTTAAAAAATTAAGATGAATAAAACTGAATAAAGTACAGGCTCGTTTTTGAGAAAAGGCATACTTAGGTACCTATATTCTTTAATAAAGTTCCACAAGATGTAATAGAACTTCCCTTGAATAAATTAAAAATAAAAAGGTTAAAAATAAATCCAGCTTCAAAAAGTACCTGTCAACTGAAAAGAAAAAAATAATGTCTTTTAATTACCTACACCTCAAAAAGGTAGGTACTTTATTGATCATGATTCATGATTCCGCGTATTGTCAAAACAAAAATTAAAAATACCGAGAAAAAAGAGATTCAAGAACATTGTCTGAAAATTGTTGATTAGTTTAGAGTACTTTATATACAAGTAAGTACCAATATTTTGTTATATGGTTTATTATTATATGGTTTTAATTTCTTGACAGACAGACGAACAGACAGACAGACAGTTAATTATTTAATTACAAATGTATAGTTTTCAGATTTTTCCCTGTACTTGTAGTTTACGATTATATTACTTGCCAAATTTCAAAGTTCTAGGTCAACGGGAAGTGCTCTATGAATTTTGATTCCCTTGAGAGTGTCGAAATATGCCTTTTTTGCGGCATAAACGGCCATATCCTTTTTTGACGTTAACTTAGAAGTTTGATTTTTTCAGCTTTAAGGAACCGTAGACCTTAGTATATGGTTTTAATTTCAACTCGATACCTCCACGCGTTCCCGAGATAAAGAGTTTTGACAGACAAACGGACGGACAGACAGACAGACAGACAGACAGACAGACAGACAGACGGACAACAAAGTGATCCTAGGGTTCCGTTTTTTTTTACTTTTGAGGTACGGAACCCTAAAAACGTGAAAATATTAAACTTTTAGAGTCGCTTGTAGTTAGTCCTCTTGGTATAAAAGTTTGATGGGCAAGTCCATTTAAAAAGTACTAGCGGCCGCCCGCGGTTTCACCCGCGTGGTTCCCGTTCCCGTGGGAATATCGGGATAAAAAGTACATATAAACCTTCCTCTTGAATCACTCTATCTATTAAAAAAAAACGCATCAAAATCCGTTGCGTAGTTTCAAAGATTTAAGCATACAAAGGGACATAGGGAAAGAGAAAGCGACTTTGTTTTATACTATGTAGTGATAAATAAATATTACCTACCTTTTTTAGTCCGTAAAATGTTTAGCTTTGTCTAAGAAACCATTTTGATAAATACATACGTAATATACTTAGCTGCCGAACAAATTCGTCCACACTTGTAACATTTTGGCGTGTCCGAACACCGTGTCTTTATCATGCATTGCTAGTTTTGTTGGGCATGCGCTGTGGTAATGCTGTATCAAAGAGACAATGTATTATAAATTATAGATATTATTAAAAATAGTTATATAGATATTATTAAAAATAGTATCGATAAAAATTTAAAGCCTAAGTTTAATAAACGTTACAATTTTAATCGGTGCAACTATAAAAAAGTAAAATCTGAACTTAATCTCATTAACTGGAAGGAGCTGCTTTCAACGGATGACGTTGATAAATGTGTAGATATATTTTATGAAAAACTCGAGGATATCATATCGAAAAACACACCAGTTTCTAGAAAGAGGTCGAACAGATACCCCATTTGGTATAATAAGGCATTAATACACTGTATATATGAAAAGAAAAAATATCATAAGAGGTTCAAAATGTTCTCAAACCCTCGAGATTATGACACTTTTTCTTTACTGCGTCGCAGATGTAAGTCTCTCATTTCTGAATGTTATAAAACATTTCTGTCTTCTATTGAAGAGTCCTTGAAAAATGACACGAAAATGTTTTGGCGATACGTTAATGCCAGGAAAGGTGGCTCCACTATACCTCACACAATGTCTTACAACAGCAAGTCGTATTCCCATGGTCAGGGCATCTGCGAGCTCTTTTCCGAGTGCTTTGGGTCGGTTTACGATACTCCTTCCATAACTCAATCTTGTGGTTTAATCGATATGCCTCCAGTTCATGGCATGTGTTTACAAGAGATACAGGTTAGCCAGCGAGATATTTTTTTAAAAATTAGGCAGCTGGATGCACGTAAGGGTCCTGGCCCAGATGGAATTCCTCCGATTTTCATAAAAAATTGTTCTGAGGAACTATCATTTCCCCTGGCAATTATTTTCAACAAATCTATAACGTCAGGTGTTTTCCCCACGCGTTGGAAAGTTGCTCATGTTGTGCCAATATTCAAATCTGGAGACAAAACATCGTGTACGAACCATAGGCCAATAAGTATGTTGTCTTGCATGGCTAAGCTGTTTGAATCATAGGCATTTGATCCGTTATATCACCACCTTGGTACCTTTTTATCCGAGAAGCAACATGGATTCATAAGAAAAAGATCCACGCTAAGTAACCTTTTAGAGTTCAAGAACTACCTTTGCCAGGTGTTCGCGTCTGGAGGCCAGGTTGATGCTATCTACTTGGACTTCAGCAAGGCGTTTGATAAGGTTAGCCATTACCTGCTTAGCCTGAAGCTAGAGCACTATGGGATCCACGGTTGTCTGCTTAGATGGATTGTTTCATATCTGAGCAATCGAACTCAGCTCGTTACCTTGAAGGGTTATTCTTCAGCATCTGTGCAGGCTACTTCGGGAGTTCCACAAGGGTCACACCTAGGGCCACTCCTTTTTCTCGTTTATATAAACGATTTGATTTATCAGTTATCATGTCCCTCTCTTCTTTACGCTGATGACCTCAAAGTCTTCACTGATGTCAGAGACGTAAGGCAGTGCATAGCTCTCCAAAATGACCTCAATATCATCTCTGACTGGTGCTCATACAACATGATGAACCTTAACGTGAAGAAGTGCTGTATTATTTCTTATACTAGAAAGAAAAACAAGATAAACCAAGAATATTGCTTGCAGGATCAAGTTTTGGATAGGAGAGACGTGGTAAGGGATTTAGGCGTGCTTTTTGATGAGCAATTAACTTTTCGGCCTCATTACTCACATATCACAAAGAGGGCTAATAAATTATTAGGTTTTGTAATTAGGTCAACTAAAGATTTTAAGAGGCCTAACAGCTTATTATTCCTTTTCTCTAGCCTTGTGAGAAGTGTGCTTGAATATTGCTGCCCAATTTGGTCTCCATATTTCAATGTTCACGAAGAAGCCATAGAAAGAGTCCAAAAACGCTGCCTAAGGTATGTTTCGAGAAAATATAACTTTGGTAAGCGTATCAATAGCTACAGTGAGAGGCTGTCAAAATTTGACATGATTTCTTTAAGTAACCGCCGCAAAAGGTATGATCTGCTTTGCCTTCACAAAATTCTGCATTCAAATATTGACTCTGCTAAGTTGCTTTCCACAATTAATATAAATACCAGGCATAGGTCTCGTTGCCCGAATACTTTTTTGATTCAGATTTATAAGAACAACACCTCATTTTATAACCCTATTGTAAGAATGTGTCGCACATATAATGAGCTGAATCGTATTCATAAGAATATTGATGTCTTCAATAATAAATACTCAAACTTTAAAAAAATTGTGTCAGACATATTTCAAGGGGTCAAATGCCTAAAAATTGGCATCTTTGAAGCAAAATATCTAAATATCTGTCTATTAAATTCAAATAAAAAAAATTGTCAATGAAGAACGACTACCTAATAAACATTTTTTGATTTTTTGAAACATTTTTAATTGAAAGAAATTGTATTTTCTTAAACCACTTTTTATAAAAAAAATCCCCAATGAATCCCTATTTCACTCATAAATTGCAAAATTTCTCTAAATCGGCTCAAGCTTTTTATTTAGTTTTTATACCAATCGAAAGGTCTTAACGATGCGAATAATTTTAATTGAGAGTTTTATTATTATTCCGTATTTAACTGGTGAAAAGTAATTTTAACACGAAAATTGAAGTGTATTCGCGCGAGAGTGCCTGCCCCGTCGCCCTGTTATCACCCGCGAGCCCTGCCGGCAGTCAGTTTCGGTATTTCATCGAGAGTGGACTGCGCGCCGGTTTCGGAGCGACTTCAGTAAATAATTTTATAGATTTTGAAGAGTTTACACTCATTTGTACATAATAACTGTAAATACTGCTTTTATGCAAAATTATTGTTTTTAAGTAATCATAGAAAAAATATGACTAGACGGTTAAGATTAGATGACACTACGACATATTTTTTGTCCTTTGGACTGAGCGCCGACAGGATGCAGTCGCGCTCATGTCAGAGTTAGTGATTTCTTTTTCTTGGGATGTGCTCAAAAGAAAATGCAAGTACAGTATAGTGTAGTAACAGTACCTAGTTACTTTGCATGTGGCGAATTAGGCTATACAAGGTACCTATTTTTTTTTATCATCCCGGATAATTTTAGGGATTATTCTACTCATGAAAACAAACAAGTTTTATTACGTGACCTACACTGAAATCGCGATAAAAAAATCAGCTGTTCCATACAAGTAGATTACACCCTAAAATTATCCGAGGTGATAAAAAAATTTAAGTGTATCTATTGCCAAACTTCATCAAAATTGGTTCAGTAATTATACGTAGTGTCCGACCGCAAGACCTTAAAATCGGCCAAGTGCGAGTTGGACTCGCCTATGTAGGGTTCCGTACCCACTTAACTTACCTATTGCTTAAACCTAGCCAAAATTCTACTATAATTTTTCGTCAGCAAAATATAACTTTGTTTTTCATAGAGTTTGTATGAATGACCAAGTTACATTTGCGGTTTTTGAAAATGTGTTATATCTCAAAAAGTACATACTATATCTCGTTCAAACCAATTTTCGTTGAAAGTTTTTATTAAGATCTACAACATATAATTTTTCACTCTCTTATTTTAAAAGTTAGAGGGGGGGGGGGGGGGGGGGGACACATTTTACCACTTTGGAAGTATATATATCTTTTAAAATATTGACTTTGATAAAAAATTATAAAAGAAACCTAAATATCATTTTTAAATACCTATCTAAAGACACCTTACACTAATATGTATTATGAAAATATTTTTTATCAGTTTCAGTTCCATGTATTTTTTATTTTTTTTATTTTCTATAAAAATCCTAAAGCGGTTCACAGAATATACCTACCTACCAAGTTTCAAGTCTGTAGTCGTTATAGTTTTGGAATAAAGTGGCTGTGACATACGGACGGACGGACGGACGGACGGACAGACAGACAGACAGACAGACATGACGAATCTATAAGGGTTCCGTTTTTTTGCCATTTGGCTACGGGACCCTAAAAACGGTACGTACCCGAACCAATTTTCCGCGTCAAACCGTTCTCGAAAAACCAAATTGAGTTAGGTACCCTAAACAAATAACATACATTATGGATGAACATGAGCGGAAAGTAAAAACCTATGTGTACTTTCGATGTACAAGTATTTATCTTAATTTTTAAATCAATGAAACCTACTGGTAAAATAAATAGCTTTTAACTTTTTTTCATACATCACCACTTCACCAGATTGCGCGATACTCCAGCAGGAAAGTAGCTTCTACAAGAAAACGAGTTGATAAACCGAACAAAGCGGAATGACAACAAAATATTTGTATTTCGTAAAAAAAAACATACAGTCGCGTTCGTTTCTTTTCATGCGTTTTCATATTTCTGTTGGTCAGTATGGGTAAATAGTGCATTGATATTGAAATAGATAGTCTGATTCATTATTCTTAGAAATTCTTACCTCTTAATTTAGTCGGCATACAATACCTCAAAAATGGTATTGGGAGGTTAGTAGGGCATAGAAAAGTATGCCTCTTGGGGTAAATTATAAGTTTATACACGATAATTTTTTAATCAGTGCACAAATTTTTAAGATTGAATCGGTAAGTGATCAACTTTCTCCTAGAAATATAAGTCAAATCGAAGTATGACAAAAAAAAATTGACTCTTCATACAAATCGGACCGATCAAGTGATTGATTTACTATGGGCAGTCCAAAAATTTTTGTCGTATTTTGACCATAAAGTTAATATACCTATCGGAATAGAGAAACAAAGGGGCTGAGCGAGCGGGATGTCACTAGCAACAACGCTGTGAGATAAAAGGAGATGCGTGATGCGACGTAACAGAACCGTTTTTGGCTACTGTTTGACAGTTCGTCAGCACTTATCAGCACGCTGAGAATTTAGGTATTGTATTTTTTTCGGATTTTACGTGCAATCTTAGATATTTTTAGCCAAAAGTGTGATAGAAACATGGTGACTTGCTCAGTTATTGATTGTTGTACAACACAATGAAATAACCCCGCAAAATGTTCATTTCTTAGGTAAATTATTCTAAACCGACACCTCCCTTCCTAAGGTTTATTTTTGCTAATGCGCTTCGATTTTAAAGCACGAAGTGTGTTAATGCTCTTCAATAAACATTTATTTATGTAACAAGCAAATATTGATTACACATAATGCAGAATTTACGAATATTTTGTGTAAAGAAATAATTTTCGTTTTACAGGGCTGTATCAAGTTATCGATATTTCGTGTCCACTGTCTTTCACGCGGTAAACGAATATGTATTAGGTACTGTTATTAAAGTACCTATATTACGTTTAGATATGAATTACCTGGGAATGTAATCACATTTAAGATACTTAACTGATCCATAGGTATCAGTTTTTGGCTGTTAGAATAGGTACCTATACTATCATTAGTAATATAAGTATCTTTCAGATTTCATACTACCTTGGATACCAGAAACACATGGACTAAATTGATTATATGCAGTAAGCATTTTGATGAAAAATATTTCCAAACGCGAGTAGTGAAACGTACTATCAATTTGTTGGTGTGGAAGCACTATCAGTGCTTCCACACCAACAAATTGTTCAAAGGATTGTGCGAAGCATGGCCGGGTCGCTAGTGTATAATAAATGATTTAAAATCTCTTCGGAGTTTTTCTTAAATTAATATGCATACTTCACCGCAGAATCGTAGTTTTAGCCATGCAAAATACCTTCCCATCCTATTTTAGTTATATTCATAATATTACTAGGTATATATTAATATATTATTATTAGAAGACCTCCGTGGCCGCGCTAGTGGTGTACGCGCCGGTTTCAAGGTGCCGCTATCTCTAGAGGTCCCGGGTTAGATCCCTGGAGGGCTACCGCGAAACTTTATGGTTGAATGTGTAAAACAAATTCAACCAAGAAAAGAAATATTAAGAATTTTTAATCCACAACGGGGTAGCACTTAGTCTTCATCATACCTGATGTTAAGTGATGATAAGGCTGAAGGTGGAACGGCACTACTCCCGGAATCCTCCTTTACTGAGGAACTGGCTATCTTATTTCTAACTGCCGGAATCTCTCTGTCTGATCCCTAACTTTTTTCAAAATATTCTATAGCCTATGTTAATTAGGGATAATGTAGCATTCTAAAAGTGAAAGAATTGTTGAAATCGGTCCAGTCGTTTTTGAGTTTATTCGTTACATACATGAATACATACAAATCTTTTCTCTTATTATTATTATTATATATAGGGAAAGGTGTACATAATGATCCCTCGAGGTAAAATGATTCCCTACAGTTTCAACGAAAATACTAGTGCCATCTTTGCGATTTATTGGCTAACGTCTTCCCTATACTTCACTCAGTAGCCCAATAAAGTGTCATGGCGGTGTGAGTACAGTGCGTCGATTTATTGCAAAAAATTGAAAATACCTGTCTTCGATCTAAGATAAGCCTGCAATCAAAGTTAAATTGTTGAAATTCTTTTGTGGATATGTGAATGAAAGTTTTCCTGGTAGTTTTAATTGATATTCAGTAACATTTGAAACTCGTTTTGATCTCACCAAGATAATGTTTTGAGGTCAAACTTCGACAATTCTTGTAAATTCAACATTCGGGGTAAAACGATCCCCTTTAGTAGTAATAAAACGATCCCAGGAATAATTTCACCAAACTTGAAAAACAATTTAAAATTAGTCATGTTTTTTATTGTATTCCTACCTATTTGTACTTTTTACAGATCATGCCACGTACATTCAAAGAAAAACCTACCGACAAAACTGGGAGTGAGGTTTCTGTACGACAAGACAGTTTTCTGTACCCGTAATGGTTCTAAAAACAAAAAGGCAGTTTGTGCAGTTTGGACAGTAAACAAACGGTGTTTACTAAGCATGAGAGAGAACTCGTTGAGCACATAAAATATATTGACCCAAAAATGTATGGGTTAACCAAACAAGATAGTATGGGATCGTTTTAGACACCTAGGTGTACAAAATGATCCTTTATTAGAGGTTTGGAAAATCTCTAATAAATCTAAAGATATAAAACCAAACTGCAATAATGGCATGCCAGTATAACAAACAATACTTAAATGACTTACCCAAAACTTTTTCAATGTTTGCTTTTACTATAATATTTTGGATACAGTAACCGATTTCCCTTAGGGGGATCATTTTGGACACCTTTCCCCTAATATAAAAGTAATAAGTATAGTATAAGTGTAGATGCACTAAATTTAAGCACGAACTGTTCAGTTAACTCGTTTCCCTTTAGAAGCTTCTTTCGTGCTGGAGTAACGCACACTCTGTGGTAGAATAGCTTAGTGATTTATTAGCCCGTAGGTTCATTGATTTATTAAAACAAAGATAAATTCTTGGGGTACATCGAAGGTACACATAGGTACAACTTCTGCCGTTCTCGTGGGCTGCGTAGTTTTTAGGGTTCCGTATCCAAAGGGTGAAAACGGGACCCTATTACTGAGACTTCACCAGGCTGTATCTCATGAACTATGATAGCCAGATAGCTATAGCTATAGATAGAAATTTTCACAGATGATGTATATCAGTTACCGCTACAACAACAAATACTAAAAACAGAATAAAATAAATATTTAGGGGGCTCCCATACAACAAACGTGATTTTTTTGCCGTTTTTTGCTCGACATTAATAACTGCAGCAGGTAGAAGCTTGATATATTCATAGAATATTTAGTTACTTATACACTTATTCACTTCAAAAGTAATATAATAATTAAAATAAAATAAATAAAGGGGAACTCCCATACAACAAACGTAATTTTTTTGATGGTACGGAACCCTTCGTGCGCGAGTCCGACTCGCACTTGGCCGGTTTTTTCCTAATCGAAGATTCGCTCTGTACCCGCCAAATATAAATGTAGGTACATTACGTTTCATTATGTTCGAAAAAACATACATAACAAGCTCGTCAATTGAATTTATAAAAACTATTATTACTTATACGTAAGTGGGTACGCATTTTTAACTAACATATCAAAGCTAGCTAGTACGCACTGGTACCACTGTTTTATAGTTCTTAAATTGGAGTACTTAAAGTCTTGGCCGGTTCCTACATAACGTGGAACACTTCTAAACCTAAAGAACAGTCTAAAGGGATTTAAAAAAAAAAAACAAAATCCGCCACTTACGATTTATTAAATATTAATATACTTAAAGCCTGACTAGAAAAAATAAAAACCTTTCACCTCCTCACTGTTACAAAATGGCAAAATAGAAAAATTTTTTTCGCTACATTTCCTTTTTCATTTTCTGGTCATGCTTTACATACATACATACATACTAAATGGTTAAGTTAAATAAAAGCTTGTATGTAAGTAAAATGAATTTCGGCCGACGAATTGTTTTGGCGTCCACAATATACCGAAGGAAGACACGCATGACTCGGTGATGCGCATCTAAAATAGGCAGTATTCCAGAACATAATACTTATTCCCTCTGCACTTAACTAGTCATTGAACTATTCTTAGCAGTACTGAACATTTCCGCTAGATGGCGGCGACGTCGGCAAAAGAATATGCGAGCTCCAAATCGTCAAGGTCACTCACTCCTCTTAAGACCTTAACTCGGAAGAGAATTGAGTACCTATTGAACTCTACTCCAATTTTTTTAATTTTTTAGTTTTACTTATATTTCATATTTTCTTTGCTTTGTTTGAATATTTAGAATAATTTTTCAGTTAGCAGTTAGTTCAAAGTTAGCATGCTGTGTACACTAAATTTAGATTATTGTCTTGTTTTTATCTTTTTGTAAAATGTGTTTTTTATTGTTTTGTATTGACCATAATCTGTCAGTGTACCTATTTAAAATAAATAAATAAATAAAAATAAATAAAAAATAAAGACACGGTGTTCGGAGTCGCCAAAATTTTACAAGTGTGGACGCACTTTTACGCGTTGCATACAACTACGAAAGCGTGACGTAATAATTTCGAAGCCGTTAGTATGGAGCGTTTTTGGGCGAGTCCAATGTGCGTGCATTTCAATCTGTGATATCTCGGGGAGTTTTCATGCTAGCAAAATAATTCTTTTACCAATGTTTATATTTTTAGGAGATCATTGTATATTACATGTATATTAAAAAAAAATGTCATAGATAGATAGATAGATAAGTTGTTTATTTCCATAACATACAACACACAGATGATAAATAACTTCATAGAGGAACATACAAAAAAAAATACTGAACTGTGTGCCGCATCGAGGCAGAAAAAGGCAAAAACTCACTGATGCCTTTGCTTTGAATTAAAGCAAAGCACTGATTTTCAGTTTTTGCCCAGTAAGCGCGTGGTCGCATGTGACGACACAGACGTGTATGTAAATATTAGAAAATAGAGAAAAAAAAATTAAAACATAAAACATAAATTAAAAATTGCATTATTATTACAATTATTATTAGTTACTTTATATAATAATTATTATCAATATATAAGCATTCACTGCTGTTAGTTATTATTATTATCATCATTTACATTAATTAGTATTAGCATTAGAATTAGAATAAGAATAAGAGTCATCATGCCTATTCTCATAGAACTTACTTTGGGTAAGATATTAATTCATGTGCTTAGATTATAAGAAATTTATTTACACCTACCGTAAACTGCTGCAACTTTGCACGAAATTTATGGTTTTTTGAAAATATCTCTTCAAGTATTTATTATCTGTGTCCATGTTTACATTAGCGGTCTAATTGGAGATCTATGCCATAAATCTTAAGGTTCATAACGCCGAAACTGCTGTTAAATTGATCCCCAGAAACCGTCAAAGTTGTAGGCAAAATTGTGATGAAAAGCCTCAACTTTGCCTAGAAGATTATTAGCAAAAATACGAGCCGCATTTAAAAACTGATCTTAATTATAGAGCCATAAAGAATGTGTTACCATAAAGATGTGCATGGGTTACCACATAGAACCATCAATTTAGTTTTCTGGCAAGCAGGCAAAGTTGGCCACAAGCAGGCACAGTTTGAGCAGTATCAGTAAATATTTTCATAGTAAGTTTTAAGCATGGTTAGGGTTGCTCCAAATAGAAAAACACAAAATGTAAAAGACTAAGTAGGTATATTCAATAAAAACAATTAAAGTTTTTTTGTACCATCACGTGGAATACTCTTTTAACCAAAACAAACGTTATAATAGGGTCAATCAAACAAATCTGACAGGAATAAACTAGTTTTCTTTATTTAAGTTTTAATAAGTCAAATTAAAATCACAAAACAAAAGTAACAAATAATAGTATATTAATATACCTTATATGCCACTATGGACACCAACAAAAGATGTATCATTCTATATAATATAAATTATTTTTGCAAAAAGTGAAATAAAATGGTAAGTATAACAAAACCTACACGGACCAAGTAGGAGGTTTAATAAAAAAGACTGGTGTACGCAGTGACAAAAATACTTACGCCTATTTCCCACGGGGTAGGCAGAGACTATGGATCGCCAACTGCTACGATCCTTGCACAATTCTTTCGCTTCATTCACATCCATCAATCTTTTCATTTCATACATGCCCATGAAATGAAAAGATTGATGGATGTGAATGAAGCGAAAGAATTGTGCAAGGATCGTAGCAGTTGGCGATCCATAGTCTCTGCCTACCCCGTGGGAAATAGGCGTAAGTATATCTATGTAATAGATGTAAATATATCTTTTTTTTAAATAACTAAACAAAACATACCTATACGTACTGCTAAAATCAAAACCCTCCAAACGCTTCACTGTAGTTGAGTAACTAGTGACAACCCTAGGACTAGGCAAACTTGAGTCACTAAGTGACCGAGAAGCCTTCACAACATTGCCTACCATCGTTCTAGTCGTAAATGATCACATTTACAAGAATAACCATTATAAACATGAGAAAGAGCACATTTGCTTACCCCGTAAACACTAAGAAAGCTGAAATTCTCGATTTTTCCAATGAAAAACAAAAAGTTTTGCACTGACTTAAAAAACGTGCACACTTCTTGTGACCGTTGAAAGGTGCCAGACAAAAAAGTGACGGTGTTGCCACAACGAATAATAATGAAATGGGTTGCCATTAAAACGAAGGTTTTTCTCCCATTATCAAAAGTAAAAAATAGATGGCGGTGGTGAAGTTATGTTAGTTTTAATAGATTAGGCAAAGTTGAAGCTAAGGGGCAAAATTGCAGCAGTTTACGGTACCTATTTATTTCTTCACGCGATGTCTATGAAAATCCTACACATAAAAACTATTTGAATTAAATAGCTCTTAATAAATTTTTCATATGATTACAGGGCACCACATCCCTACCGAATTTTCAATACGTGGATGGGAGATCCGGGAAAACTTATCCTTTTAGAGCGCGTGCTGAAGGTTATCGCGCAAGAAAATCTACTATCGTTGGTACAGAAAACAGGGAACGTGCTGAAAGATGGTCTGCTCCAATTAGAAAACGAATTTCCACATCTGATAAACAGCGTAAGGGGCCGTGGTACATTCCTAGCATTCAACGTCTGCAACGCTGAAGCCAGGGATAAAATAAACAACAATTTGAAGAGTAACGGTTAGTTATACGTCCTCATATACTTACCCAAAATAAGCTTTGAACCCATTTTAATACAAATTTATCGTTCGTAGGTAGGTACGTGTTTTAACGCGAACGCTCTTGACGAGCACGTGCAAGGGCAAGGCATCAGGTCGATTAATCATATGCATAGGTCTGTGGGCAAGGTCTTGGAAGTACATAGGTATAGTCATGTCTGTTCCGGTGACATCCCTGACAGAGGAGCCACTTGCAATACGAAATTAGCTGTCAAAATAGACTGTCGTATGAAAACTGTTTTAGTTCCAAAGATTATCACCGGAACAGAAAACGTTGTCGCACTGTATCTACGCATTTTTCGAAAATGAAGAATGCAATCGTTTCTCTTTTATCTATACTATCCATACTAATATTATAAACACGAAAGATTCGATTTTTTGTTTGTTGTTTGTAACGTATTAAACTTAAAACTGCTGGACCGACCTAAATTCTTCCCGATATTCCCACGGGAACGGGTACCATGCGAGTAAAACCGCGGGGAGCCACAACTTACAACCTAGAAGAGCAACATTTGAACATAAGCATTAATTTGTACAATTCTGTTTTTTTGTTTAAATTGATAATTATCTTTTTAGGTGTGCTCGGCGGGACTTGTGGGGAAACTGCCATACGATTGCGGCCTGCACTTATATTTGCTCCGAAGCACGCTGAAATTTATTTAGATGCTCTGCGGAAAACTCTGAAGGAGTTGTAAAAATAAAAAGACTTCCAACACAACTGGATGTTATGCATTAAAATTAAAAATATAGCAGCAGCTAGCAGTTTTAGCTAGTGTCTTGTCTGTCCAACTAAATTATGTTCAAAATTTTAAGCAATAAGCGTAATGTGCCATGAAGTATTATCTACTATTTTGTTAAATTGTTACTTTATTGTTTTTATTGTTCTGAATTTTTTTATTAATATAATTGTCAATTATAATAAAGTTCACTATGTATAAGTAACTGAAACCAGTGAGATGTACCTAGGTAATTGATATTCCTCATTACGTCTTCCATTAATTATATGTAATTTTATGAAACTATATACCAGCTTTTTATTTTTACTAGGTAGTACCTACTGGGAACCTTTGCTTGCTGACTCACTTCCATTTTTCCAAGATAAATCCTCAAAAAGTTTATAAAAAAACATACTACAGTAAAATTGTCACACTTACTGCCGCACTCAGAGACGTCAATTAACTTTAATCTCTTTCTGTCTCTTTTTAACCGACTTCTAAATCAAAAAGGAGGAGGTTCTCTATTCGTCTGTATGTATGTTTTTTGTTTTTTTTTTGTGTATGTCCACCGATTACTCGAAGACGGCTGAACCGATTGAAATGGTTCAAACGTTATTACATCAGGTTGGTTTCCAAGTTGGTCCCATTTTTTGAAATTTTGAAATCGGTTCAGTAGTTTTCAGGAAATCTTGAAAATACTGTCGTTTTCGTTACCACTTTATGTGAATTTAATACGTATCTTTAGGCATAACTCCTTTGTTTATTAACCGATTTAGATGATTCTTGTTTTGTTAAAAAGGGGATACCTCAAGGTATTTTAACCGACTTCGAAAAAGGAGGTTTTCAGTTTGATCACATACCTATTTACCAGAAAACACGTAAATTGCCTGCACGATGCACTAAAAAGAGTGAAATAAAAATTATTTTTAGAAAAAAATAAAACCGCCTTCAAAAAAACCACATCAAAAAAGTAAGAAATAATTCCTTACCAAATAAATAACGTAAGTACTTTGAAGTCGGGCGGGTTTTAACAAAAACAACAAAAAAATGTACATGTTTCACGCCCGACTTCAAAGTACTTACGTTATTTATTTGGTAAGGAATTATTTCTTACTTTTTTGATGTGGTTTTTTTGAAGGCGGTTTTATTTTTTTCTAAAAATATTTTTTTATGTCCAGTATTGATAGTATAAAGGAACGATAATTTAATGCTAATTAAATTTAACTGACGCATGGCGTCGTCTGAGTGCGGCAGTTAGTACGATAAAATTAATTGGTAGTTTTTTATGTCATACGGGGAAACGCATGAGCTTCGTGTCATCACGTGTAGTTGGATTGGAGATGAATCTCCAACTACAGGATCACAACAATGCATGCTGACAACATTGTTGGTTGATAAAGCGACAGACTTGATTATGATGGTGGTTGTCAGCCAGGTAGACTTGGCAAGAACAAGTCCCACCAATATCAAAATCAATTTACAATAATAGCATCTACACACGTTCCGATCCGACCGCCGATTTGGTCTGCTCCAGACCAAATCTGGACGTGTGTAGCGTAGTCGTCCGACCATAATTATTATTATTCGTGTTTGACGCGGTCGGCCGGATTTGGTTCGCACGAACTTCACTTCCTACCAAATCGGAACGTGTGTAGGCTTCCGACCGGACCAACTTGGCAGTGTTGACAATTTTGGAGGTTTTCCCCTAGATTTAGGGAGAAAATATGTAAAAGCGGAAATATTTAAAGCAGGTAAAATTACGTTTAAGGGGTTTTCAGACGATTCAATTTAATGCTCGTTCATCAGTTTTACGTATAACTGAACAAACGAAAGATCTAAATATGGCCATTTAAGCAAAGATTCCTTAATCTATTTTTTTTTTTCGTTGATTGTATTTAAAAACTCACAATTTTTCGTAAAACTAAATATTAACACACCTTAGCAATTAGTGCTGCTTTTAGTAAATATTTAGCATGTTTTAGTATTTTCATGAAAAATACAGAAAACTAAAATATAGGTAGGTATTGAAATTGAATTCTTTAGACGTAATAAAACATTGAAAACAGAAAATATTTTGCTTTTTAAACTAGGTATCTATTGCAAGCCAATCGATGTTTTCAGTATTTATAAATAATATTAATATTGGGAGATTAGCAGTGGCTGACAACACTGCAACAACAGCTAGGTGCGGCCAGACCAAATCGGAACGTGTGTAGCGCCGACCGATTTGGTGCGGCAGATTTGGTTTGAACGTGTGTAGGCGCGGATCAGATCTGCAGTGAAGTTCGCCCGCACCAAATCGGCGGTCGGATAGGAGCGTGTGTAGCGGCTATTAGGCAAACCCAGGACCTCTGGGTCTGGTACCGGTGGGTTTACCCCATGGCATGCTATAGGTATTACGTTTAATGGAACAGAAGTTTTTTCTACTCTAACATAGTACCTACCATTGCCCTCTACATTGAGCTGTGGAATAAAAATAGTAATTGACGTAGGTAGGTGATTTACCTATGTCGTGCGAACGATTTCCTAATGAGGTATTCGGACTTAGAGAGATGAGACATAATATGAGTGAGCGCTCGTGTCTCATGATTTCATCTTTTTCTTATTGTGTGCATTTCTAATATTTGCCTAAAAATGCACACTTGCTACTTTTAGGGCCCTTCCACACGACGTTTTTCTTGCGCTTGTTTGTAATGATACAAAAGCCACGTTTTTTTAATGCAACCAAGACGCGCTGCCGCGCTGTAAAGGTGCGCCAAGACTTGTAACATTTTCCGAACATTATCCCGTAAAGGTCCGTCCAGACTTTTGTTTGTTTCATGATATCGGACCGGACTACGTGTCATCGTACAGGAATGAGTCACACCATAAGTCACACCAACACATCAATATATGACTATAAATTGCATTTAATGCGCGTACTCGTGCAAGTAATAACAGTTTTTGTTTCATCGAAATCTGTCCAGGATTTCCAAAGTTACAGCGTTGTAAAGTTTCACCAGCTTTTGTAAATTTGCTTTCCTTGCGCGCTATTGCGATGACGTCATGTCGCAGTGACATTTTCGATTGCGGCTGCTGCGGGTGATTTCCGTCCAACTATACCTACATAGAGTCGGTCCGTGCGCAATCTTCGCGCCTGGTGCGTTTTTGGCGCTAGTTACAGTACATTTTCTTCGTTCTAAGGTTATGGTAAATGATTAGTATTCGATTTCGACCGCGCGCAGCCGCACTCTATAACTGTCACCTAGTCCATTTGACGGCTTCGTGTTATTGTTGATCGAAGTTTGACGGTTGCTATTCATATTGACAGAATACCGCCCGCCATTACGAAAGTTGATTTACACCCACTTGCAGGAAGCTCCATTAAAGTTAATGCTTCATTAAGTCTATTGCTGTCACTTTTCGTTGTCAAGAAATAAAAAGTGACAGCAATAGATTTAATGAAGCTTTAACTTTAATGGAGCTTCCTGCAATTGGGTGTTAATCTATTAATCACGAAAATGCAACTTATGTATTTGAAGGTGTTTTTTCACATGGGCTCAATACAAAATTGATCATTGATCGGATGATCTTTGTGATCTTATCAGATTTTGCAAATTTTTTTAAATTATAAAAAATACTAGTTAAATATATATATATTTTCTAAATTGCTTTCTTTTGGTTGGATATGAGGCTATTACCTATCATTTAAGGTATATTTTACAAATAATTATTCAACCGTATCATATCTGGAGGAGCCCAAACTTGGTATGTTTTGAAAATGATTTTTATTTTCATTTAAAACACGTGACTTAAATATAATGATGTGATACATTTTTAGAATTGGCTTAGTAAACCCTTTCATTAGATACCTTACACGATAGGTTTCAGAACAAAAAAATTTTTTTTCCCATAAGTACAAATAAAAGATGACGTCATAACTCCTCTCCTTTTTCGTTTATTTTTTCGTGCTACGGGTCAAATTGATTCTTATGTCCTAAAGATCAATCGTTCCGATTTTCATGCCTTTAACACCATTTGCAGCATTTTACTGAATTTTGGGGTGTACCGCTAGGACTAATAATTAGTATAATTTTTATAATTATTATAAAGAAACGGTGATCGGACCATAGACATAGTATATTCGGACACGCCAAAGTGTATGCAGTGTACGCATGGTGTCAATCGAACTAGGTAGATTGCGTGGCGTAGCACCAGAACCGCTCCGACCAATTTAATAACGTGTTTTCAAAGATGGAATAAAACAAATTAAGATTATATTTAATACCTACTAGCTGTGCCGGCGACTTCGTCCGCGTGGAATAGTGACTTTCGTTCGGCATCATTTTAAATGGTTACCTAATGAAACGCAAAACATTTTTCGCGATAAACATGAAACGCATCGTGTTGAAAGGCATAATCATCGAAAGGCATAATTTCAATAAGCATAATTTATTAGAGATGCGCCGAATAGTGATTTTACCGAATAGGTAACCGAATACCGAATACTATTCGGTTTGATTCTTACCGAACCGAATATTCGGCAGAACTATTCGGTTTAGCGTACAGCAGTTTAGGCGAGCAAGCGTGATTACTTTTGCTCTATGCAAGTAGCCACCAGCCAGCCAACCTTTTGGTGGAAAATTAGCAACATGTGGGTCCATCCAACATGATGGCTATCCAGCTCTTTACATAGGAAGTATTCAACACTGGCTAAATGAGAATTATGTAAGATCTAAAAAAAATGGATTGAAAGGGGACGCTGATGGATTTTTATGTGTGGGGAAGAGTTTGGTGTACAAGTACCAGCTCCGATCCAAAGTGTTGATATTTTGAGACAATAAATTGATGCGGCCGATGAAATAAATCTTGATTCCTAGAACTGGGGCATTTATTAAACATAAGTCTCTAGGGGTGGGCACCTAAAACATGACTCGTGTTAAATAAAAAAAAACTATATTTTTTATCTTTATTGTTCTTCAATGTCATGGTTTCTTATTTTTCTTTTCGTCAATCATATAATTTTAAGTCCCGAGACTGCTTTCTCTGCCATTACGTCTTTTGTTTGGCTACTTTACTTTGAGATATTTTCCCTTTTAGATAGCAAAAAAGATGTACATTTTTTCATTAATGACATTTCCATCTGAAAAAGCCGAAGTCTACCTACGCATTTTAATCAAAACCAGAAACATAAAAAATTGCTGGGAAACGATTTTTTTTGTAAAAAATGGAAAATGAAGTATAAGTAATTAGAAAAAATCGACCCGTCTCACAACCAGCTCCGATGGGACACGAACCCACGACCTTTCGCTATCCGGACGACTGCTCTAACCACTGAGCTACGGAGTCGTTACGAGAAGCGTCAAATTTGAATCAGCGTCGCGGCGTCGCATTGTGAATGCAAAAAAGTAAAAATTTAAATAACTTGATTATTTTTGTGTTAAACAGCGTTTCTATGAACATAAATTAAGAAATAACTTAAAAAAATTGTTTTCATAAAATCATAAGAACCAAAGCTTAAAAGTTACCTCATGTGTATGGAAAGAAAATTTTATCCACAATTAAGTAAATTTTGAGTCTCAAATGCCTATGTCCAGCAGGTGTCAAAGACTAGTTTTGGGAATCATAATTTTAAAGCTTTTAGTATTTTATTAAGACATTATTATCATTATTGAGAGTTACTGAATTAATAACTTTTAATTTCATACAAAAATAGTTATTTTATTTTGTAACATCCTGTATCCGGCGGAAATTAGGGAACAAACCGGCTGATATTAGGGCAAAGACGGCTGGAGTTAGGGTTTTTCGCCCTTCGTGCATTTAAGGTGATATGAATCGCCAACGACCTTTTGGGCGAAGCATAGGCTTGCTATGCGCTCGCACACCGCGTGCCCGCACATCTCCCTCGGTAGTTACAAAGATTAAGCGTGCAGATGTGGTAAGTACTTGTTTAGCTGCCTACACGCCTGTGTGAATTCGGGTCTACGTGACCCGAAATCAAAGAGACTTGGAGGCATATTATGTGATTTATGTATATACTTTTGTTCCAAATAAGGGCAAAAAAAAATAGATTTTCGCTACCTACTTGAAATTTATACCTTATTTCATTGCAACTAACACTATGCACAAAAGATGACTGTAACACTAGTAGTAATTAAATTAAACAAAACTCAACGTTGCGTAATAATTTTAATTTGAAATAGTAGTGTTTGGCAGTATTGTTGCAATTTTGGTGCAGTATAGGATGTACTATGCGATTATTATAAGAATAGGATAGGGACGCCGCCATGTTGTGACGTCAAGCTGTCAAAGTGCTGTCAAGTCAAACTAACTTCACTTCACTTCAGTATGGTGTGCAAAAAAGAAATTTAAATCGTGAATCAGGGGGCTGATCATGTCATAGCTTACGATAAATTAATAATGATGTTCGTGCAAACCAAAACATATGAATAATTTGCAGATAAATACAAATCATTAACTTGATTTTTTCGAAAAGTATAGGACTCATGAAAGTGTGCTTTTACGAAAATGATCAGGTAATTTTAATCTCAATCAAATTAAAATTTTGTGATATTTAACTGCTGAACCCATTTTTTCATACTTATTGTTCTGCGGGGTACTTTAATACTATGCTTCAATAACACAGAATAAATTGAATGTTAATTCTATTTACTGGTTTAATATTTAAATTAAACAGAAATTCAAGTTATGAAAATAATTTTATAATCAACTTTACACTAAAATTGGTAAATTGGGGGTCTAGTGAAAAATTGTATTGGTCTATCATGGTAAAAGGATTGGCCAGCTAGATTATGCACGTTGATTGAAGTTAGATTCGGCAGAATCTAGCTGTTACCAGGGTGCGCCAGGTATTGGTATCACGGGGAGCGATTCAATCAAGCCACTCGGGGAGGCGCCTTTCGTGAATCCGCCAATTGTAAATCAAAACACATTATGCTTGCTAATGCTATTCCACCTCTTCTATTCCATTCATTTGAGAATCATCGTCCCGCTGGTCTGAACTGCTACTGCTACAAAGACATTGAAGACTTTTCCTTCTGACATTGCAAAGTACTGGAGAAATATGCTCTAGTATTTTATCAAAGCTTTGAACAAATACTCAAATACCCGTGCTACACATGTGTCCAAACATTTATTCAAATGTTTGTGCTATGTCTGGCGCTGGCATAACGAGTAGGTGGATTAAAAAAATAAAAAAAAACACGTGTGGCACTCGGGGACTGCCGCGGTAAAGCTATTGCATAAGTAAATAGTGTAATTACATACCAAAACAATTATTCATTCAAAAAAATTTGAACAAAAAGAACGATAGTATTAGCGGAGCATTCCACCTGTGTGTGCGTCATCACGCACACTAATGCCGCCTCGCTCGCTCGATCTGTACGGTGTCGGTGGTAAAAGTTAGTAATTCATTATTCTGTAATAGTTAATCTCAACTACGTACTCCTAGAAACCTATGGATGGAATGAATCCATACTAATCCTACTTCCTACTAATATTATAAATGCGAAAGTTTAGATGTTTGGATGTTTAGATGTTTGGATGTTTGTTACTCAATCACGCCATAACGGCTGAACGGATTTGGCTGAAATTAGGGTGACAGATACTTTGAAGCCTGGAGAGGAACATAGGCTACTTTTTATTCCGGAAAAATATCACATTCCCGCGGGATAACGTCGTGTAGTCCACGCGGGCGAAGCCGCGGGCGGATAGCTAGTATTATAAATGTGAAAGTGTGTTTGTTTGTTTATTTGTTTGTTTGTTTGTTTGTCCTTCTTTCACGTCAAAACGGAACAACTGATCGACGTGATATTTGGTACGGGGATAGTTTGGGAACTTGAGATTAGCATAGACTACTTATTATTCCGGAAAATTAAGTAAAAATGGTAATTTTGTATGAAAAATCGTTTGGCTGTCGTACCTTCGATACAAAACTGTCAGGGACTTTTGTTCACCGACATAGGTAACCTAAAAGTGGAAACTTTTGCTGCGAATGCAACGTAAAAGAAGATTGTTCTGCCCATGAACCTCCTCCTGCCTCCTTGCTAGATCTTAACGAATGAAATAACCGTCGTAATGCATTGAGTTCGCAAAAGTTTCCACTTTAAAGTTAGTCCGGTGGCCAAAAGTGCCTATATTTTATTCAAAGGGGTTGATGCCACTCAGCCAATAGCTTGGTCCAGTTTCTATGTCCAATTGATCAAAATATTTATTTGTCAGGTGCCCATGCCTGGTACATTTGAATTAAGTTCCAAGTCTTCCAATTTCTTTGATCAAATGCACATTGGACAAAGATATTTGATGAGTAGACTACCGTAGTCTCTGACGCTGACGTCCGACGCTGACGCTCGTTATGAAATACATAGAAACCAGTAGTGGCGCGGGCGCCATGTCGCGTGCAGTCACGACGACGCCCAGTTTGAACCGATACCTTTAGAATGTTTGTTGTGTAAGCGACTTCATCCACGCAAACAAAGTCGCGGGCAGAATAGCTTATGTTACTCAGGGTTAATGTAGCATTCTAATGGTGAAATGTTTTTTTATTTCGGTTCAGTAGTTTTTGAGTTTATTTGTTACTAACATAGGAAAAAAAATCTAGTTTAAAAATTAAAAACAGACTGCCAAAATCGAACTAAAAAGTACAAAAATTAAACCGCCTTCAAAACCAAAAAACTGCAAACAAAAACTCACTTTCCAAAACTCGTAAAATTAAAAAATAAATTCGTCGTTAATAAATAAAATCGTCGTAAATAAAATCGTCAAAGCGTTTCATTTGATACCCATATTGCTATAATAAGGAAAAAACTACATTTTTTTTATGGTGCCACACCACACGTCCACTATTTTGAGTACTTAAAAATCATTAGCCATTAAAGCAAGCACATCCTGCAAAAATGGGGGTACGTGAATAGCTCGGAGTGCGAATGTGGGGAGCCATTTCAAACGATGTCCCACCTATTGGAGTGTCCCCTATGCCCCTCCACCTGCAGTGCAAGCGACCTGATAAGGGCAACCGATGGGGCAGTCCAGGTTGCCACATACTGGGCGAAACAGATTTGAGTGTGAAGTAATCGACACGAAGAAGAAGAAGCCATTAAAATCCGTTGAGGCATTCAAAAGTTATGGTGGAAAGAAACTCGCATACATACACACAAACATACATTAACCCTTAACACATTACACTCCTTGAGCAGCAAAAAATTATTACAAATTTATACTTACGCTGTTTTGCTGCGTGTAACACAGAATACGTACACGATAGGCAACGAAGTCTTTCTAGGTCAAGTCGCTCCGCATCGAAACGTCGCCTCTCTCTGAGCTCTCGTGGGCGACTAAATATTTCGTGTGTTGCTCGCTTGTTATATTCAACGTCTCGAGTCCATAGTAATTTAGTATGGCGGATTTAAGAAGCGTTTTAAAATAATCATAATTAAATAACCAAAGCATATTAGAAAATAAAACAATTGATAAGTTGTAGTTATTACTTTTGAGATTTGTTTGAGTAGGCTTTTGAATCTAATATATCGATTTTTTTATTCAATTTTACCTTAACGCCGACACACGTTTTCTCATATTTTGTGCAACTTTACGTACCTAGTTGTATCTTTTATACTGTAAATGATTTTAGATTATTAATAGTGATACATTGTAAACACACCCTTTATGATAGTAATTACAACCAGTTTAATTATTTTTGAAAATAATTGTGAACTCCAGCGATTTAACGGTGACTGCCGTTTTAGCTGATTTTGATCGGCCGGCCCTTAAGAGCTTGATCATCGAATTTCGCGCGATGAACATTTATATAATATAGATACTAGCTTTCCGCCCGCGGCTTCGCCCGCGTGTAATACACGACATTATCCTCAGGGGATTTGATATTTTCCGGGATAAACTACGTCACTTTCCAGCTCTCAATCTACCCCCGGACCTACCAAAAATCACATTGATCCGTTGCTCCGTTTTGACGTGAAAGACGGACAAACAAATAATACCTACCTACTGGTTTTCCCGTGAGAATATGATACTTTCCTGTGGTAAATAGTAAAAGTAGCCTATTATAATCCTTCCCAGGGTCTCAAACTATTGACTTAAATAGGTACCAATTTCTGGTTGCAAATTAGCCCGCGCTTAAAATGATTTTCGTATGGGATTGGGATTTTTCCCGCGGTAAAAAGTGTTATGTCTTTCCCAGTGCCTTAAACTGTCTCTATTCTAATTATAATCCTTTCCATTAACTTAAACTATCACCTTAAATACCAATTCCATTCCACAGCTATGCCTGTGCTAAAACTCATTTTAGCATGGGAATGATCCTGATTCCCGCGGTAAAAAGTCCTTCCTAAGGTCACAAAATATCTTCATTCCAAATTTCATCTGAATCGGTTCAGCCGTTTTGACGTAAAAACAGAAAATACAGACAGACAGACAAACAAACAAACATAAATTTTCGCATTTATAATAATATTAGGGATAGTAGAAATATGAATATGATTTGGAGGCCGCGACTAAGTCCGTCCGTGAGTAATTTAATTGTGTACCTACCTACATCGCAAAATTTCATGTCAAAAAGTAGGTAGATAGGCGTTCTCTAAGGCTTCATCAGCACCATCATAATCCATTTTAATGTCCCGCTGCTGGGGTACAGTCCTTCATATTGATGGATAAGGAAAATGGACCATGACCTTCCACACGGGCCCATTGCAGTTATGGGGTATTAACCAATCCAAGTGCAGCCAGTACCATCGGCTTATCGTGCCTTCCCAAGCACCATATATTTTTGAACACCCATCCCGTGAAAGACCACTGCGAAAATCAACATTACCTCAGCGATCGCAGGCCGAGAACGCTACATGACGCTACCTATACTCTATACCAAACATGAAAGTTTTACAGCTACTTTCGTATATGAATAATATTCGGACATTCTCCTACTCTTGAACTACCAAAAACACTGTTCTGTGGTGGCATGGGTACTATGACAGCTCATTCGTGCAAAGCGAAGCTTTTTTCTCCTTCATAATATAATGGCAATACGCTAGTTAATACATAACACTCTTTGGTGGAAATGAGGTACAGTGCCACAATCTTTTCTGTTCCGGTGACAGCGGCGCTACGTACGTTTTTATTTTTTTTTGTAGCAATTTAACCGGCCCTGACTTCTAAGGACTTCAGCCGCCAGCAGCGCTATGGTTGGACATCAACTTGACAGCAAAATGACATTTAAAAAAACACGTTAGTTTCACATTTTGGCCACCGGAACAGAAGCGATTGTGGCACTGTACCTACGTCGAAAAACGGATTGAGTTTTCAAACAAGTGTCAAAACAAAATGAAATTAAAAATCAAAAGCACTAAGGAGTATTGATATCAACTTCGATGCAAATTACCCCCAAAATAACTTTCTATCCTTTTTTAACCCTGTTAGGCGATGAGTTTCAATGAAATATGAAACACATCTTCGATTAATTCTGTTAAAGAACGTTTATGCAAAATTTGAAGACGATTGGACAAGGGAATCACGTTGTCCCATACAAACTTTACCCCCGTTTTTGACCCCTTTAGGGGTAGAATTTCTAAAAATCCTTTCTTATCGGATGCCTACATCATACAAGGAACACACCCTCCAAGTTTCAGGTCTCTACGTTCAGCAGCTTAGGCTGTGCGTTTATCCGTCAGTGATTCAGGACAAAGGATTTTATATATATAGATAGACTAGCTTTCCGCCCGCGGCTTCGCCCGCGTGTACTACACGACATTATCCTGATGGAATGTAATATTTTCCGGGATAAACTATGTCATTCTCCAGCTCCCAATCTACCCCCGTACCAAAAATCACATTGATCCGTTACTCCGTTTGGACGTGAAAGACGGACAAACAAATAATACCTACTTATTGATTTTCCCTTGGGAATATGATATTATAATCCTTGCCAGGGTCTCAAATTATTTACTTAAATACCAATTTCTGCCCCCAAATTAGCCCGCGCTTACCTACAGTGATTTTTCCATACAATGAGATTTCCCGCGGTAAAAAGTAAAATATGTCTTTTCCAGGGCCTTAAACTGTCTCTATTCTAAACATCATTCTTCCCATGAACTCAAACTATCGCTTTAAATACCAATTATATTCTACAGCTTTGCCCGAGCTAAAACTTATTTTACTATGGAAATGAGCCGTATTCCCGCGGTTACAATTTGCCTAGGTATGTCCTTCCTAGCATCAGGACATGGATGTTCCGGTGCTCCTATCAGTAGGAGTAATTAGTAGGAGCACCCGGAAGCACTGTCTCAAGCTATCTCCATTCCAAATTTCATCAAAACTGGTTCAGCCGTTTTGACGTGAGCATAATATACAATTTCGCATTTATAATAATAGTAGTGATAGTAGAAATAGAAATATGAATGGCCGGCGACCGCGACTACGTCCGCGAGTACTACATCGCAAAATTTTGTGTCAAAAAGTAGGTACTATAGGCATTCTCTAAGGTCTCATCAGAACCATCATCAATCCAATTTAATGTCCTCGCTGCTGGGGCATAGGCCTTCATATAGATAGATAAGGAGAATGGGCCATGACATGACCTTCCACACGGGCCCATTGAAGTTATGGTGTACTAACCAATCCAAATGCAGCCAGAAACATCGGCTTATCGTGTCTTCCGAAGCACGATATATTTTTTAACAGCAATCCCATGATAGACCATTGAAAAAGTAACATAACCTCATCGATCGCTGGCCGAGCACGCTACCCGTGGTTTAGGCATAAGAAGGTAACGAACGATACCTAGACAAACAGGAGCTACTATCGTATGAATAATATTCGGACATTCTCCTACTCTTGAACTACCAAAATGCAAAAAATCAAGTCAATACTTTAAAAAAAATGTGTAAAACTGATTTTCTTGAGTTTTATTCCAATGCATAAAGAATTGTTTGCTTTGCACGAAAATGAGCTGTCATGGGACCCATGCTTCATTGAATAACAAAACTTCATTGTTAACAAACCGGCCAAAGTTCAATTATCCCGATCGCTTTAGCCGTTTAAGTAGTTGTGATTGAGCCATAAACATCCAAACTCCGTATCTTTAATACCCCACCCACCCTATATAAACATTAACCCCCCCCCCCCTTCTACCCTATTAGGTGTTTTTTTATTTTGCCTACGCAGATAAGTTTTAATGATGACCTAAGTATCCTTCATACCAATTTCCATACTCCTAAGTCCAGAAATGAGGAAGTTTTCATATAAGCCTTAATCCCCCCTGTCTACCCTATTAAGGATTTTTTTATAACTTCGCATACGCAGATCATTTTCAATCGTGAACAGTATTCAACATACCAATTTTCATACTTCTAAGTTCAGAAATGAAGAAGTTCCATATAAACTTTATCTCCCCATTTTACCCTATTAAAGGGAAGTTTTTTTTACTTTGCTTACTCAGATCATTTTTAGTCTTAACCAGTATCCAACGTACCAATTTTCATGCTTCTAAATCCATTAATGAGGAAGTTCCATATAACCTTAACCCCCCCATTTTACCCCTTTAGGGGGGGAGTTTCCTAAAATCCGTTCTTAGCGGACGTCTCCTAGGCATAATCTACCTTCCTGCCAAATTACATCTTCTTTGGTTCAGTAGTTTTCGAGATTTCGTGATGAGTGAGTTATGTCCCCTCGATTTTATATATATAGATAGATAGATAATATCGGATATAGGTACTTTCTCTGCGCGGCATTAATGTGTATTACCTATACCACTATTATATATTATGTGCCTATCTATACACAAAAAACAAAGGTACCTGAACTAGGTGTTTTTTTGATCGAAGGGTACTAAATAGTACACGTGCTTGGTTTAATGGCTTCTATTATATACATAACTAGCTTTCCACCCGCGGCTTCGCCCGCGTGTACTACACTGCAACATGGGCATTGGACATCATTTCCGTCTTATCCATGTTCATCTTAAGACCCACTCTTTGAAAAGCATTAATGAGATCTTCGAGCATTGTGTTCAGTTCAGGTCTTCCAAAGTCACAGCCATAGGAACAACATCATCGGCAAACCTTAGGTGTGATAGGTGCCATTGATGTGGATGCCGCATCCTTTCCAGTCCAGAAGCTTAATAATATCCTCCAACGCAGCTGTCAAGTTTCGGAGAGATGTCGTCTCCCTGTCTTATACCTCGCTGTAGTTGGATAGGATAAGAGCTCTAGTTCTGTAACGGACTGACATGGTGGCGTTTTGGTATAAGTAGGTACCTCAACACCTAGATGTACTTCTAGTCTATTTTATTTGGCTCCTCTGGAGAGACTGTAGCATCACCCAGGTCTCAATCGAATCAAAGGCTTTCTCATAGTCCACGTACGCCAAGCAAAGTGGCAAGTTATACTCTTCGGTCTTCTGTATAACTTGCCGCAGCGTAAGAACGTGGTCTACGGTACTATGGCTTTTTCGGAAACCGGCTTGTTCGGGAGGTTGGAAGTCGTCGAACCTGCGAGCAAGACGATTCGTAATGACGCTCGGAAACAACTTATAGATATGGTTTAGAAGCGAGATGGGTCTGTAGTTCTTTAATTTAAGACAGCATCACATCGCTCCTGCCTCATGCCTTTGGCGTTTTGCCCTCGAGGATGACTGAATTGAAAAGCTTCTGGAGGACTTTCAGTATCGGCTTACCGCCCGCTCTCAGAAGCTCTGTTGTGATTCCGTCATCGCCTGCAGGCTTGTTGTTTCTAAGCTGCTTGAGAGCCATGCTAATCTCGTACAGGCTGAGGTCCGGTATAGGTATCTTCTGTATTGTCGGGTAAGCTGGGTTCTAGGGTCCTTAGCCTTGCTTTCAACAGGTATTTGCGTGGAATATAGATAGCTGTCCATAGAAACTCTCAATCTCCCTCAAGATTTCAGGTGTTGACGAAATGATGCTACCTTCCTCAGTTTTCAGCCTCGTCAATTGACTTTGCCCGATAAACAGATCTCTCGCGAACGCTTTGGAGCCTTTGTTCCGCTCAATGGCTTCTTTAATACGCTCGGTATTTTATTGGCGAAAGTCGCTCGTCAAAGACTTAGATATCTGTCTATTGAGCTGCCGATAACGATTAGCATTCGCTGAATTCTCTATCATAATTTTGTGTCTCTGATCCATGAATAGAGTCTGGCTGGAGAGTTTCTTCAATTTGGAACGGCGGGTTTTATAGTACTTAGACCCTACCGTCCGGACAGTATCTACCACCATGTTGTATAGATCGTCCACATCTATGCTGTTCTTAAGGGATTCGAATCGGTTTTGCAGCTCTAGCTGAAAGCACTCGGTGTTTTGAATTTGAGCCGGTATTGGTCGGAGCGTGGATTTTATCAGCCGCGATCTTTCAAGCTTGACGTTGATTATTCAATGTGCCTCTCACCATCCGATGATTGCTTCCTGTCTTAGCAGCATTGATTACAACGATATCATAGAATATATGCTTCTTCCTCGACATGATAAAATCGATCTCGTTTGTGACTTTACCGTCTGGATTGATCCAGGTCCATTTGCGGCTTACGGGCTTCTTGAAGAAGGAGTTCATCATATATAGATTATCCCTCTCCATGAAGTCTGCCTGCCAGCATCTAGCCTCTTTCATTCCGTTGCCCAAATCCAAATTGCCCCACTCTCAACTCATCACTGCAACGTTGCCCCAACTTTGCATTAAAATCCCACATCACAACCGTGAAGTCCCTTTATTGCCCGTGGTACTACCAGTATTACTACCAGTAGTACTACGTTTTATAGCTATGCATGGCTTTACAGATCTTCTCATACATAGCCTCCACTTCGACATCGTTTTTTGGTTTAATCGATAAAAATAAATATAGATATTGTCTACAATACTATGTCGTCACCCCCGCACGGCCTGAGAAGGTAATGGGCCGGCTACACAGCTACAAACCTGAAAAGCCGTGTATCTGGCATGTAAAGTAAGAAAACACTTTGAGTTATACCACTAAGTAAGTACCGGCGGCGGTCGCCGGGTTATACTAAGTATTTATGTAAAGTAGCGTCCCCGAAAGTTGTAACCTCCGTACTAAACGTTACTAGCTTCCAAAAGTACATAATAAACGTTTTTGACGGGTAATTAATTTATGTACATGTTTTCTAGTGTGTAAATAATTGATTTACTTATAGAAGAAGAAAAAAATCGATATATTTCAACCACTTCACAAAATTGCGAATATCTCGGAAACTAGAATCACGAAAGTTGTACCTTTTACTAAACACAGTCACAGTTATTTATGTAGTTAAGCATACTCTATAACCTATTATATAAATTTCTTAATATTTATTGCAATATATAAGATGGTTTGAAACAAACTGCAAAATGACCAGGGGGTGGTCAGGTTAAGTGTTTAGAACGTAAATAAAATAGAAAAAAATCCCTAAAATATTTTTTTTTATTTAATTTTACAAAAAATTCTAATATTATCTATGAATATCAATTCAATATTTAACATAATACCAATCGTAAAAAAAAAATACCTATTTAACCACGAGACAGGTAAACGATAATTTGGAAGCTATTGGCTATTGGGCGCATACAATAGCGCGGTAGGAGTATCGCTATAGCGGCTGGCCGATCAGCTGTTGGACCGCCGGGGTTGATGACCGTGGCGCCCAGCCCGCGTGCGCTCTGAAATTACTTGTTTTCATCGTAAAATGAAATAATTTTATTAAAACGTTTGGTATTGTACATGTTGAATTGATATCAAAAAATGATACTTATTAGATTTTTTTGTAAAATTAAATAATATAAAAAAGTTTTGGGATATTTTTTTATATTTTTTTTATGTTCTATTCACTTGACCTGAACACCTCCTGCTCTATTTGCAGTTTGTTTTCCAAGATCTTATATTAGCGATAGCTTAATGTATTTTTTTATTACCCCTTTCTGCGCAATCAATTAAAGCTATATTTTGAATGAAATTAAAAAGAAATCTCTTAAAGTTTTTGCCCATGCAAAAGGCATTTATTCGGCGTAAACGGGCATTTATCCGGCGTTTACTCAATGCGCCCAATATGCCAGGGCGTAAACCCATCTCTAATAACAACAAGTAGCTACTTAAATGGGATTTAAAATAAAATCGAGATGCAAGTGGCCCTTTTGATTTATGAAGAAGAGAAGAGAAGTTTGTTTTTTTTTTCTCGCCTCTAAGGGATTGCAGACTCCAGTATTTAATTTGACATAAATTTCAGCTTGATTTCCCACGCATACTTGAGAAAAAGTTTCTTGACAGACGGACAGATCTATGATTGGGGGCTCAACTATGTTCATGCAGCATATTATTATAATAACAACATACCATGTTCATATCCTAGCCTGCTTTAGACCCTTTTAGTAGAAAGTAGGACTTCAAGAAGAGCGTTATGAAATCTAGGCAACAAACACACATAAACTAAACGAACACAAAAGTCACTACACCACGCGTACGAAGTCGCGGGCAACAGCTAGTAGGTAAATAAGTACATCCTTGGGACAGGGTTTTTTTTAATGTTTGTTATTTTTTTTATCCACAACGGGGTAGCACTTAGCTTTCATCACACCTGGGGGCCAAGCCTGCTAACGTTAAGTCACAATCGTGTCTCAATCGTGTTTCAATTGTAGTTCAGTTGTTTGTAGTGCTTTTTTAAACACTACTTACAAGAATTATGACAGTATGATGTGATGTGAATGTAGTTTGTGGTGTGACAATCCATAGTATTGTGAAAAAAGTACATAATTCTTGTAACTAGTATCACAGATAATATAATACTATACTAGTACTAGTATGTAAAAAAGCACTACAACTGAACTACAATTGAAACACGATTGAGACACGATTGTGACTTACCGTTAGCAGACTTGGCCCCCTGATGTTAAGTGGTGATAAGGCTGAAGGTGGAAGCGCACTACACCCGGAATCCTCAATCACTGAGGAACTGACTAAGTATCTTCCACTCATCTTATCATCTTTTATTTCACTCAGTATAATTCGTTTATTCTTTTTGGCTTGATGGTTCATGATTGATGGTTTATTACCTAACTAAGAAGTTCTACCTAACTAAAAACACATAAAAAATAAAATAATAATAATAAAAAAAAATATACAGTCGAATTGATAACCTCCTCCTTTTTTTGAAGTCGGTTAAAAAAGCAGACCTATTTTTTTATTTGACGCACATTTGTGTAGGTATTTTTGCTTCACGTTTTGCGAGTTAACTACTCAAATACGTAGGTATGTACTAGGGTATAGAACCGGGAAATCCCGGTCCCGAAAATCCCGGGATTTCCCGGTCCTTTTCAATTACTGAAAGAACCGGGAATCCAAAATGCGATCCGGGTATTTCGGGATTTTCGAGATTCAAAAAAAATATTTTTAAATCATACGTTTAAACTTGTAATTTGTTATACTTAGGGCCTATTTCACAGTGTCTGATTAGGAGATACTCTCCAGTTTACTTGACAGTTTTGTATGGCCTATCTGTCAAGTAACAGCTAACCAGAACTTACTTAGACATTGTGAAACAGGCCCTTAATAAACAAAAAATAACATGACCGAAAACTGTAAGCGGACGTTCGATTAGTAGTCAAGTTATGACCATTTCGCACGACCCATATCTCAAGCCTGTTTTCTACAACCATTAATTTTTTGTTGCATCTAGTTAAGTCTACGACCATCTTTTATCAATAGTACCGTAACAGAAACACTGCAACTGGTAGCGCAGCACCTAAAGTATCCAAAAGTATGGGATGGGACACACTTGAAAACAGCTTTATTTTTAAAGGGTATAAGATATTTTAATCTTGGTCCACAAAATATGATGCGAATTTACATGACGTGAGAAATAAATTAACATGACGTAAGATTCAATTTGGCCTAACTTGTTTTTTTTTCATTCGAGCTATGTACTTATCTCTTCGAATTTTGAATTTTGACAATCACCAGTAGTATTCGGCGTTTTCCGTGCTCCAGTATATTTGAACACGTTAAATGGCCTGAACAATTTGATCGCTTTACTGAGTCATTGTTAATAACTATTTTGGATGTTTATATGTATTTGGTGATCTTGACTGCTACACACTATATGACGCTAACTGTACCACAAAATTACCTACAATTAGATGAAACTTTATTTACTTAAGTTACAGTAGGTAGCTGATTGTGATTTTCTTCACATATAATAAAACTGATATCATAAGGTCTTGTTACCACACGACGACATGACTTCTTATATGTTTCAGAAGTGAACCGTGATTGTTTCGTTGGTCAATCACTTGGTAACAAAAGATTGTTTAGTTGATTGCTGAAGATTTTATTTAAGTAAATATTCATCATCATCATCATGTCAGCCGAACGACGCCCACTGCTGGGCATAGGCCTCCCCCAAGGATCTCCACGACGATGAGCTGCCCGCATCCAGCGGCTTCCCGCGATCTTGACCAGATCGTCGGTCCACCTTGTAGGGGCCTGCCCACGGAACGTCGTCCGGTACGCGGTCGCCATTCGAGAACCTTTCCGCCCCAACGGCCATCGGTTCTCCGCGCTATGTGTCCCGCCCACTGCCACTTCAATGATGCAATCCTTCGAGCTATGTCGGTTGTTTTAGTTCTCCTGCGGATCTCATCATTTCTGATTCGATCGAGCAGGGAAATACCAAGCATCGCTCTCTCCATTGCAAGTAAATATTACCCTTGCTTAAGTCGAAAAAAACTTATGGCCATTTTCACCAAACACTCGTAAGGTATTTCTTAGCTAAGAATATCTTATTTTAAGCAGTAATGCCCGTTTGCACTGTGACACCTACCTATGCTTTCTAATCGCTTAGCCTAAATAATAATAGATGACCTAAATATACTAACAAACCATTCTAGTATTTACTCTAAGCTAATACTGAACCTCTGTCAAGAATTCTATTAGTTACTAAAATACCTAGCTAGCTTGAACGCTGTAATACCTAACTGTTGTCCGATTAATATATAGATAACTACTATGGATGCTCTGAATCAAATCTGAAGTGGCCTGTGATGTCGTAATGGAGAACCCTGGTTGTAAAGCGTAGACCCATGATCTTTTAAATGAAGCGACAGAGACTAACCTTACTACTAACTAACTCATACTTTGAACTGCCTATATGCCTACATCAACTTAACATCTGTTCATATTACATGGCCGTTGCTTCTAATTTTCTAACCTCATTTATAGCGACAAAGACACTCAAAATAAGTTAATACTCTTGTATAAATCTAACATTAGTTTACCACTACATTGCTTGGACATTTAACAGTTAGGTCCTAACCGATTCCTAGGTCTAATATACTTTGAAAACCTGGTGAGTTATTTTGCTGAGTCCACCATGCTAATTTTCTGGTTACTGACCCAAGGTTAACTGTCTATTAAAACTGGTGGAATCTAATAATTTAGGTTACAATGGAACTGAAACTAGTAACAGCATCCGGATTTGCTTGCAAGGTCTAAGGTGAAATTGGCATGTGTGGTTTGAAATGTAATTTGATATTCCTATATGAAGATGGAGACACAATTACTATAATAATACCTATTAGCTTAAGCATATGGTTTTGCTTGCAAATTAGAAATGAAAATTTGTTATATCTATTGGAAGACTGAGTCACTATATCAGATCTATAACCGTACCTACTAGCTTAGGCATATGGCCTTGCTTGCAAAGTTAGAGATGAAAATTTGTTATATCTATTAGAAGATGGAAACACTACATCTATAATAGTACCTATTAGCTTCAGCATATGGTTTTGCTTGCAAAGTCAGAGATGGAAATTGGTATAATCATTAGGGTGAAGAGAGTCTATTGATCTTAATCACCATCTTGGCCTAATACAAATGCTCCAGCAATATTATTTAACCGGTAAAGTCAGGGCACCTCCGCCGCCCATAACAGTGGAACTCGTCACCAGACTTGGACATCCCTCCTCCGGCGCTGCTTTATTACATTTTCATATAAAAACAAACTTCAACATATAAAGTCAAGCTGTCATGTTCGTCAATTCTTTATATATATATATATATAAGAGGACCAAGCTAAATGCTTCAAAGCGACTTGTTAGTCTACATGAAGAGATCTTTCTCCTTCATGGCAGCAGCAGTTAAAGTTAACGTTAATTGATATATCCTTTTCCTTTTGTTGAATAATCCTTATTGGGATAAATCCAACAGGTTGAGTGCTTAAATTAGGAGCACTAACAAGTCTCAATTCTAATTCATAGTAAGTACATATAAATATAGACTCTCCTAACCTTTTCTATGACCAAGTTTCCCCGTAGAACTAAATTCCCTAGTTATGTCTATGTGTCTGACTCGGATCTTATTGAACTTTTGCAACTTGTTGGTTAAAATTTGTCTCTAAAGAATCTCGCTCATGGTAATATATCCTTAATCTCACCATTGGACTGGTCTTGGAAATAACTTAAGAATCCAACCAAATTGGACAGAAGCTTTCGCCTCACCCCGATAGCTTTACATAATTTATGGCTAAAATAGAATCATGTTCCAACTCAATAGGTTAGTATCTGGAAAACCTTGAATCCACATCAGCTTCCATAAGACACTGGTCAACGTTACACCGAGTTCCTTCGAGTTTAAACATCTTCTCTCGCCACCGAACAAAATCCTCTTCATACATTAATTTAGCAGTAGTCTGATCCAGAGAACTCTTCCGCAACCAGCTCAATTTATAGATTATTATAGGTGCCTTTTGCATCATAGGAATATATTACCTTTTGTCAAGCCAAATATATAGGTAAATTTAGATTCTCCACTTATGTTTGATAGATTATTTCAACCTTCATATCTTTGCAATGCGTGAACCTATAAAGATTACTCTAATCAAGCTCTTTGGACTGTTCCACTAGTATTGTTACCTCACAAATCGTTTCCCAAATACTGAAAGCACTAGGTATCCATTGGTCACCTTTTCCTTTTCAAATCTATTAATTTCTTACATACCTCACTGAATATCATATAACTTGTAGACTACATGGCTACAACGCACTAATCATTGACCTAATCTCTCTTCTTAAGATGTAACATTATTTTTGTTAAATAAAGACAGCCATTTTTCTGGAAACTGTCAATCGGACTTTTCCCCACTATCTATAATCATTCTGTCAAATTGCCCGGGTTTGTTCGTCTATCACAAGAATCTATGGCTAGGGATGTCAACAAAATTCGGATTTGATCGTAGATATATTTGTGATAACACATAATGCTACTTATAGACCTAACAGCGACCCTACTCTTTCTACCTACTCTGTATACCAGACTCCCCTCGTAGCCTTGCCCCAGCAGACCTCCCCCTTTCTGCCAGAACAAAGGTCTTCGAGTTACCTAGCTCGTGATTCTAAGTAGGTACTTACCTGCCTAATTTCCGACTAAATGCGACTTTCCTAACAAACACAAACCTGGCGCCTGTATCGCCAGTTCTGACGCCCCAATTCTGTCAAGTTTGGGTGAGTGGGCCCCCTAAAATCCTATCGCTCATGCCGTGGTCCATCTGCTTGGGAAGGGAACAGATAGACACCCTACAGGTAGGTATGGTTCAATCAGGCCGCAACTGCCTCCAAATCTGGGGCATACGCCCCGCGCCATCAGACGTGTTAACTGAAAAACTGTCAATGAAAACAGCCCGCCTGATCAAACCATGTGGAAATTACTAAGCGTTATCCAATGAACACTCATCTGACACTCCACAATGCCAGACTTTCTTTACCTAGCGACCTCCCGTGAGCCTTGCCTGGAGCCCGGAGACATAAAAATGTACTCCTGAAGAAACAAACTCTATGCTTCCAACCCTCTCTGACTCAAATTAAGCCCATTTTCTAGGATTTTACTTGGGAATAATTTACTTTAATTGAAATGCTTTCTGTAACCAAACTAGACCTTTTAATTTCGGATCCAATTTACCAGTCAGAATTCCAAAATTAAAACGTTTAAAAGATCGCGAACCCAATAAACGCCCTATGGTGCAAGGACTCACTGTACACTTGCTTGAAGACTACTTCTCGCTTGATTAAAAATGGAAACTTCTTCAAAAAGTGTTTCGTCTTCCATACGTGTTGCCTCGAAGTCGATCCCGGAGAAATAAGAGCGAGCGTCGCGTCGTTTTTGCTTATATCGGCCTACTCATACCGCGCCAAAAGTTAGCGTCCTTTTTTCTTTTTTTTTTCTTTTACATCCTAGAAATTCTCCCCACTCTCAGGGAAATTTTACCCCTATGTTTAATGGAAACTTTTCAGTATATTTCTAATCCGTCTCTTAAATGTCTCATGTCTAATTATTTAACTTTGAAATACTAATTTGACTAAGGTTTATTAGTTTTAATGTCTTAATTGTACATTCTAGAATAATTATTATTCATTTTTCCAAATTTTATTTCCTATAAATATTTCTTTTTCCCCTTTACAACAATTAAAGTATTTTACTTTTAATCTTGTGTGAATACCATACATCAATAATTACCCCCTCTCCCTGTTTTATAAATAAGGTATTTATTTCTCACAACATGGCAACCCAACTATTCCTGCCTACCCAATAGGAGACATTCCATTGAAAATCCCTATTCACCCCCCCACAAAACTGATAGGCCATCTAGCGTCTAACGCCAAACCATTTCAAACATCCTGAACGCCCAGCTTGGCTTTCGTTCAGAAACCTTTGATAGTTAAGTTATAGAATTTACTAAACTATTCAAAATATTACCTTCTCACATAATATAAACACATTATTTTGTATGATCCCTTTTTTTATTATTATTTATGAATGAAAACTATTATCAAAATGGTAATTGTTCGAACATAATTTCCGAACGTATCACCTCTAGCCAAAGAAACATATTTGAAACTTTGAACCTTATCTAAGATAGAAACCAATATTCTGTACTTTTGATTATTTAACCCATATTTTTATTTAAGTTTTACATAATGTTAATTTAACATTCTGTGAGTAAAAACTTCTCGCTATGTTTATGTGATGTCATTTGACTTGTCTTAGTTCTCAACTCTGCCGCTAGTTGTCGCTGCACTTGGACAGGATTATTCCATTTTGACATGACATTTGTTTACAACAAGATTTATAATTTTACTAACTAATAACAGTTCGTGTCGATTATTTCGTGAACCAATATCGAAATACAAGTATTGTCCACACTCCCGTGAAGCAAATTCGATTGACAAAACCCTCAACAAAGTGCATCTTCTTATATGAAATAATTTGTCACAGAGTCCAACTGTTGTGAAACATCATTGTTTCAATCCCTGAATCTCAGGTATTTATTAACTATATTTTCTCGCTAATTCAAACAAATTTACTGTATCTAACTTCCTCAGATTAATCATAAAACTTCCAAATTAAATGCAAATGACCACAACTGCTCCGCTACCATTAACCCGTTTCTTTTTCAGTGTTTACCTCAAGCAATCTGAAACCACTAAACAAGCCCCAAGCCTTATAGACAGAATCTCCCTCCCATATGCACTGTGTTGACAAAGTATGAAGCAAATTCCCAGCGCAACAACATGGTAAATGGCTAATTTTGTTCAATACAACCCAGTTGACACAACCCAATTTGACTTTGTGATTTATTCCCACACCAGGATCCATTTATACTATTAAAAGTTATTGAGGTAAGTAACATTAATACATTTCGACTTTTAAATCTTTAAGAAATATTCGAGATAGTTCAGGTGCGATTCTGAACCGTTACAGCACTAAACTCGGGTTGAGCGTGTCATTGATAAGATACATCTTAGCTTAGAAACAGTCTAAAACAGCCGAGCTAAAATTTTTGTTTGCACTGACAGACTACGTCGTAAATTAGTCATCACCTTGCTAAAAGAATGAATGAATGAATTCAAATATTAATTGTTTATGGATTTTAAAACTGGCGAGGTAAAGTAGGTCACTGGATATTTTTTCTCATTGATTCCTTCGTGAGTTAAAAGGAGACAAAAGCTAAGGCGTTGTCTATTTTATTTGGTAGGAGTAATTCACCGAGAAAAGAAAAAGTCAACTGAGCTCAACTGTCAGGAAAAACATAAATACAGTGCGCAACCTTTTCTGTTCCGGTGGCCAAAACTAGAACTAACGAGTTTTGTTTTTAATGTTATTTTGCTAATACTTTCATGTTTTGCTGCTAAACATAAGCGCCGCTGTCATGGGAACAGAAAAGATTGTCGATCTGTAATGTTTTTTTTAAATAAATGATGAATGACGTATGTCACATGTGTTGTGTCTCTATCTAGCAAACAAGAATACAAAAGCCACAAGCTTTTCTGTTCCGGTGACAGCCGTGACAGAGGAGTCACTTGCAATACGAAATTAGCTGTCAAAATGGACTGTTGTATGAAAACTGTTTTAGTTCCAAAGATAATCACCGGAACAGAAAAGCTTGTCGCACTACTCTTTGCTCACAATGCCACAGACAATAATCACTGATATAGGTATTTCTTAAGCCTTAGGCGCTCGATATTGGGCCCGTAAGTTAAGAATAGCCAAAAGTGCATTTAAGAATGTCCTAAGGTTAGTGCAAAGCAATTTTTTGTTAAGAATGTCTTATGTTAGCTAGGAAAAGACTTAGGCGATTTTTAAGTTTAGTGCAAACGGGTGTAAGTTATGATACTATTACGTTCAAAGATATTATAATATAACAAGATTGTGCACTATGAAAATAAAAGCAATGTCAATTCGATTCTATGCAGTTACAATAAGGTTTTTTTTCGTATGACATTTCGATAATCGGAAAAACGAGCCGAGCGAGAGGCTCCTAAATAGGATTGCATCCCTGTCTACTGGGCTGCCACCATTAAATATTTTTGGTTGTAGTAGAACTTAATTCAAATTCATATTTCCTGTTCTCGAGAATTTTCAAAATATTAATTAATTAAAAGGAATGTTAAGCTGATAATAATAAAGTCCATATCATTTGTATTAATTAAAACCTTGAAAAACTATTTTTTTAATGTAAGTGTCGGTGTTATGGTAGTTTAAATTATAATAAATATGCAACACTTTGCGTCTGGACAATTTTAATAAAAATAAAAACATCATCAATATGGCGACGGCAAATTAATTATTGTGTGTAAAGTTAGTGTGTGGATCTTAATTATCATTTTAAAATTACGTTTAAATCAATAAAAATGGTTCTCACTTGATGTGTGAAAGGATGCAAAAGCGAATCATTTAAACGGAGCGGTGTATCTTTTCATAGGTAAGTATTTAGCCAAACTTTTATTCTTGCGTATAGTAGGGTGTCCATTTCGTTTTTAGTCTATAGACTGGAATTTACTTTCTTACTTAACCCAAACATAATTTTCATTGTTTCAGATTTCCTAAAGATGAAGAAATTAAAAAAGGTTGGCTTAACCTCATATCTGAAAAAAATACACAATACTCAGCGGAAGAAGAAAAAGAAGAAGAACTTTATCAGAAAATAGGCATGAAACAAAACTTATTAAATGTATTATAACATCTGTATCTTAATTTAAGGTTAAAAAAGTAGGTACGCAAAAAACGAATCTTTAAAATTAATTGGACACAAAGCCTCCATGCGTCAAAAGATCCGCAAGAAAATTTTGTTTAGCAATGTATAGTCTAACTAATAAACAGATTTTTATTACTGTACGTGGACTTTTTATTTCTATCCATTTTAGCAAAATACGCCTATCAGAAATACAGACATACATTTCATATAAGTACATACAGGTCAAACTGAGAACCTCCTTTTTTGAAGTCGGTTCAAAAGTAAGTATGCTTATAAAGCATATGTGTATGTGTCGATTATCACATTATTGCCTCATAAGTGGTGCAAATGCTTTGCCTCGCGGAGTCCTCATCTTAACTAATATTATAAATAGAAAGTGAGTTCGGATGTTTAAATGTATGTTTCTTTTAGCTACAAGAGCTCCCTAGGAAGCGTGATGTTCGAATCCTACGTGAGCCAAGTCTGGTTAACTATAAATTGTCCTCGAAAAAACCAAATCGTGTAGTCACTCACGTCTCTCTCATTAGAGAGGGACGCACACCATAATAGGCCTATCTCGCTCGGCTCGGCTGTAACTCATGAGTGCGCAATCTTGTTATATTATAATATCTTTGATTACGTTTCACCAACCAAAACTACTAAAGAGATTTCTAGCTAGGAACGTCTTAGTTAAGTTTAATTTCTCTATGATCTGTGTTGTCAGTTAAAGTGCGACAACTATTTCTGTTCTGGTGATAATCTTTGGAACTAAAACAGTTTTTATACGACAGTCCATCTTGACAGCTAATTTCGTATTGCAAGTAGCTCCTCTGTCACAGCTGTCACCGGAACAGACAGGAGTGTGGGAATAAACGTAAATATGTTCTGTGGTGTGGACTAAACTGTGCTGGCTGCATGCTGGCTGTGGTGTTATGAATAGCCACTAGAAAACAGTCCCAAAAAGGAACGGTTGGACACACAGGGCTTAAAAGTTCGGTTCGATTTATTACGATAGAAATTTTTATTTTGACATTTAATGATATTTCCTAATTGACAATCAAATTAAAGCTCTTCCTGTCACCTTGCTAGATCTTTACGAATGAAACAAACATCGTATGTTACTTTATTGTTATTGTAAAATTCAAGAATTAATTACGAGTAGTTTGACGTTTCATTTGACATAAAGTTGATCCTTAACAATGGGCGATTTTCTGAAAGCTCAGTCACTAGATGGCGCTGTCCCACCTATGCAGTTAGAAGGAACGGAACGTTATAAATTTTACTTTGACGCGACTTTTTTACGTAAAACGGAACGTCAGACAGATGTTATTTATTTACCTAAATAAATCTTTTAATTTACCTATTTCGTTTTTGTTCCTCACAGTAGTACTTATTTAATATATTATTAGTTTCCTATAGGTTGTTAAAAAGTAATTAATTTAAATATGTTTCATACCAAAATATACCATAGACATGTACATACTTATTCAACGCCATCTAGTGAAGCAATTGGAAGCTTTTTTTTTTTAATGGCCTCTCAGAAAATCGCTCATTAGGTGGCCGTTTTCTGTGTCCTAACTTTAGGAGCTTCTTAGCTGCTTATGGCCATTTTCACCAAACACTCGTAAGGTATTTCTTAGCTAAGAATATCTTATTTTAAGCAGTAAGTTATGATACTATTACGTTTCACCAACCAAAACTACGTTTCATCGTTAGAATGCTTAGGGCATTCTAAGTTGTGGTGAAACGTAAAAGTGCCATTTAGGAATCGCTTAACGATAAGCATTGCCTCCGTTAGGAACGTCTTATCGTTTGGTGAAAACGGCCATTAAATACCTAGACATTTAAGGCAGGACTTATTATAAACCTATAAATAAAAAAAGGACTGATTGTAAAGTTTTGGTTGTGATATTTAGTAGAATAAATATTCTGCCATAATGTTTTTTTACGCTACTAAGTACATATTTATTTATTTATTTATTTTTATATAATATTCAGCATTAAAATACTTTTTATATGTAAGTAATGTTAAAAAGCGAAAAAAAAACACTTGAAAAATAAAACCGAAATTCACGAAAATCCCGGTATTTCCCGTTTCCTTAAAGGTACAATCCCGAAAATCCCGGTTCCTCAAAATAGACCGGTTCTCGATTCCCTAGTATGTACCTACTTACCTTAAAATCACGCGCAGGCATGTCATGCTAAGCGTTCCTTTCTTACTGCAATAGTTGGCAATAGCGAAATTACTTTCTTCTCTACGACCATGTACCTACCTAGTCGTTAAATTCATACGGTCATCTAAAGCCAATAAGCATTGCTATTAACAACTTTCCGTTTTAGAAGCCAAGTAGGTACCAATGATTAAGGTGACACACGAATAGAACGCGAACGTGATGACTTTTTACCACACTTTTATTTACCACACTTTTATTACCACACTTTTATTAGCTTCACTTGTAACTAAGTCACAATGTAAGAAAATCTTGGAATTCAATTTTAACCTACTTCTAATTGTCGTATTGATTTGAAACTTTGCAAGTCTATATGAATCCGATGACAATACAACAATTTGCTACCATCGAGCTGATCTGATGATGGAGTCAAGAGGTGGGCAATAGAACTCCTCAATGGCTGCTAAGAAACCCCTCGAGTTTCGGCTCGTTCGTTTTGTTCTGATGAGACCTATTCGCTACACTTAATGGTGAGGGTCTGATGATGGAGCAGGGAGGAAGCCAGTGGCACTTCTTAATGACCACTAGGAAACCCCTTGAGTTTAGGCTCCGTTGTTTCGTTCTGACGAGACTTATGAGCTGCACTTGGTGGTGAGGGTCTGATGATAGAGCTGATAGAGATGATAGAGGAAGCCAGTGGCACTCCTTAATGACCAATAGGAAACACCTCGAGTTCTGGCCCATTTGTTTCGTTCTGATGAGACCTATTCGCTACACTTGGTGGTGAGGGTCTGATGATGGAGCTGGGAGGACCCAGTGGAACTGCTTAATGACGTCAAAAAAACTCCTCGAGTTTGGGCTCATTTGTTTTGTTCAAAAGAGACCTATTCGCTACACTTGGTGTTGAGGGCCTGATGATGAAGCTGGGAGGAAGCCAGTGGCACTCCTTAATGGCCAATAGAAAACCCTTCGAGTTCTGGCTCATTTGTATCGTTCTGATGTGACCTATTCGCTACACTTGTTGGTGAGGGTCTGATGATGGAGCAAGGAGGAGGTCAGTGGCACTCCTTAATGACCACTAGGAACCACCACTCGAGATGGGCTCATTTGTTTCGTTCTGATGAAACCTATTCGCTTCACTTGGTGGTGAGGGTCGGATGATGGAGCAGGGAGGAAGCCAGTGACACTCCTTAATGACCACTAGGAAACCCCTTGAGTTTGGGCTCATTTGTGTCGTTCTGATGAGACCTATACAATCACGCATTTGAGTTATAATGTTTACGGGGTGGGCAGACACATGAATGGACTGTGAAATCGATTACCATCGCCATCCATAGCTTGCCATTTGTTAAACTAAAATGTAAAAAATAAATATGTAGTTTAAAAAAACTATAAAAACACACTTTTATAGGAACAGACTAAAAGTACAAAATAACCGTCTATTCAGTAACTGAAATTAAAAAGCGTGGTGCGCCCTTTGCAAAACATGCATTCAAGTACTTAATATTGACAACGCGCACCACGCTTTTTAATTTCAGTTACTGAATAGACGGTTATTTTGTACTTTTAGTCTGTTCCTATAAAAGTGTGTTTTTATAGTTTTTTTAAACTACATATTTATTTAGCTTCACTTGTAACTAAGTCACAATGTAAGAAAATCTTGGAATTCTATTTTAACCTACTTCTAATTGTCGTATTGATTTGAAACTTTGCAAGTCTATATGAATCCGATGACAATACAATAATTTGCTACCATCGAGCTGATCTGATGATGAAGTCAAGAGGTGGGCAATAGAACTCTTCAATGGCTGCTAGGAAACCCCTCGAGTTTAGTCTCATTTGTTTTGTTCTGATGAGACCTATTTGCTTCACTTGGTGGGAAGGGTCTGATGATGGAGCAGGGAGGAAGTCAGTGGCACTCCTTAATGACCACTAGGAAACACCTCGAGTTTGGGCTCATTTGTTTCGTTCTGATGAGACCTATTTGCTACACTTGGTGGTGAGGGCCAGATGATGGAGCAGGGAGAAAGTTAGTGGCACTCCTTAATGACCACTAGGAAACCCATCGAGTTTGGGCTCATTTGTTTCGTTTTGATGAGACCTATTCGCTACACTTGGTGGCGAGGGTCTGATGATGGAGCAGGGAGGGAGTAAGGGTTCGGTTCGCGCATCTGGTAGGTAACTAATAGTCTCTACTCGAATTTGTAAAACTAAATACATACAATCACGCCTTTGAGTTATAATGTTTACGGGGTGGGCAGACACATGAATGGACTGTGAAATCGATTACCATCCATCCATAGCTTTCCATTTATTAAACTAAAAAGTAAAAAATAAATATGTAGTTTAAAAAACTAAAAAACACACTTTTATAGGAACATACTAAAAAGTACAAAATAACCGTCTATTCAGTAACTGAAATTAAAAAAGCGTGGTGCGCCCTTTGCAAAGCATGCATTCAAGTAAGTACTTAATATTGACAACGCGCACCACGCTTTTTAATTTCCGTTACTGAATAGACGGTTATTTTGTACTTTTTAGTATGTTCCTATAAAAGTGTGTTTTTTAGTTTTTTAAACTACATATTTTTAGCTTCACTTGTAACTAAGTCACAATGTAAGAAAATCTTGGAATTCAATTTTAACCTACTTCTAATTGTCGTATTGATTTGAAACTTTGCCAGTCTATATGAATCCGATGACAATACAATAATTTGCTACTATCGAGCTGATCTGATGATGGAGTCAAGAGGTGGGCAATAGAACTCTTCAATGGCTGCTAGGAAACCCCTCGAGTTTAGGCTCATTTGTTTTGTTCTGATGAGACCTATTCGCTACACTTGATGGTGAGGGTCTGATGATGGAGCTGGGAGGAAGCCAGTAGTACTTCTTAATGACCACTAGGAAATCCCTAGAGTTTGGGCTCCTTTGTTTCGTTCTGATGAGACTTATTCGCTACACTTGGTGGTGAGGGTCTGATGATGGAGAAGGGAGGAAGCCAGTGGCTTTCCTTTATCAACAATAGGAGACACCTCGAGTTCTAGCTCATTTGTTTCGTTCTGATGAGACCTATTCGCTACACTTGGTGGTGAGGGTCTGATGATGGAGCATGAAGGAAGCCAGTGACACTCCTTAATGACCAATAGAAAACCCTTCGAGTCTGGCTCATTTGTTTCGTTCTAATAAGACCTATTCGTTACACTTGGTGGTGAGGTTCTGATGATGGAGCAGGGAGAAAGCCAGTGGCACTCCTTAATGGCCAATAGGAAACCCTTCGAGTTCTGGCTCATTTGTTTTGTTCTAATGAGACCTATTCGTTACACTTGGTGGTGGGTGAGGGTCTGATGATGGAGCAGGGTGGAAGCCAGTGGCACTTCTTAATGACCACTAGGAAACCCCTCGAGCTTGGGCTCCGTTGTTTCGTTCTGATGTGACTTATTTACTACACTTGGTGGTGAGGGTCTGATGATGGAGCAGGGAGGAACCAGTGGCACACCTTAATGATCACTAGCAAACCCCTCGAGTTTGGGCTCCTTTGTTTCGTTCAATGTTTAAGGGGTGGGCAGACACATGAATGGACTGTAAAATCCATTACCATCCATCCATGGCTTGCCATTTATTAAACTAAAAAGTAAAAAATAAATATGTAGTTTAAAAAACTAATAAAACCCATTTTTATACGAACAGACAGACTAAAAGGCACTAAATAAGCGTCTATTCAGTAACTGAAATTAAAAAGCGTGGTGCGCCCTTTGCAAAGCATGCACTTCAAGTAGGTACATAATATTGACAACGCGCACCTCGCTTTTTAATTTCAGTTTCTGAATAGACGCTTATTTAGTGCCTTTTAGTCTGTTCGTATAAAAGTGGGTTTTATTAGTTTTTTAAACTACATATTTTTATTACCACACTTTTATTAGCTTCACTTGTAAGTTGTAACTAAGTCACAATGTAAGAAAATCTTAGAAATCAATTTTAACCTACTTCTAATTGTCGTATTGATTTGAAACTTTGCAAGTCTATATGAATCCGATGACAATACAATAATTTGCTACCATCGAGCTGATCTGATGATGGAGTCAAGAGGTGGGCAATAGAACTCTTCAATGGCTGCTAGGAAACCCCTCGAGTTTAGGCTCATTTCTTTTGTTCTGATGAGACCTATTCGCTACACTTGATGGTGAGGGTCTGATGAAGGAGCAGGGAGGAAGCCAGTGGCACTTCTTAATGACCACTAGGAAACCCCTCGAGTCTGGCCTCCGTTGTTTCGTTCTGATGAGACTTATGAGTCGCACTTGGTGATGAGGGTCTGATGATGGAGCAGGGAGGAAGCCAGTGGCACTCCTTAATGACCAATAGGAAACACCTCGAGTTCTGGCTCATTTGTTTCGTTCTGATGAGACCTATTCGCTACACTTGGTGGTGAGGGTCTGATGATGGAGCAGGAAGGAAGCCAGTGACACTCCTTAATGACCAATAGAAAACCCCCTCGAGTTTGGGCTCATTTGTTTCGTTTAGACGAGAACTATTTGCTACACTTGATGATGAGGGTCTGATGATGTGATGATGGAGTTGGGAGGAAGCCAGTGGCACTCTTTAATGACCACTACGAAACCTTTTGAGTTTGGGCTCATTTGTTTCGTTCTGATGAGACCTATTCGCTACACTTGGTGGCGAGGGTCTGATGATAGAGCAGGGAGAAAGCCAGTGGCACTCCTCAATGGCCAATAGGAAGCCCTTCGAGTTCTGGCTCATTTGTTTCGTTCTGATGTGACCTATTCGCTACACTTGGTAGTGAGGGTCTGATGATGGAGCAGGGAGGAAGTCATTGCCACTCCTTAATGACCACTAAGAAAGCCATTGAGATGGGCACATTTGTTTCGTTCTGATAAGACCTATTCGCTACACTTGGTGGTGAGAGTCTGATGATGGAGCAGGGAGGAAGTCAGTGGCACTCCTTAATGACCACTAGGAAATCCCTCGAGTTTGGGCTCATTTGTCTCGTTCTAATGAGACCTATTTGCTACACTAGGTGGTGAGGGCCTGATGATGGAGCAGGGAGGAAGTCAGTGGCATTCCTTAATGACCACTAGGAAACCCCTCGAGTTTGGGCTCATTTGTTTCGTTCTGTTGAGACCTATTCGCTACACTTGGTGGTGAGGGTCTGATGATGGAGTAAGGTTGAAGTAAGGGTTCGGCTCGCGCATCTGGTAACTAATAGACTCCACTTGAATTTGTAAAACAAATACAATCACGCTTTTGAGTGTTTGCGGGGTGGGCAAACACATGAATGGACTGTGAAATCGATTACCATCCATCCATAGCTTGCCATTTATTAAACTAAAAATAAAAAAATAAATATGTAGTTTAAAAAACTATAAAAACACACTTTTATAGGAACAGACTAAAAAGTACAAAATAACCGACTATTCAGTAACTGAAATTAAAAAGCGTGGTGTGCCCTTTGCAAAGCATGCATTCAAGTAGGTACTTAATATTCACAACGCGCACCACGCTTTTTAATTTCAGTTATAGCATCTACACACGTTCCGATCCGACCGCCGATTTGGTCTGCTCCAGACCAAATCTGGACGTTTGTAGCGTAGTCGTCCGACCATAATTATTATTATTCGTGTTTGACGCGGTCGGCCGGATTTGGTTCGCACGAACTTCACTTCCTACCAAATCGGAACGTGTGTAGGCTTCCGACCGGACCAACTTGGCAATGTTGGCAATTTTGGAGGTTTTCTCCTAGATTTAGGGAGAAAATATGTAAAAGCGGAAATATTTAAGGCAGATAGAATTACTTTAAGGGATTTTCAGAGGATTCAATTTAATGCTCGTTCATGAGTTTTACGTAGGACTGAACGAACGAAAGGTTTAGATATGGCCATTTATGAAAAGATTCTTTTTATCTATTAGTTTTTTTTTAGAATATTTTATTTAAAAACTCGCAATTTGTCGTAAAACTAAATATATATACCTGCTTTTAGTAAATATTTAGCATGTTTTAGTATTTTTTTTAAATAACAGAAAATAAAATATAATGAAATTGTTTTTTTTATAGTAATAAAACATTAAAAACCGAAAATATTTTTCTTTTTAATTTATTTATTGCCAGCAAATTGATGTTTTCAGTATTTATAAATAATAATAATATTGGGAAATTAGCAGTGGCTGGCAACACTGCAACAACGGCTAGAGGTCGGCCAGACCAAATCGGAACGTGTGTAGCGCCGACCGATTTGGTGCGGCAGATTTGGTTTGAACGTGTGTAGGCGCGGACGGATCAGCTATGGAATTGCGTAAAGTCAATCGTATTCATTTGACAGTTCATATTGTATCAAAATAAATATCATTCCATACAAATTGCAGCCGATTGAATACGATATGAACTGTCAAATTAATACGATTACCTTACGCAATTGCCCCCCAGATCTGCAGTGAAGTTCGCCCGCACCAAATCGGCGGTCGGATAGGAGCGTGTGTAGCGGCTATTTTACTGAATAGTCGGTTATTTTGTACTTTTTAGTCTGTTCCTAAAAGTGTGTTTTTATAGTTTTTTAAACTACATATTTTTTCATCAAAATTCCGTCGTTAAACCGTTACACTGTGTAATATGCTGTGGTTACGCTGACCTCGATCAAGCGTATTGACTACCTACCTATTCGAATGCACACACAGTCACAGTCAGGATAGGGTACCTACCCAATGCGTTGTGCATTGGGTAGGTACCCTATCCTAACCTACGTAACGCCTAACCTGCAATAATATTGCCTTTAATTAAAGCCTTTAATTGATCCTACACTTCAATTGACTACCTACCTACCTATTAGCGAATATAGCGATAGGGCTAAGTTCGGTTCTGACCTTAAAGTTTAATTAAGTAGTTCAACGTTAGCGTTTGTTACAGTTTGGTACAGTACCTATAATAATTAGTCTCATAATTATTATACCTCATAGCATAACTATCAACAGCATAACAATGTACAGTAATGATCCAAAGTTTTATAGTAGGCACTTTGATTTGATGTGGCGCGCGTGGCTGTAGTAGCACAGATTGCTAAATAGTTAGTAGGTATTAGTTAGTAGTAGCAAATACCAAAGTTGAGAAAAAAATATAAGGCAGGCAACGATTAAAAAAGTTTTATGACGTCTAAACTATTTTTGAATCATTGCTTTGGTAGATAGATACTTCATATGTTTGTCTACTTCTCTAATAATAACGTCTCTTGGAACGTACAAAAATAACTTCCGTTCCGCTAGGTAAACACATTAGGTATTGCAGAGAAAACAGTATTTTTTTTCTAATTATTTTATTTCTATTTTAAGTATTTTGGTAATTTTCTCGTTAGGTACTTAAACAAAACTCTTTACGAAAATTTCTGAAAACTGAATGATCTTTTTTGAAGAAATTCATAGCGAATTTATGTGTTGAGGTAGAGTAGAGCTAGTATAGGCGGTACCTACTAGGTGCCTTCTTAGGAGAATATTTATTATATACTTCGATTATATGATCGAAGATTACATAATTATGATAACTTTATTCATTTAGGTACTATCGGCCGCCCACTAATTTCGTCTGCGTGGGTTTGTGGTATAAATAATTACGTATTATCTCATTTATCCCATGTTAAACGAGATTTATTAACCTATTGACCCGGGTAAGATGGTTATCAAACACTACCTAAAATTTTGTTAAAAATCCGACACACATTTGCGGAAAAGTGGACGCAAAAACTTAGTCTTAAGATAAAAAAATAACTTGCTATTTAATTGTAAATAAAATTAGGTTAAGTTAGGTACGCACATGAATGAAACCTTTAGGTTCATAATGTCCCTTTCCTATAATGTCCCTCGGTTCCAAAATGTCCCTTTCCCGGAATGTCCCTTTCCCGTAACGTCCCTTTCCCGAAATGTCCCTTTCCCAAAATGTCCCTTTCCCATAACGTCCCTTTCCCAAAATATCCCTTTCCCAAAATGTCCCTTTCAAAATGTCTCTTTCCCATAATGTCCCTTTCCTACAAAAGAAACACTGTGTATATAAATTGACCAATAAATAGAATCTGTGTAGAAACCTAACAATATAACGAAAACAACATAAATAATCACTTGATTTTACTCGGGCAAGATCTTATTGGGTATTTGAAAAATAATTATGTGTGTTTCATAATTCTCTATAAGACAACATATTACTTTAGAACTTTTTATTTTAATTTTTACTTTTATGCATTCACAGTGCAATTTTTATTACTGAAAAATGGAAAATGAAGTATTTTGAAAAGTACTTAGAACTTGTTTCATTTATCATTTTAAATTAATCACAATGGTTAATTTTAAATTACTTTCACATCTGTTAAAAGTCAGACCGTCGGTTGTGTTCATTATAATATGACGTCACATTTCACACTTTTCTTACAAAAAAAAATTAATGCCAGCATTGTTGCCAGCCCAGCATATAAGGTTCGTTTTTTCTTATTTGACCTATAAATAGGTTAATTAGTCACTGCCCCACTGTGTAAACAATCTTGGTATACCTCTTTAATTTTATGTAATTTTATTAGGTAATCGATTATTCTATCTTTTGTAAGAAAGGGACATTATGGGAAAGGGACATTTTGGGAAAGGGACATTTTGGGAAAGGGACATTATATGAAAGGGGCATTATGGGAAAGGGACATTTTGGGAAAGAGACGTTATGGGAAAGGGACGTTCCGGGAAAGGAACATTTTGGAACCGAGGGACATTATGGGAAAGGGACATTATGAACCTTAAGGGAATGAAATACCTACGATGGTAGGTATTTATTTAAGTTTATGTAATAGTTAAATACTAAAGTTACTTAGCTTGCCATTCAAAAACAACACATAGTATCACTGTTAGAATTTACTATGAGGTATTATTACTATAGTACGAGTATGATAAAAATTCTAATTCATATTGTGCGCCTGTGCCTACTACCTACAAATATTATTCTGTGCTACTACTAGCCTACTACTACTCCTTACCCATTATTATGATCGCAAGTAGACGTAAATTCAATAGGTCAGACCTTGGCAGCTTTGACTTCTGTTTTTATTGTCTGTTGACTGTGTTGTCGTCAAATGCAATAGGTACCTACGTGTACGCGTATTGTATTGTTGTGTGCTTCTATATTTATAGCTTAAATATAATATTTATAGCTGCAATTATTGTATGTCTTTTATATAACTGACGAACTATTCGTGTTTCGGCTTCAACCGAGCTCCCATATCGCCCACAACACTGTGGGTGCGCTATTTGCGACGTGGAATGATTTAAATAGATTAGTTCGGTCTCCGATAGTTTGTAGGTACCTACCTATTACCTGCCTACTTAATATTGAGCTTTGACAAAATTGTAGAAGTGCGACATCTATAGGTAGGTGTAACTTTAACAATTGACTAGCCATGCATTTCATAGCTTAAAAGCTACTTTTTTGCATTTATTGTTCTAAAATTATAATAATAGCGACACTCCTGACAAAAAAACAATCTTAGTACCTAGGTAGGTAGATACGGCTAACGGTCGATTTAACAAACTTTCGAAATCGTAAACTATTTTAATCGCAAAGAAAACTTAATTCAGTTATTCAATGACATTTCAAAGCTGTAAACACCAAGTCCTACCTACTAACCCATTTGTATTCAAGGTAATTTAGACCAAGTTTGTTGACCTCATTGACTAACGACCCTGTTTGCAGTTAAACACAAAAGCCGAACCACGCCGAACCGCCTGATGTGCCGCCTTGCTATATGTTACAGAGTTCCATCTGGCAATTTTGTAGAGCACCAGGGGCCCAAGTCTGCTAAATGGGTCAGGCCGTAGATTTTGCCACAAATAGCGCAATGGTGACGCAAAATTTTCTACGAGTCGGTCGCACAAAGTGGTGCAAAATGGTAGCGCAAAATTATTAAGGAGCACGTACATTAATGTGATTTTATTTAACAAACATGTACTAACAAGAGGTATTGCATCAAACTAGAAAAAAAACACGATGTTGGTATGTAAGTATGTTTAATTAATAATTAACAATAATGTACCTATGTGAGTAATTCTTTTTTATATATTGCGCACAATGAAAAGTTAAACAGGATGACAAAAACTAGTAAGTACCTACCTATGTATGATTTGTTTAATTTACAAAAAAAATACATTTAATTTGTTAGATAGAGGTATTTGGTATTATTCATTATTAATTATATAAATATAATACAACTTTAAAATTTATTTCAACTCTTTTCAATGTTTGAGAGTCCATTACTTTGACTCTAGCAACAACCTGCTTGAAGTATCACTTTTAAAAGGACCTGCCAACCATTAGGATGCCAAAAATAATAAAAAAATAGATCTGTCAATAAAAAAAAAGTTACATGGGTTTAAAAGTTAGTATGAAAGTGACGAAATTCCAAAACTTATAGAATACAAAATAAAAAAACTTTGGACCTAGGTAAAATCTTTGAGGCTGGTTAGGTAGCAGACCACCGCACCTACCCCTATTTTCGTATGTTTAACGTTCTGCCGAACACCCTGTACTTATAGAATATTAATAAAATCTAACAAATCAATTAATAGTAATGCTAGTCATGTTTTTTAGCGGAATTACAGCTAAAAGTAATTTCAAAATAATAAAAAACTTGAAAACCTTGTGTGCATGCACTATTATTCAATAGCGTAAAATAAGTGGCGCAATTTCTACGCACCCGGTATCGCAAAGTGACATAAAGACAGTTTTGCGGAACCGAGGCGCAAATGAAATCGATTATAACTCTTAAAATATACTATTTAACAAGGCTAGTTTAACATATACAGATCACACACATCTAATTAAACCATGCGCAACAACAATTATAAGTTTTAATCAAAAACTTACCTTGAAATCTCAAAAAATGCACTCTGCAAAGTAGGCGACACTTTTCACTTTGATCGGAGTTGACACCGAAATGTCAAAAAATATGGTCGTCAACGCTGCATTGACCATAGAATACGATACTTTGGTGATGCCAGCACTCAAACAAAATCTTAATAAATGTTTTAAAACCATAAAATGGGTGAAAATGGTTGCGCAATATATGTAGCGCAAAGAAATGGTTTTTCAAAAAAAAAATCTTATTGCCGAAAATTTATCTTTTTTCCTAGGAAAGACGCAAAGATATTAAAGGAATGGCAACCTTATTATTATTTTATAACGTCAAATCAAACAGCTCATCAATAAGTTAAAAAATGATAATTTTATCGATGTTTAAGCTGTACACCTACCACTGCGGATTCGCGGTTTTTATAAAAAATCCGTCACTTTTGGGAAGGAAATGTCAAATAGTTTTCCAAATATATAAACTTATCCAAATATCTATATCTGCCTTGGTTTGCTATTTCTTAGGAAACACGATGATAAGATTGAGACATTTCTAAGAGTACTATATTTAAAATTATATGAGGCGGAGACTTTTGTACCCTCGAATGTGGCAAAATCTACGGCCTGACCCAAATACAAATGCACCAAATGGAGTCTCAATAGAGTGTCGATAGGGTCTCAGTTGAATGGTTTTTGGCATTTGGTATTCTCTTACTGTTTTAGTCCGAAGCCATTCTATCCACACTCCACTGCGCACTGATACTTCATCGAACTACTATTGATCTTTTCGGTAGTCTGCTATCAATTGTATTTGAATAGAATTGTAATTATTGATGCAAACGGTATTCTCTTGACTATTTGACAGTTGTATCGATGGACTTTCAGTTGTTATTTAGCCATTGAACTGCCATCGAACAACGACACCTTTTTACCACGTTTTTACTAGGTTTTACTAGATTTCAAAACAATTTTATACTATCTTCCCGATGAGCTAGAGACTTGAAACTTTGAACATAGGTCAGAACTGGAAGGCAATGCAATATTATGGTGTCATTGAGCTGATCTGATGATGGAGCCGGAAGAACGCCACAGGAACTCTATGATGAAACCATACAACGCCATCGAGTTAGGGCTCGTTTGAATCATCTTGACGAGTAGTCTGCTGGGAAATATTGTCCAAGGGTCTGATGATGGAGCCGGAAGGCCACAGGAACTCTGTAATAAAACCATGCTACCCCATCTTGTTTGGGCTCGTTACAATTGTCTTGACAAGTACTTTGACGGGAGACGAGGTTCAGGGTCTGATGATGAAGCCATGCCAGGAGCTTAATATTGAAACCATGCAACCCCATCGAGTTTGGGCTCGTTTGAATCGCCTTGACAAGTACTCTGTTGGAAAATAGTGTCCAGGGTCTGATGATGAAGCCGAAGAAGGTTGCTCCTCCGTACTCGCTCATACCCCGTACTCGGCTCGTACTATAGTTTGTACAATAACCAAATAAATAACCTACATAAGTAGGTACCTACTTTGAAGTCGGGCGTGAAATAGAATGTACCTACTATACATGTTTTTTTTGTTTTTGTTTAATCCCGCCCGACTTCAAAGTACCTTAGGTACGTTATTGAATGAATATAGGTAGTATTAGAGGTAGGTAAGTATTATTTCTTACTTTTTGGTGGCATTTTATTAAGGTGCTTTTATTTTTTTGTAAAAATTATTTTTATTTTACAATTTTTAGTGCAAACTAAGAACCTCCTTTTTGAAGTAGGTTAAAAACCAAAACCTTCTCCTAAATGTAAGAAAATACCTTTACTGAACCCCGCATCTCAAAGACAAACTTACATAAGTACATACGGGTCAAACTGAGAACCTCCTTTTTTGAAGTCGGTTAGAATACCAAAACCTTCTAAATGTAACAAATACTTTTCTGAAAACCGCATCTCAAAGACAAACAACATACGCACGGGTCAAACTGAGAACCTCCTTTTTTGAAGTCGGTTAAAATACCGAAACCTCCTAAATGTAACAAATACTTTCTGAAAGTGAAAACCGCATCTCAAAGACAAACATACATACATACGGGCCAAACTGAAAACCTCCTTTTTGAATTCGGTTAAAATACCAAAACCTCCTAAATGTAACAAATACTTTTCTGAAATCCGCATATCAAAGACAAACGTACATACGCACGGGTCAATCTGAGAACCTTCTTTTTTGAAGTCGGTTAAAATACCAAAACCTCCTAAATGGCACAAATACTTTTCTGAAACTCGCATCTCAAAGACAAACCTACATACATAGTAAGTACATACGGGCCAAACTGAAAACCTCCTATTTGAAGTCGGTTAAAATACCAAAACCTAAATGTAACAAATACAAATGCAAAATACTTTTCTGAAAACCGCATCTCAAAGACAAACATACATACTTACGCACGGGTTAAACTGAGAACCTCCTTTTTTGAAGTCGGTTAGAATACCAAAACCTTCTCGTAAATGTAAGAAATAGTTTTCTGAAAACTAAATCAAAATCGGTTTAGCCAAACGCGAGATAATCGCGAACAAACATTCATGTACAAGACGTCTCATTCGCCATTCACATTCCATTTCCATTCGACTGACACTCCACCGACATTATATCGAGACTTTTAAGAAATTTTAGCAGAATACAAAATTTGGCACAATGGAAATGTAATGTCAATAGGATGTCGATAGAATGGCAATAGTTGGTCGCTTATTGTAAAAAAGCAGACTTGGCCCCCAGTTGTGGCACCATAGGTAGCTCTAGATTGAATTAATCCTGAGGGCCAAGCCTGCTTGTCTCAATCGTGTTTCAATTGTATTTCAGTTGTAGTGCTGTTTTAAACACTAGTAGGTAACAAGAATTATGACAGTATGATGTGATGTGAATGTGTGTGGTGTGGGTGTGACCATCAATAGTATTGTGAAAAAAGTACTTACATATTTCTTGTAACTAGTGTGCAAATAGCACTACAACACAAATATTATTCTGTGCTACAAGTGCTACAACTGAACTACAATCGAAACACGATTAAGACACGATTTGTGACTTAACGTTAGCAGACTTGGCCCCGGTCTAGCTAGACTTGACTTATGAATTATGAAATTTTAAAAATAATATATAACATAATAATAATATGTACCTACCTGCTTACCTATTTCAGCGCGACAGTGTTTTGTTTTGTGGATTAAGAACGTCATTTTATTTCACTGTAGCTTTGAAATCAAAGAAAAGTACAAAACTTTAGGACTTTTACGAAAAGAGAAAAGTACCTACCAAAGATACCACTCTTTATTTGGTTTGTGACTTCTTCTTATCGAGCCGATAGCTAAATATAAGTAGGTAGGGGAAAGGTGTATCGAAATGTTTTGGGCCCTGTGTAAAAAAGAGTATAAAAAGTACACAGATATACCACAAACATTGACATCTTTCAAACACCGGTGGACGGCTAGGTATAATACGCAGACATGGAAGTAGTACGCGCAGTGGCCCTACCATGAGTTGATGCAAACTGTTAACGTTACCGTAAACTATCGTTTTGTCTCTTTCACTCGCACTGACTGTAAGCAGTATATCCGATAGTTTACGGTAACGTAAAAAGTTTGCATCCACTCATGGTAGGGCCACAGATCGCCAGCATTGGTGTGGCATTGGTTTAAGTTAAGACAAATACTTACCATTAATTTTTTTGTTAAGAAAATTAATTTGAATATTTTACAATGCGTTTAGTAGTAGGTATGAAGGTAGGTAGTTTAGCCTTAGAAACCATTCAAAGCAAGAGAAATTTATAATATTTCAGTTTTGTGCAAGTACCTACTTAGATAGCAAAAATATACAGTCTGCACACACAGTAACCCGGTTAAAGTATGTCGATTATTAAACTTATCTGGAACTATCTGTACCTACCTAAATGCAATTAAGTAAAATAAAAGTGTGGATGAACTTGTCCATCAAGTTTGACTAGGTACTTACTTACACTGGTGGTTGTATTGTAAACGATTAACTTTCTATGCTTTCTCGGTGGAGGCTAGTTTTATTACCTACTTACCTTTTTATCAGATGTAACGTAACGTTTACCAAATACTTATTTTATATATTCCATCGAGTTCAATCATTTCGCGATGCGATGAAGATTACAAACTGAACTGAACTGAGAAATATGATGCATGCACCTAGAGCTGAATGTGCAAACGTTACTATCACGTTCGAATTAAATTCTGACAAATTAAATACCTAGTTAGATCGTAATAGACAGAAACAAGATGTGGAGCAAAAATTTTAACGCGAACGCGGTAACTTTTGCAAATTTAAAACTTACACTATAGCCACATAAAGGGTCAGCCCTATAGGTGCCTATAGTGTAAGTTTTCAGTGACTAGGGGTACAGAAGTTCTGTACAGAACTAATAGGTAAGTAGTTTCCGGGACATAAGATTTTAAGGGAACTTTCCCTTTTCTAGAAGGAAATCGCTAAAATTAAAGTACCTACCTACTAAATTAGTGGATATAATGTCCACTAGTTTAGTAGTATGACCTAGTTAAAAGTTTAATAATTTGCGTTGTAGTTATATTATAAGACAAGTAACATAGATAAAATTAAATAAAATAAATTAAAAAATATCTTTATCAACACTCATGTTATAATTTTCGAATTATGAACTCATGCCTGAACGTATACTGATACACTTTATGCCATAGTCAACTTTAATAGTATATTATGATACAAGTGAGCTAACGTTGCTCATTATACACGAGGCTGTGGGTTGCGCGACCTTTGTAAGTACCTATACAAGGGTAGAACGCATAGATAGACTGTGGGACTGCTCAGTGCTAACGTAGGTATAACTAGTTTCAAATTATAAAATACATCCATAGTTTGCTGGAGCTTCCCCTGCCTTCAAATAACGGCATGATTGGCGTTCATTAAATTTTGCACTAAAGGCGCTACTCGGAAAAATATGGGCTTTTTGATTTAAAACTATAGGACGGTTACAGTTGTTACAAATCTGGTAATAAGATATGTATTTCTTCATACCTTTATCCAGAGTCGTATAGTTTCAAAAACACGATTTTATGATTTTGCCTCGACACTTTTTCTTTTCGAAAAGACCTCTAAAAAGCACGAAAAGTGAAGATTATTCATAAATGGGGTTACTTACACTATTGGAAATTGGTTTAATTAGTGGACACCAATAATATTGAGGATCGTATAGAAGCATTTTTTTTAAATCGCTGTAGTTTTTGTAAAACGAAGTGATTTTGTGTTTTTTTTTGCCTAATCTGCAAAATCGGTCTCGCTCCCGCGCGCGTCGTTTTCTCATTGCTATCTCGCTTTAGCATAATTTTTCCGAGTATCGCCTAAACTACCTAGGTCCTAGATGCGATAAATGTGTGGCCACATTCATTTGAGGTTTGATCTAGCGTCTAGCGGCTTAGTTCGCGTGATCTGTGGATTCTACCTAGTCTATATTATTTGCTTTGGTAATAAGAGTGTGAAGAATGATTAGGTACTTATTCAATTTTATTATTGTTACCATGCTAGACAAAAGCAAATTAGCGCGCTAATAGCCGCTACACACGCTCCTATCCGACCGCCGATTTGGTGCGGGCGAACTTCACTGCAGATCTGATCCGCGCCTACACACGTTCAAACCAAATCTGCCGCACCAAATCGGTCGGCGCTACACACGTTCCGATTTGGTCTGGCCGACCTCTAGCCGTTGTTGCAGTGTTGCCAGCCACTGCTAATCTCCCAATATTATTATTATTTATAAATACTGAAAACATCAATTTGCTTGCAATAAATAAATTAAAATGCAAAATATTTTCGGTTTTTAATGTTTTATTACTATAAAAAAAATTCATTATTTTTCAATTTTCTGTTATTTTCATTAAAATACTAAAACATGCTAAATATTTACTAAAAGCAGCACTTATTGATGAGGTGTTATGCCCTTTTTATATATATTTAGTTTTACGACAAATTGCTAGTTTTTAAACAAAATTTTCTTAAAAAAAAAACAAATAGAGAAATAGAATCTTTTAATAAATGGCCATATTTAAACCTTTCGTTCGTTCAGTCCTACGTAAAACTCATGAACGAACATTAAATTGAATCCTCTGAAAATCCCTTAAACGTAATTTACCTGCTTTAAATATTTCCGCTTTTACATATTTTCCCCCTAAATCTAGGGGAAAACCTCCAAAATTGTCAAAACTGCCAAGTTGGTCCGATCGGAAGCCTACACACGTTCCGATTTGGTAGGAAGTGAAGTTCGTGCGAACCAAATCCGGCCGACCGCGTCAAACACGAATAATAATAATTATGGTCGGACGACTACATCACACAAAAACTTTCATCCCCTATTTTCCACCCCTTCAGGGTAAAATTTTTACTTACTTTGAATGTCGTTTTATTTATATCTGATCAAATACCTAGAACATAAGGTTCAATATGCATACAAACTTTCATCCCATATTTCAACCCCTTATACTTAGCCCTTCTTTCGCATTAAAAAGTAGCCTATGTTTGTTTCTCAGGCTCTAGAATTTCTATAGGTACCAAATTTCATTCAAATCGGTTCAGTAGTTTTGGCATGATTGAGTAACACACAGACAGACAGAGTTACTTTCGCATTTATAATATTATATATAGTAAGGATTCATTTATTCAATGCCATGGTCTTCGTCAGCAGTTTTTACGCGCAAAAGATACTTAGCCTATTTATTCTGTGCTGTGCCTATACATTACATACACCTCTAAATTTTAATTAGTACTTACAATGATTTTTGGGGATGATAGTGTCCATCAATACGAACAATTTTTACTATGGTCCATCCACGGAAATACGGAATCGCGAAAGAAAATCAGCTGTTCCATACATTTCAGTCGAGTCGATGTTGTACTTTTGTATGGAACAGCAACGGACCTTTTTTTTCAATTCCGTGGGAACAGTACAGTTCATATTGTATCATAATAAATGTCATTCCATACAAATTGCAGCTGATTGAATACGATATGATCTCTCAAATTAATACGATTAATTCGCGACAGGGCTGCCGTTTGTACGATTCTTATCGTATTTGTATATAACGGGGCCAAATTCGGTGAACCACATCTTACTTCTTTTCGTGTGGCTGGCGTCTCACCGTTCAGTTGCAGTCCCTATATCCGTAATTGCTTATGCATTGTACTACACTAGTTTAATACATAAAAAAATAGTAAAAGGGTCTGCGCGTGATTGGCGAGGCACCAGCCACGTGTAAAGAAGTAAGAGGTGATTCACCGAATTTGTCCCCGACTGTACCTACGATCACAAATTTCAGATTTTGTATGAAAGTACGATTATTTATTTTGCCGTGTACGATCGTTTTTCCATGTTATTCCCGAGTTTGTATGGTTTTTGTACAGGTGTACGTTTTTTTGAAATTTAATGTACGATTCTCGATCTTTTGCACATGGCAGCCCTGATCTATTCGCAATTTCGTGGTTGGCTTGGCACCATAGTAAAAAAAATTGTATTGATGGACACTATCATCCCCTAAAACCATTGTACAAGGACGTACCCAGCTTTTTCAAACGTACCAAGGTTTTTCGTTTTTTGTGTATTTATTTTATATATATTAGGTAGTTTAGCGCTATGATACATATTAACACATTAAAAAAATATTTCACATAGCCTTCCGCCCGCGGTTTCGCCCGCCTGTACTACACGACTTTGTCTCGAGGGAAAGTTATATTTTCCCGGGATATCAATTAGTCTTTGTCACTCTCTAGCTCCTAAAATATCCACATACTAAAAAAACACGCCGATCCGTTGCTCCGTTTTGACGTGAAAGACGGATATACAAACAATACAAACAGTATATCAAAAGAAAGAACTTATCACGCTGAACAACTTCTCTTAAGATTCTATCTCATATAGTTTAACCTGGCTGCTAGGGTTCTACATCAGCTGGCCTAGGTGGCCATGAACGGCTTTTATTCATGCGATATGATATAGCACGTCACGTCATGCTGTCTTGCTTACCTACCCCACTAAGGTGGAAGCAAGACAGCAAGACGTGCTATATCATATCGCGTGATATAATTATGGTAATGCTAGCCAGGCAGGTGTACCAAGACCTTCAAACTTTGTACGTCAATAGAAAATGCTCATCACATTTAACAATTTTCCATAAGACGGTATTTTTATATCTCTCATAGTTTGGCTGGACTGCTATGGTTCCACATCGGCCATTTCGATCTTCTAAATAAATTATAGCCTAGGTACCTATAAGTTGGCGACAACTCATAGCTATATAACAAAAAAAGTTTCATTAAAATCCGTTCAGTAGTTTTTGCCTGAAACGTGGACAACAGACAGACAGACAAAAAATTCAAAAACTATATTTTTGGTATCTGTTCTGTATAGAAGACCCTTGGTGCAATTTTTTTCTATTTCTTTTCAATGTATTCAGCCCCTGTACCGGCAAAAAAATATGGATATGGACATGGGCTTCATTTGACATTTGATGCCCATATTTTGTGCTTTTAAGGTTTTAAGAGCATAATATGGGCTTCAAATGTCAAATGAAGCCCATGTCCATACCCATAATTTTTAGCCGGTAGCCCCCTGAATAGAATCGCATACAGTTTTATAATAAGTATGAATTATTTTATTTATTTACTTAATATACACGGTAATTTTTTTATCACCCCGGATAAAATTAAAAGGATTATTCTGCTCATGAAAACAAACAATTTTTATTATGGGGCCAACACTAAAATCGCAAAAAAACAGCTATTCCATACAAAAGTGCAAAAATATTTAATCAAAATGTATGGAACAGGTGATATTTTTTCGCGATTTCAGTGTTGGTCCTGTAATAAAAGTTGTTTGTTTTCATGAGTAAAATAATCCCTAAAAATATCCGGGGTGATAAAAAAATACCGTGTATATTACATAAGGTACCTAGTATTAACACATTAAAAATTTATATCACATAGCCTTCCGCCCGCGGTTTTGCCGCGTGTACTACACGACGTTTTTCCGAGGGAATGTGATATTTTTTCTGGATAATTAGCCTATGGGACTCTCTAGCTCCTAAACTATCCACATACAAAAAAAACAGGTCGATCCGTTGCTCCGTTTTGACGTGAAAGACGGACATACAAACAAACACACTTTCACATTTATAATATTAGTATATATTGTATGACAAAAGAAAATACTTATCACGCTGAACAACTTCTCTTAAGATGCTGTATTTGTATCTCTTATAGTTAAGCTGGGCTGCAAGGGTTCCAAATCAGGAGTACCAGACCTTCGATATTTTTCCGTCAATAGAAAATGTCCATGACGTTAAACAACTTTTCTTAAGACGCTATGTTTGTATCTCATATAGTTTAATCTGGCTACGGCAAACTTTGTACGTCAATAGAAAGTGCTCATCACGTTTAATAATTTTCCTTAAAACGGTATTTTTATATAGCTCTCATAGTTTGGCTGGACTGCTATGGTTCCACATCAGAAATTGCGATCTTCAAAATAAATTATAGCTATATGTTGGCAAGGACCAATAGCTGTATAACAAAAAAACTTTCATCAAAATCCGTTCCGGAAACTTTTTTGCCGACGTCATCACACGAAAAAATTCATCCCCTGTTTTCACCCTCTTTAGGGTGTTTTTTTTACAAACTTTGAATATCGTATTTATTTATCTAATCAAAAGCCTATAAAATAATTTTGAAGCTTCTAGCTTTAAAAATGACGTAATTCCCATACAAACTTTCATCCCCTATTTCAACCTTTTACAGCCCTTTGTTCACATAAAAAAGTAGCCTATGTCCTTTCTCAGGCTCTAGACTATCTCTGTACCAATTTTTATTCAAATCGGTTCAGTAGTTTAGGCGTGATTGTGTAACACACAGACAGACAGATTCGCACTTTCGCATTTATAATATAAAAGTAAGGACTAATAGCTGACCCAGCGCGACTTCGTTCCCGTGGCCCTACCCCCTACTCCACCCTACCCTCCTACCCGCACTCTACCCCTACCCCTACCCTACCCCAACCCTACCCCCTACACCTACCCTACCCCTACCCTACCCCCTACTCCACCCTACCCTCCTACCCGCACTCTACCCCTACCCCTACCCTACCCCAACCCTACCCCCTACACCTACCCTACCCCTACCCTACCCCTACCCTACCCCTACCCTACCCCTACCCTACCCCTACCCTACCCCTACCCTACCCCTACCCTACCCCTACCCTACCCCTACCCTACCCCTACCCTACCCCTACCCTAACCCTACCCTACCCCTACCCTACCCCTACCCTACCCTACCCCTACCCTACCCCTACCTTACCCCTACCCTACCCCTACCCTACTCCTACCCTACCCTACCCTACCCTACCCCTACCCTACCCCTACCTTACCCCTACCCTACCCCTACCCTACCTTACCCCTACCCTACCCCTACCCTACCCCTACCTTACCCCTACCCTACCCCTACCCCTACCCTACCCCAACCCTACCCCCTACACCTACCCTACCCCTACCCTACCCCTACCCTACCCCTACCCTACCCCTACCCTACCCCTACCCTACCCCTACCCTACCCCTACCCTACCCCTACCCTAACCCTACCCTACCCCTACCCTACCCCTACCCTACCCTACCCCTACCCTACCCCTACCTTACCCCTACCCTACCCCTACCCTACTCCTACCCTACCCTACCCTACCCTACCCCTACCCTACCCCTACCTTACCCCTACCCTACCCCTACCCTACCCCTACCTTACCCCTACCCTACCCCTACCCTACCCCTACCTTACCCCTACCCTACCCCTACCCTACCCCTACCCTACCCCTACCCTACCCCTACCCTACCCCTACCCTACCCCTACCCTACCCCTACCCTACCCCTACCCTACCCCTACCCTACCCCTACCCTACCCCTACCCCTACCCTACCCCTACCCTACCCCAACCCTACTCCTACCCTACCCTACCCTACCCCTACCCTACCCCTACCCTACCCCTACCCTACCCCTACCCTACCCCTACCCTACCCCTACCCTACCCCTACCCTACCCTACCCTACCCCTACCCTACCGCTACCCTACCCCTACCCTACCCTACCCTACCCCTACCCTACCCCTACCCTACCCCTACCCTACCCCTACCCTACCCCTACCCTACCCCTACCCTACCCCTACCCTACCCCTACCCTACCCCTACCCTACCCCTACCCTACCCCTACCCTACCCCTACCCTACCCCTACCCTACCCCTACCCTACCCCTACCCTACCCCTACCCTACCCCTACCCTACCCCTACCCTACCCCTACCCTACCCCTACCCTACCCCTACCCTACCCCTACCCTACCCCTACCCTACCCCTACCCTACCCCTACCCTACCCCTACCCTACCCCTACCCTACCCCTACCCTACCCCTACCCTACCCCTACCCTACCCCTACCCTACCCCTACCCTACCCCTACCCTACCCCTACCCTACCCCTACCCTACCCCTACCCTACCCCTACCCTACCCCTACCCTACCCCTACCCTACCCCTACCCTACCCCTACCCTACCCCTACCCTACCCCTACCCTACCCCTACCCTACCCCTACCCTACCCCTACCCTACCCCTACCCTACCCCTACCCTACCCCTACCCTACCCCTACCCTACCCCTACCCTACCCCTACCCTACCCCTACCCTACCCCTACCCTACCCCTACCCTACCCCTACCCTACCCCTACCCTACCCCTACCCTACCCCTACCCTACCCCTACCCTACCCCTACCCTACCCCTACCCTACCCCTACCCTACCCCTACCCTACCCCTACCCTACCCCTACCCTACCCCTACCCTACCCCTACCCTACCCCTACCCTACCCCTACCCTACCCCTACCCTACCCCTACCCTACCCCTACCCTACCCCTACCCTACCCCTACCCTACCCCTACCCTACCCCTACCCTACCCCTACCCTACCCCTACCCTACCCCTACCCTACCCTACCCTACCCCTACCCTACCGCTACCCTACCCCTACCCTACCCTACCCTACCCCTACCCTACCCCTACCCTACCCCTACCCTACCCCTACCCTACCCCTACCCTACCCCTACCCTACCCCTACCCTACCCCTACCCTACCCCTACCCTACCCCTACCCTACCCCTACCCTACCCCTACCCTACCCCTACCCTACCCCTACCCTACCCCTACCCTACCCCTACCCTACCCCTACCCTACCCCTACCCTACCCCTACCCTACCCTACCCCTACCCTACCCCTACCCCTACCCTACCCCTACCCTACCCCTACCCTACCCCTACCCTACCTCTACCCTACCCCTACCCTACCCCTACCCTACCCCTACCCTACCCCTACCCTACCCCTACCTTACCCATAATATTTTTTTTTGCTATAAACCTCACGGAGCCCGAGACCTTTCCATCGAATGCAAAACCATGGAAATCGGTTCGTGCGTTCTGGAGTTATAGCGTCAGGAAGGAAAACCCGACTTATTTTTATATAGTAGACTAGGTACTTATATCTTTCCATGCCACAAATCTCCTAAAAATAGTTTCAATAACAGAATAATGATATTAAAAAAAAAAAATTAAAAGGGTGCTATACATAGATATATTACTAAAAAAGGGGGATATTATCATGTGGTTTCTAAAAAGAATTCTGGATATGTGTTGTTTATGTATTATTACATTAAATAAATAAATAAATAATAAATAAATAACTTCTTACATTCACACCAATTATCTAAGCCCATTTTAATTTCATTAAGAAACTGTATCATGGAAAACTTGATAACGGATAAATATATACCTACTTAAATACTAAGTATTTGTTTTGTAAATACATACTTTTTATACATAGTAAACACCCAGACCAAGACAAATAGACATGTTCATGCACACAAATATTTGTCTTGTTCGGGAATCGAACCCGAGACCACTGGCGCAGAAGGTGGGTAGCCTACCCCTGCGCCAAATCGGTCGTCGAATTATAAAAATAACATAATTTAATATCGCAATATCGAATAAGAAGAAGCCTATGTTCCTCTCCAGGCTACAAAGTATCTGTGTACCAAATTTCAGCCAAATCCGTTCAGCCGTTTTGGCGTGATTGAGCAACAAACATCCAAACATTTCACATCCTACTATAATATTATAAATGTGAAAGTTTAGATGTTTGGATGTTTGGATGTTTGTTACTCAATCACGCCAAAACGGCTGAACGGATTTGGCTGAAATTTGGGACACAGATACTTTGTAGCCTGGAGAGGAACATAGGCTACTTTTTATCCCGGAAAAACATCACATTCCCGCGGGATAACATCGTGTAGTCCACGCGGGCGAAGCCGCGGGCGGAAAACTAGTTTACAATATTAGTAGGATAGTAGGATTCATTTCCGAGACCTCCCCTCCCCCCGCCGAACGGACCCCCCGACAATAATATTTTAATTTGGGTAGAAATTAACCGATCGACTAAAATACTTTTTTACCGACAAAAATACTGACCTAACCTTAACCTATTTTTCCGCAACTAAACCTAGTCGGTAAATTTAGTAATTTTAAGTCGGTTGGTTTATTATATTCCTTTTTATTTAGAACTTCGGAAATCAAAGATTTATCTGTTTGGCAATTAAACATTCTCAGCTCTGTCGGACAATACCTATATGCACCTATGCATAGCCCCGGCTTTTTTTTAAGTTTTGGCTAAAAATTGGCAACGCCTTCGCCATCTCGACATGAACGGCATGCATGACTAATGTAAGTTAAATTATGTATCACGAATTCACGATCAAAAAAAATGCCGGGAGCTATAACCTTTCATGATGTAGATGCATGATCACTAAGAAAGGATTTTAGAAAATTCCCGTTATACAGGTTGCTACAGGGTGTTACAGTTTGTATGGGGATTTGAATAGGGCTGAAGGCAGAGACACAATTTTTAGAGGGCAGATACCTTCCATGGTGTAGGTGAACACTAAGAAAGGGTTTTGGAAAATTCCCATTATACAGGGTGTTACAAGGTGTTTCAGTTTGTAAAGGAATTTCCATTTAGGTTGAAGGTAGAGACACCAGTTTTGAGGGGTCTAGATAGCTTTCATTCATAGTGCATGTTAATTGATAGTAAAAACCAATCGAAGAAAGACTCTGACCCACAATGTCAGAAAATAAGTAAGCATGGTAGCATGGAACAAAAAAATAAGGTCTACTGATAAATAAATACCTTGATACTTATATTGGTAAACCGTGACTTTCAAAATAAACGCACAACTATCTTAATCACGCGAACGAAGTCGCGGGCGAAAGCTAGTAGGTATATTATACGTAGCTATTTAGGTAGGTTTATTTATATTTATCGATAACACTACTTCGGACCTAAAGATATTATTTCTTCTTTTGGTGTTGTGTGAAAAATAAGTTATTTATTTAAGTAGGCAGGTCAGGTACCTACTACCTAGGAATTCTTTTTAATAAAATATAATCTAGCTTTTAAGGATAAATAGTAGATTGTACAACAAGTGCATAAAACGTACCATTTTACCCGAGACGTATATATACATCCGAGCCGTAGGCGAGGGTGGATAGTCAATTCGAGGGTTAAATGGGTTTTATGTTCGAGTTATACACTCTGCTTTTCACTTCGAGTGTAAGAAAAATAAATAACAATATTGCAAAAAAGAAAAAATTAAGAATTCGCCATATTGGCGGGAAGACTTTCTTTTTCTTTTTTATACGTGGCATTGGCAGCACAGTGACTTTAGCATAGATCGTAGTCATAATGCTCTTGAAATACTTATTTCTTAGAAAACTCATTAATTTTGCCTAGTTTTATTATTTTGTAATTTAACATGGATTATGTACAAAATTTAAGAAACAGAATGAAATACGTTAGGTATTAATAAAATTTATTTAACGAAGTTTAATTGCGTGTGTGACTGTTTACCTGACGACCTTTGTCTTAGAGTCTGAGACTTAGACGAAGATTTTACTTTATGCACTAGAGCATAAAAAGCGATTTTATGCAGCCTATACCCAACATACTACATCTTTGCCCAACATAAACACGAACTTTACGAGCATGAGAAGTGAAAAGATAATAAGTACCATCTTATCATCACACCCAGTATCTACTTATCTAAAGAAAATAAATAGGTCCTACCTAAGTATCTTATAAGGGTCAGGCCGTAGATTTTGCCACAAATAGCGCAATGGTGACAAAAAATTTTCTACGAGTCGGTCGCACAAAGTGGTGCAAAATGGTAGCGCAAAATTATTAAGGAGCACGTACATTAATGTGATTTTATTTAACAAACATGTACTAACAAGAGGTATTGCATCAAACTAGAAAAAGAAACACGATGTTGGTATGTAAGTATGTTTAATTAATAATTAACAATAATGTACCTATGAGTAATTCTTTTTTATATATTGCGCACAATGAAAAGTTAAACAGGATGACAAAAACTAGTAAGTACCTATGTATGATTTGTTCAATTTACAAAAAAAATACATTTAATTTGTTAGATGGAGGTATTTGGTACTATTCATTATTAATTACTAGCGGCCGCCCGCGTGGTTCCCGTTCGCGTGGGAATATCGGGATAAAAAGTACATATAAACCTTCCTCTTGAATCACTCTATCTATTAAAAAAAAACGCATCAAACTCCGTTGCGTAGTTTCAAAGATTTAAGCATACAAAGGGACATAGGGACAGAGAAAGCGACTTTGTTTTATACTATGTAGTGATATAAATATAATACAACTTTAAAATTTATTTCAACTCTTTTCAATGTTTGAGAGTCCATTACTTTGACTCTAGCAACAACCTGCTTGAAGTATCACTTTTAAAAGGACCTGCCAACTATTAGGATGCCAAAAATAATACAAAAAATAGATCTGTCAATAAAAAAAGTTACATGGGTTTAAAAGTTAGTATGAAAGTGACGAAATTCCAAAACTTATAAAATACAAAATAAAAAAACTTTGGACCTAGGTAAAATCTTTGAGGCTGGTTAGGTAGCAGACCACCGCACCTACCCCTATTTTCGTATGTTTAACGTTCTGCCGAACACCCTGTACTTATAGAATATTAATAAAATCTAACAAATCAATTAATAGTAATGCTAGTCATGTTTTTTAGCGGAATTACAGCTAAAAGTAATTTCAAAATAATAAAAAACTTGAAAACCTTGTGTGCATGCACTATTATTCAATAGCGTAAAATAAGTGGCGCAATTTCTACGCAACCGGTATCGCAAAGTGACATAAAGACAGTTTTGCGGAACCGAAGCGCAAATGAAATCGATTATAACTCTTAAAATATTACTATTTAACAAGGCTAGTTTAACATATACAGATCACACACATCTAATTAAACCATGCGCAACAACAATTATAAGTTTTAATCAAAAACTTACCTTGAAATCTCAAAAAATGCACTCTGCAAAGTAGGCGACACTTTTCACTTTGATCGGAGTTGACACCGAAATGTCAAAAAATATGGTCGTCAACGCTGCATTGACCATAGAATACGATACTTTGGTGATGCCAGCACTCAAACAAAATCTTAATAAATGTTTTAAAAGCATAAAATGGGTGAAAATGGTTGCGCAATATAAGTAGCGCAAAGAAATGGTTTTTCAAAAAAAAAATCTTATTGCCGAAAATTTATCTTTTTTCTTAGGACAGACGCAAAGATATTAAAGGAATGGCAACCTTATTATTATTTTATAACGTCAAATCAAACAGCTCATCAATTAGTTAAAAAATGATAATTTTATCGATGTTTAAGCTGTACACCTACCACTGCGGATTCGCGGTTTTTATAAAAAATCCGTCACTTTTGGGAGGGAAATGTCAAATAGTTTTCCAAATATATAAACTTATCCAAATATCTATATCTGCCTTGGTTTGCTATTTCTTAGGAAACACGATGATAAGATTGAGACATTTCTAAGAGTACTATATTTAAAATTATATGAGGCGGAGACTTTTGTACCCTCGAATGTGGCAAAATCTACGGCCTGACCCATAAAGTGCTTCACTATAAATAAACCAAGCAAAAATTGATTGGCAAGTTATATTATGTAACATAGGAGCGTCATTTTACATTCCGTGATAGTTTCTACATTTTCAGTTCAATACGTAGTTATTTATGTATTTAGTAGGTACCTACATGTGTTAACCTTTGGTGTTAACGTAGAGGATTTTCAGTCAGTCAAAATAGTCCAAAATGTAAGGCAGTTATAAGCATGGGGGAACAACATTGTTTTTTGTTTTCATAAAAAAATTGAGAGAAAAAGCATTTAAACATTTAACTCAAATAATATGTTTAATAGTATTGACATACTTAATTAGGAAAATGTAATACTTACAATAAGTACCTACCTACAAACGACAAAACATTTTGTACAATGTTATTTATAAAATAAAGCTATTATGTTCACGGTTCAATTTCGGTTCAATATTGCTTTCAATTCCATTGCTTCAATGGCATTGATATACATCTGAACAACAGCATTGAAAGTTTATATCTAAAGTTTTTAGGTGTTTTTTGGGACTTGATACAAAAACTGGTCTATTTATGTTCTAATTCTCTTTTAAATGTGGAACGAACTGATTGAACTCATAAAGCATATAACATACGAACCTTTTAATATAGTTAACACAAACAGCAATGAACATTTTGTATACAAATTGATTTTTCGTGACATTGCTAGTATTCAGTAGCTACTTTTGTGGTCATAAAAAATATAGCAAGCATGCCATATTCCAAATATCTATGTTATTTTCTTTCTGTAATATAAATATACCTACCTTAAAGCGTCAACTGTTACCTACTCAATTAGCCTAAAAATACGAATTTTACAAAAATTGGTTTGGGTATACATTAAAGCCCATATGCCTAAATAAAGGATGCTGAATTTGGGCTTTTTTAGTCACGTAAAACCTTCTACTGGTATTCATTTATATACAAAAAAAACCTACGTTCTTAGGGAGATCCTAAGACACTTTTTTGAACATCGAAACTTCTGGGTCTGAACCATGTGAACCTATAAAAAGGCATCTGGGCTGCAAGCCCTTATTTGGTCAAAATGGCTTGGGCATTAGGAGGTTAATTTATCAGTTAAAAATTTCATTAATATATTTTTTACATAATTTCTATCAAAAATAAATTATTTAATTAAAATCGAAAATTTAGACTAACTGGAACATTCAGTTTTGTGACCGCTTTTCGTGACTGATTTTCGTGACAGAGCGTGGACTTAACTGTTGTTGAAGTATTGTGTGTTTCGATTTCTTTGCTCAGGTATGTGAATTGTGAATGTGACCATGTTTTGCCATTAAAATTCCCTTTTATTTAATTATTCTTATTGTAGACACATTACAAAGTTTATCTTTATATCAATATTTGATGTCAAAAAGTTAATAGTGCTAAGTGCGATTGCTAATTTTTAAACAATTTAAAACTACAAGAAAGTAGCATTATGTGACTTCCGTTTTGTGACTTATTCTACGGTCACCTAATATCGGAACGGCAAGTCACAATCACAACAGGTCGGAAAGCGTAAAGCTTATTTCATATTGGAAATCCTTATTGACCAAATTAATGATTTACTAAAATTACAATTTGTTATTTTTTATTATTTCCTCGTCAAAGGAGATCAGTCAAATTGGACCAAAAAAGTAAAAGTGTCGGCCAACGAAAATAAATTGCACATCACTATTGTAAACAGTGTAACGATCATTTTTTGTTATGACGTCAATAGTGTACGATTAGCGGCCAAGCAGTTATTCAAGTTTGAAAATGTAATTTTTTCTACATTTTCAAAATTGAATACAGCTTGGTCAAAGTGCGGCCAACAAAAATAAATTGCACATTACTATTGTAAATAGTGTAACAATCACTTTTTGTTATTATGTCAACAGTGTACGATTAGTGGCCAAGCAGTTATTCAAGTTTGAAAAGGTCATTTTTTTCTCTTCATTTTCAAACTTGAGTACAGCTTGGCCAAAGTGCGGCCAACAAAGATGTCATAATAAAAAATGATCCTTACACTATTTACAATAGTAATGTGCAATTTATTTTTGTTGGCCGCACTTTGGCCAAGCTGTATTCAAGTTTGAAAATGAAGAAAAAATGTCATTTTGAAACTTGAATAACTGCTTGGCCACTAATCGTACACTGTTAACGTCGTAACAAAAAACGATCGTTACACTGTTTACAATAGTAATGTGCAATTTATTTTAATTGGCCGCACTTTGGCCAAGCTGTATACAAGTTGGAAAAAAATGAAAAAATTGACCTTTTCAAACTTGAATAACTGCTTGGCTACTAATCGTACACTGTTGACGTCATAACAAAAAACGATCGTTACACTGTTTACAATAGTAATGTGCAATTTATTTTCGTTGGCCGCACTTTGGCCAAGCTGTATTCAAGTTTGAAAATGAAGAATAAATGACATTTTCAAACTTGAATAACTGCTTGGCCACTAGTCGTACACTGTTCACGTCATAACAAATAATGATTGTTACACTGTTTACAATAGTTATGTGTAATTTATTTAAGTTGGCCGCACTTTGGCCAAGCTGTATACAAGTTTGAAAATGAAGAAAAAAATGTCATTTTCAAACTTGAATAACTGCTTGGCCACTAATCGTACACTGTTGACGTCATAACAAAAAATGATCGTTACACTGTTTACAATAGTAATGTGCAATTTATTTTCGTTGGCCGCACTGTGGACAAGCTGTATTAAAGTTTGAAAATGAAGAATAAATGACATTTTAAACTTGAATAACTGCTTGGCCACAAGTCGTACGCTGTTGACGTCATAACAAATAATGATCGTTACAGTGTTTACAATAGTAATGTGTAATTTATTTTTGTTGGCCGACCATTTTACTTTTTTGGTCCAAACATGTATGAAGCTTGACTGATCTCCTTTACAGACAGCAGTGGCGAAGGCTCTAGGACTACTCAAGTTTTGCCCCAATTTTGTAATGTCTTGCCTTGTGATCTGAAATAATGTGATTATAACCTAAGACTGTTCCTATTAAGGTCAATGTGGGGAAGTCCGGCATACTTTTCTAAAATTTAAGTTCAACTGAACTTATTGAATCGAGATACTCTTTCTTAAGTGACTTGTGTCGTCGGAAATTACAGGTAATATATTTATTTACCTATATTGGTCTTAAAATAGTATGAATTGCAATTATCTTTAGATTTATATGATATTTTTTAAAACACGGCGTGTAGACGGACTTCCCGTGCAGTTTAGGGTAAGTCCGTCTACTAGCACTATATCCATAACTTGTGAGGCAATATGTATGAAAACAGTTTCTAGCAGTGACGTAAAACTAGCGTTGAAATGTGTGATTTATGTATTTGTCTATAAGGTTTACATTTCAAAGATAATTGATTTTATTTTATTTTAAGGCAAGTCCGGCATATCTTTGGTGATAGTGGTTGCAAACATTTTTAATAAAATTTTATGTAGCCATTTTCCTAGTAAAACATAAATTTTTGTTTCTAATTCAATTTTTATATTCTTAATAAGGTAGATATACGAAAGCGATTCATTACTATCTTACGGTACATAATTATATCCCTAGGGATATAACTATATCACGGCTTTATCATGCAGGTAAAATACGTGCAGCTGAAAAGGTTGACAATATCTGCAATTGAGGCAAGACCGTCATATGACGGACTTGCCTTACGTATGCCAGACGGACTTCCCAACTATTACATTTTGTGGTTAGTAATTTGTTGCAGGTAATAATTACGAAACTCAAGCGATATAAATGAATTCATCACCAGAAATAAGTATATTGATCACTAAATGACTTGCGTAATCAAAGAAACTCCAAGAACTCCATTGATTTTCTACTTTTTTTTTAGTTTTTTGAAGAGACGTTACACTCCAGCTTCAAGTACAAAACGCGAAAAAAAATGGCCTACCAATTTCTTTCAACCTAATGATGTTAGCGACGTCTATGATTCTCAGTTCGAACTAGCTCCGTAATACCGCTTTACCGACCGAGGCATAAGAAGCTAGTCATTCAAAAATGGAAGTTATTGGCGCTAGACGGACTTACCTCCTAGACGGACTTCCCCACATTGACCTTAATTAATTTACTGACAAGTTTTAATAAGACTAATTAATAAAGAAACTAAAAGAGTAATAAAAGTACTTATTCATCATGTCAGCCGAACGACGCCCACTGCTGGGCATAGGCCTCCCCCAAGGATCTCCACAACGATCGGTCCTGCGCTGCCCGCATCCAGTACTTATTAGAAAATAATATTTAAAATTATTGTTTTATTTCTTATAAGTACTATTCATCTTTTATAACTACTTAATAATAATAATATAATAATAAAATATTTATTTTCATCACAAAAAGTTCATAGATTAGTGATTACCCTGAGGCCTGTGAAAGTGAAAACTGTGTTACAGGCCACAGTGTCTTCCCTGTCTTAGCTAACAAACATTGTTATGGTGATAATTTAAAACTAACTTACTTAACAGTTAGGTATGGGTTAACTTAATACTAATCAAAGAAAGAATGATTACATTTTAATGAAAATAATTAATAACCTATTTACTACCTTACCTTGTGTGTTTATGTTTATATGTATACTTGTTGATATATAAAATTGTGCCGTGTAGTGCCGGCACATAAAAATAATAGCACTACCCCCTCTCTTCCCGTGGGTGTCGTAAGAGCCGACAGAGGGAAAACTGCCAAAGGAGATGGGCAGCAGCGTCTCCATTTAACAGCAGGCCATACTGCGATCGCCAATCCGCCTGCCAAGCGTGGCGATTATGGCAAAACCCCCCGATATGATTACACAAAATAAAAATCGGCCCCCAGTCCCCGGCGGCCCCGCTATTCCTAGCTACGGTAGCGGCTATGGTAACGGCGGGGCAGGGGGTGCTAAGAATCCCCGGGTAGGCTCCGGCTACCAACACCGACGACTTGACCTGGCAACCTACAACACGCGCACGTTGAGGCTCGATGAGAAGCTTATAGAGTTGGAAGAGGCAATTAGTAAGTTGCATTGGGATATAATTGGGTTATCTGAAGTCCGAAGAGAGGGGGAGGACTCGATTACCCTTCAATCCGGTAACTTACTATACCCCCGGGAGGGCGACCAACAGTCCCAAGGTGGTGTCGGGTTCATCGTCCATAAATCCCTTGTCAACAACGTGATCACCATCGGAAGTGTTTCGAGCAGGGTAGCGTACCTGATACTCAGATTATCGAAACGATATTCGCTGAATGTTATCCAGGTCTACGCTCCGACCTCGAAACACGACGATGTCGAAGTGGAGGCTATGTATGAGGAGATCGCTAAAGCCATGCATAGCTATAAAACCCACTACACGGTTGTGATGGGGGATTTTAATGCTAAGTTGGGGCAACGTTGTGGTGATGAGTTGAGAGTGGGGCAATTTGGATTTGGGCAACGGACCGAAAGGGGCCAGATGCTGGCAGACTTCATGGAGAGGGAGAACCTCTATATGATGAACTCCTTCTTTAAGAAGCCCGTAAGCCGCAAATGGACCTGGATTAGTCCGGACGGTAAAGTCAAAAGCGAGATAGATTTTATTATGTCAACGAGGAAGCAAATATTCAATGATGTCGTTGTGATCAACGCCGTAAAGACGGGAAGCGATCACCGCATGCTTAGAGGCACATTGAATATCAACGTCAAGCTGGAAAGATCTCGACTAATAAAATCTACGCTCCGACCAATACCGGCTCAAATTCAAAACCCCGAGTGCTTTCAGCTTGAGCTCCAAAACCGCTTCGAAGCCCTTGAGAACAGCATCGATATGGACGATCTATACAACATGGTGGTGGACACTGTCCGCACGGTAGGGTCCAAGCACTACAAAACCCACCGTCCTAAATTAAAGAAACTCTCCAGCCACACTATCCGACTCATGGATCAGAGAAACGAAATGAAACTACAGAATGCCCTTCGTTATCGACAGCTAAATAGGCAGATCTCCAAGTCCTTGACAAGCGACCTTCGCAAATTTAATACTGACCGTATTAAAGAGGCCATTGAGCGGAACAAAGGCTCCAAAGTGTTCGCTAGAGATCTGGCTATAGGGCAAAGTCAACTGACGAGGCTGCAAGCTGAGGACGGTAGTATCATTTCATCAACACCTGAAATCCTGAGGGAGATTGAGAGTTTCTATGGACAGTTGTACTCCACGCAAACACCTGTTGAAAGTAAGGCTACAGAACCTAGAGCCAAACTTACCCGACACTATACCGAAGATATCCCGGACGTCAGCCTGTACGAGATTAGAATGGCTCTCAAGCAGCTCAAAAACAACAAGGCGGCGGGCGATGACGGAATCACAACAGAACTTCTGAGAGCGGGCGGTAAGCCGATACTTAAGGTCCTCCAGAAGCTCTTCAACTCTGCCATCCTCGAGGGCAAAACGCCAAAAATGCCAAAGGCATGGGGCAGAAGCGATGTGATGCTGTTCTTCAAGAAGGGTGATAAGACTCTCTTGAAGAACTACCGACCCATCTCGCTTCTGAGCCATATCTACAAGTTGTTTTCGAGAGTCATTACGAATCGTCTCGCTCGCAGGTTCGACGACTTCCAACCTCCCGAACAAGCCGGGTTCCGAAAAGGTTATAGTACCATAGACCACATTCATACGCAGCGGCAAGTTATACAGAAGACCGAAGAGTATAACTTGCCACTATGCTTGGCGTTCGTGGACTATGAGAAAGCCTTTGATTCGATCGAGACCTGGGCAGTGCTGCAGTCTCTCCAGAGGTGCCAAATAGACTACAGGTACATCGAGGTGCTGAGGTACTTATACCAAAACGCCACCATGTCGGTCCGATTACAGAACCAGAGCTCTAATCCTATCCAACTACAGCGAGGTGTGAGACAGGGAGACGTCATCTCCGAAACTATTCACAGCTGCGTTGGAGGATATTTTTAAGCTACTGGACTGGAAAGGATCCGGCATTAACATTAATGGCGAGTACCTAACACACCTGCGGTTTGCCGATGATGTAGTTCTCATGGCTGGGACCTTGGAAGACCTGAACACAATGCTCGAAGATCTCAGCAATGCTTCCCAAAGAGTGGGTCTGAAGATGAACATGGATAAGACGAAAATCATGTCCAATGCCCATGTTGCATCCGCTCCAGTTAATGTTGGGAACATTACACTCGAAGTTGTTGACCACTATGCCTACCTAGGACAGACAATCCAATTAGGTAAGTCCAACTTCGAGAAAGAGATCTCTCGTCGAATCCAGCTCGGATGGGCAGCGTTTGGGAAGCTCCAGCATACATTTGCGTCCAAAATTCCTCAATGTCTCAAGACTAAGGTCTTTGACCAGTGTGTGTTGCCAGTTATGACTTATGGAAGCGAGACGTGGTCTTTTACTATGGGTCTCATAAGAAGGCTCAAGGTCACCCAGCGAGCAATGGAGAGAGCGATGCTTGGTATTTCCCTGCTCGATCGAATCAGAAATGATGAGATCCGCAGGAGAACTAAAACGACCGACATCGCTCGAAGGATTGCTCAGTTGAAGTGGCAGTGGGCGGGACACATAGCGCGGAGAACCGATGGCCGTTGGGGCGGAAAGGTTCTCGAATGGCGACCGCGAACCGGACGACGTTCCGTGGGCAGGCCCCCTACAAGGTGGACCGACGATCTGGTCAAGGTCGCGGGAAGCCGCTGGATGCGGGCAGCGCAGGACCGATCGTTGTGGAGATCCTTGGGGGAGGCCTATGCCCAGCAGTGGGCGTCGTACGGCTGAAATGATGATGATGATGATATAAAATTATAATTTGTTTTGTATAAGCGGGTAAGTATGTGATTTACTTTATCGTGTATAAGCTTATTTTAGTCTAATATTAATGCTAGTGCTAGCCCTACGAGTTACCTCTTGGGATCAAATAACTTCTTTCAACAGTTATTCGCTAACTTCGGTTGAGTTGACTTGTTTCGATTATTTCACCAATTATTTTATTTTAACTGAATAAATACTTGTTTTGCCCTCAAGGATGACTGAGTTGAAAAGCTTCTGGAGGACCTTAAGTATCGGCTTACCGCCCGCTCTCAGAAGCTCTGTTGTGATTCCGTCATCGCCCGCCGCCTTGTTGTTTTTAAGCTGCTTGAGAGCCATTCTAATCTCGTACAGGCTGACGTCCGGGATATCTTCGGTATGGTGTCGGGTAAGCTTGGCTCTAGGGTCTGTAGCCTTGCTTTCAACAGGTGTTTGTGTGGAATATAGCTGTCCATAGAAACTCTCAATCTCCCTCAGGATTTCAGGTGTTGACGAAACGATGCTACCTTCCTCAGTTTTCAGCCTCGTCAATTGACTTTGCCCGATAGACAGATCTCTCGCGAACACTTTGGAGCCTTTGTTCCGCTCAATGGCTTCTTTAATACGCTCGGTATTAAATTGGCGAAGGTCGCGTGTCAAAGACTTAGATATCTGTCTATTGAGCTGTTGATAACGATGGGCATCCGCTGAGTTCTGCAGCTTCATTTCGTGTCTCCGATCCATGAGTAGGAGAGTCTGACTGGAGAGTTTCTTCAATTTGGGACGGCGGGTTTTATAGTACTTAGACCCTACCGTGCGGACAGTATCCACCACCATGTTGTATAGATCGTCCACGTCTATGCTGTTCTTAAGGGCTTCGAAGCGGTTTTGAAGCTCGAGCTGAAAGCACTCGGGGTTTTGAATTTGAGCTGGTATTGGTCGGAGCGTGGATTTTATCAGTCGCGATCTTTCGAGCTTGACATCGATATTCAATGTGCCTCTCACCATACGGTGATCGCTTCCTGTCTTAACAGCGTTGATCACACTGACATCATTGAATATGTGCTTCTTCGTCGACATGATAAAATCGATCTCGTTTTTGACTTTACCGTCCTGACTGATCCAGGTCCATTTGCGGCTTACGGGCTTCCTAAAGAAGGAGTTCATCATATAGAGGTTCTCCCTCTCCATGAAGTCTGCCAGCATCTGGCCTCTATCGTTCCGTTGCCCAAATCCAAATTGCCCCACTCTCAGCTCATCACCGCAACGTTGCCCCAACTTTGCATTGAAATCCCCCATCACAACCGTGTAGTGGGTTTTATAGCTATGCATGGCTTTAGCGATCTCCTCATACATAGCCTCCACTTCGACATCGTCGTGTTTCGAGGTCGGAGCGTAGACCTGGATAACATTCAGCGAATATCGTTTCGATAATCTGAGTATCAGGTACGCTACCCTGCTCGAGACACTTCCGATGGTGATCACGTTGTTGACAAGGGATTTATGGACGATGAACCCGACACCACCAAGGGACTGTTGGTCGCCCTCCCGGTGGTAAAGTAAGTTACCGGATTGCAGGGTTATCGAGTCCTCCCCCTCTCTTCGGACTTCAGATAACCCAATGATATCCCAATGTAACTTACTTATTGCCTCTTCCAACTCTACGAGCTTCTCGTCGAGCCTCAATGTGCGCGTGTTGTAGGTTGCCAGGTCGAGTCGTCGGTGTTGGTAGCCGGAGCCTACCCGGGGATTCTTAGCACCCCCTGCCCCGCCGTTACCATAGCCGCTACCGTAGCTAGGAATAGCGGGGCCGCCGGGGACTGGGGGCCGATGTATTTCTTGTGTAAGCATTCAGGGGGGGGTTTGCCATAATCGCCACGCTTGGCAGGCGGGTTGGCGATCGCAGTATAGCCTGTTGAAGCCTGGAGACGCTGCTGCCCATCTCCTGATGGCAGTTTTCCCTATGTCGCCTCTTACGACACCCACGGGAAGAGAGGGGGTAGTGCTATTATATTTACGTGCCGGCACTACACGGCACAAAAAAAAAAGGCATGGGGCAGAAGCGATGTGATGCTGTTTTTCAAGAAGGGTGATAAAACTCTCTTGAAGAACTATAGACCCATCTCGCTTCTGAGCCATATCTATAAGTTGTTTTCGAGAGTCATTACGAATCGTCTCGCTCGCAGGTTCGACGACTTCCAACCTCCCGAACAAGCCGGGTTCCGGAAAGGCTACAGTACCATAGACCACATTCATACGCTGCGGCAAGTTATACAGAAGACCGAAGAGTATAATTTGCCACTTTGCTTGGCGTTCGTGGACTATGAGAAAGCCTTTGATTCGATTGAGACTTGGGCGGTGCTGCAGTCTCTCCAGAGGTGCCAAATAGACTACAGGTACATCGAGGTGCTGAGGTACTTATACCAAAACGCCACCATGTCGGTCCGATTACAGAACCAGCGCTCTAATCCTATCCAACTACAGCGAGGTGTGAGACAGGGAGATGTCATCTCTCCCAAACTGTTCACAGCTGCGTTGGAGGATATTTTTAAGCTGCTGGATTGGAAAGGATGCGGCATCAACATCAATGGCGAGTACCTAACGCACCTACGGTTTGCCGATGATGTAGTTCTTATGGCTGAGACCTTGGAAGACCTGAACACAATGCTCGACGATCTCGGTAATGCTTCGCAAAGAGTGGGTCTTAAGATGAACATGGACAAGACGAAAATCATGTTCAATGCCCATGTTGCACCCGCTCCAGTTAATGTTGGGAACATTACACTCGAAATTGTTGACCACTATGTTTACCTAGGACAGACGGTCCAGTTAGGTAAGTCCAACTTTGAGAAAGAGATCTCTCGTCGAATCCAGCTCGGATGGGCAGCGTTTGGGAAGCTCCGGCATATATTCGCGTCCGAAATACCTCAATGTCTCAAGACGAAAGTCTTTGACCAGTGTGTGTTGCCAGTAATGACCTATGGAAGTGAGACGTGGTCTTTTACTATGGGTCTCATAAGAAGGCTCAAAGTCACCCAGCGAGCAATGGAGAGAGCGATGCTTGGTATTTCCCTGCTCGATCGAATCAGAAATGATGAGATCCGCAGGAGAACTAAAACGACCGACATCGCTCGAAGGATTGCATCATTGAAGTGGCAGTGGGCGGGACACATAGCGCGGAGAACTGATGGCCGTTGGGGCGGAAAGGTTCTCGAATGGCGACCGCGTACCGGACGACGTTCCGTGGGCAGGCCCCCTACAAGGTGGACCGACGATCTGGTCAAGGTCGCGGGAAGCCGCTGGATGCGGGCATCGCAGGACCGATCGTTGTGGAGATCCTTGGGGGAGGCCTATGCCCAGCAGTGGGCGTCGTTCGGCTGACATGATGATGATGATGATGATGAATAAATACTTAATAAACTCAAATTGTTCCATATTGAGAAGTACGGTTAACATTGAGTGGTCGAATTATCTTTACTTATAAAAACTATAATTTGTATAAGGTATTTAGGCCATCTTTAAACCATGTGAACGCAACCTTGTCAAACTGTCCCTTCAAATTTATGGAGTTAATATATGAAATTAGGCGATTTTTACCATTTAAATTTGTACGGCCCTAAAATATGATTATATTAAATGTAATTACTTTTTGAAAAAGCTACACATGTCACATAAAATATTTTGATTTTAAAGTAAAGTTAAAAAATAACTCACTAAAATAAATGACACAGTCACTTAACTGAACAAAAAAATAAAAATGTTGTGTTAATCCTTAAAAGTAAAGCTATTTTCTTTGATTTATCAATAAATCACATGTATAATTTAGCCTTAATAAATTTAAAAAAGGCTCATTAGTCTCACAGTTTCCTAACCAGTTTCGCTACAAAGTCAGTTTTGTTTCGATATTATCGCGAAAATACCGCAAATTCCGCGTTCCTTTTTAGTTTTCTCTATAATTAATTATATGTCCTATTATTTTATGGTTAAATTTGTAAAAAAAAATAACATAAAATAAAATCAATTTCTAAAGTGGAGTACCTACACTTTAAATTGAAAATGCTCACCTACTTTTGTTTGGTATTCCGTGTAAAGAAAAAGACGTAAAATGTTATTAATTACCTCAATTCAAAGTCATCTCCTGTGCAACATCAATGTCAGGTGATGACAGGCTGTCATTGATGTTGCTGTACTATGGCTGTACTGTGCATGAAGCTCGACTTACCAGTAGTAAGTCGACTTTCATGGTACTGTGCATAGATCATAGATATGATATAGTACAAAGATGTACTAATAAACGTAGATGGATAGTAGAAAGTGAAATGTTCAATGCAGGTTGCATCTCTTTTAAACTCACTATGGAAGTCATTTGAAAAAACGAGACAAACATAGTAGCTTTGTTGCTACTTAATATCGAAGTGGCACCGTTTTGTCTATACATACCAAAGATATTATAATATAACATACAGCCTTATTTATTATGATATAGAGCTATAGTGATGCACCGTTCGTGATGAAAAGTATCGATAACTTCATTTTATCAGTTAACAAAATGAACACCTCGTAGCTAGTTAGTCCTTCCTTAGACTGACTTTTATCCCGGAAATTTCAAGAGTTTCCTCGGGAATTACAAGCGGAAGGGCAGCTAGTTTTCTACAATCTAAAACCTTTTTTGGATAAAAATAACGATGCAAAAGTGAATTTGTGTATTTATTTATTATAGGAGATGTAGAGGAAACATAAAATAAATCAAAAAATACTGTATTGAACTGTACTGTTTGTTTTCATAATATAAATACTTTACTAATGGAAACTCTAGTAATGGAAAGATAATAAAACAAACATCAGTTTATTTTTACTTTTATGTTTAAAACAAATTTACATCTTCTCAATCGTACTTAATTATTATTACAATTATATATCGCAGCCAAATGGTTGAAGTCGCCATTCAATTAAACGCCTACGGCCGATAATTTTTTCCGTAAGCTATTTTATCTTCCCATAAGTTGACGGAGTCATAAAAAAAATAACCGCGAAATTTAAGACGATCGCTTCGCTGCGCTTCGCGATCGCCTAAGATTTCTAACCTATCACGTGTTCTACAGGACTTTCGAGAGGTACATGCTGCTATATTTAACCATCCGGCGGATTCAACCATCCGCCTGCGTCATATACATTATATGAAATTGTCTCTGAATGGGTCCGCTTTTTAGGTTTGTTATATAAATAGTAAAATACATAAGTTTAAAATGAGTATGTGAGCAAACATGAACAAAATTTTATTCATAAGAAACGAATTAGAATCTTTCTGGGGCTTGCTTGACTATGTGAAGAAAATCTGGTAGGTTCCGAGATGGTCGATGTCAAAGTTCTCGTTGATCGTGGTACTCGTGATCGTGTGTCATTTTGTTTCCTGTTAACAGAAAAAAGTTAGACATAAGTATGTATAAAACATGTTACAAAATTAACCAAAAATAAAAAAAAATGCAGTTACCTACACTCTTTAATAAAGTCATTGCAACTCTAGTGACGGTCAGTCAACGTGACGTGAGTGAGCCCAATACAAGAGGGCCATAAGATAATAGAACCGATCTTAGTTAAAGCAGAAAGATTTTTTAAAATATGTAAGTGCCGGATTGGAAAAAGTTACATTTTTATACCTAAAATCCTTATTTTAGGTATAAAAATGTAACATTTCTAGTTCTATTAATTGAGATGATATGAGAGAGATAACTTACTATGTCAGATGAAGGCACTTTTTATTATTACTACCTACCCCATACGTGCCAAGCTACACCTAGTCCCACAGCGAAACATAAAGGATACTAAAAGATCGGCCGCTCATGCAAAGAAGCAAAGTTGTGCGAATGCGAACTAATGGGTCCTCCGGGCTTTGTCAGTATGCGCTTTAGCAATTACTTTTTCATTTTTTTACTAAAAATAACTATTATTTCTTAAAACAAAAAAACGGGTATTTTTTGTAACACCTTGTTTATAAAATAATCATACATTATCTATACATACCTATGTCCCTATATCATATACTTAGGTACACTTCTAAAATGAATAGCTTAGGTACAGAATGAAATTTGATAGAAAACATAAATTCAGAATACAAAAATTACCTGCTGAACGTTTGCTGGTTGATTTTTAAAAATCCGTTTCAGCATAAATCCGTACAATATTGTTTGTAGCACTCGTTGTTTTTTTCAAAATGCAAACTGCATATTCTTGCATTTTTTTGGAAAGCCAGTCTGGTCTTCCTATATTTTCAACCACCTCAATTTTAAATCGGAGTCTGACGGAAAGCTGAAAATTAATCATTTTTTTTTGTATTATTTCGCTATCTGCAATCAGCAATATTGCTATAAGCAGGTGAGGGGAAAAGATATAAACGTGAGAAGACCTCATTCCATAATGAGGTTCCTAAATGAGGCTTTCAGATCTAATATCGTCAAGCTCTATGATGCGGCTCCTTTTTAGGCGTTTGGGAGGGTTGATAGAGATTAGGGTCTGGATTAGCTTGTTAGGGTGGACTTTCAGACGTGATTTATAATTAGAGCATGCCTCGGTGATTTCCTCCCTTATTGTAGGAATATTCGCAAACTGGTGAACCTCAGCATTGGTGATGAACCAGGGGGCCTTCATAACTGTCTTCAGTATTGAATTTTGCAGGCGTTGAAGGATCTCAATGTTTGAGTGACTAGCACTACCCCAGAGCTGAATGCCATAGGTCCACACAGGTTTGAGAATTGTCTTGTAAACCAGAATTTTGTTTTCCATGGACAGTTTTGAGTGTCTGCCCAATAGCCAATGCAGGTTTTTGAACTTAAGATTAATTTCTTCTCTTTTTGCTTTGATGTGGTTTTTCCAAGTCATTCGGCGGTCGAGGTGAATACCCAAGTATTTGACGCAATCTACATGAGGAAGAGGTTCATTGGACAGGATGACTGGAGGACAGTTGCCTGGTCGCAAACTAAAAGTGATGTGAGACGACTTTGCAGGGCTGGCTTTTATTCTCCAACTCTTTAGCCAGAAATCTATTTTGTCTAGGTGACATTGAAGAATTTTGGACGCTGTCTCAGGATTTGGATGGCTGGCCAAGATAGCGGTGTCATCTGCGAATGTGGCTGTCGTAACATGCTCATCTTCGGGTAGATCTGAGGTGTACAAGGTGTAAAGATATGGTCCCAGCACTGATCCCTGAGGAACACCTGCTTTGCACTGGTAGAACTGCGAACGAGCGTCGTCCTCCTTGACTTGGAACATTCTATCGCTTAGGTAGGATTTCAGAATTCCAAAGTATGTGTGGGGAAGACTTTGTTTTATTTTATACAGAAGGCCCTTGTGCCATACTCTGTCAAAGGCTTGCTGGATGTCGAGGAAAGCAGACGAGCAAAATTCCTTGTGTTCCATGGAATTCCGGATGCAGTCGCAGACTCTGTGAACCTGTTCTATGGTTGAGTGATGTTGTCGGAATCCAAACTGGTGGTTAGGAGTAATTCTAAGTTCTTCCAGAGCAGGCCGCAGTCGAGCAAGTAAGATTTTCTCACATACTTTCGACATTATTGGTAGAAGACTTATTGGGCGGTATGACGAGGCGAAATGAGCTGGTTTACCATTTTTGTGGATCATGAGTATTTGGACTTCCGACTTTCCAGTGGGTTGGAAAGTAAGATGTTCTAATGATAGCATTGATGAGTATTGTAATAAATACTACTGCTTTTCTAGGAAGCTCTTTTAAGAGTTCAGCAAATGTCTCCGCTTTTTGCTGATTAGTCCTGGCCCATTTACCGTCAGCCATTTTAAGGGGAGGTTTCGGAACTTGTGGCCGGTTGAGGTGTTTGGTCACCTTCCACAAAGAGTAGTTAGACACTTTGTCTGAGCTTAAAGTTTCCAAGTATAACTGGAATTGGTCTTCCTGGAAAAGACTTAATCTTTCTTTGAGATCTCGGGATGCTTTGTTGAATGCTTTTTTGTCAGCAGGATGTCTGCTGGTGTGCCAGACTCGACGTAATCTACGTTTTTCTTCAAGTTGTAGTTTGAAAGCTGTGGTAGGAACATTGACGTGAGTTTTAGTCTTTTGAATATCTGGACTACATTTCCAGCCCGCTTCCTGGATAAGACAAGTGATGTACTTTGTGGCGTCTTCTACATCATCTGGTGTTTTGAGTGGAATTTGTAGGTTAATGTTTTCGTCAATGTAGTCACGAAAAGCATTCCAGTTAGTCTTGTTATTGCACAGGGACTCTTGTGACTGTTTTATGAGAACGGAGGTTGAGATAGATAACAAGACTGGCGTGTGATCCGAAGAGCTGTCTAAGGAAGATCGGATGTCAAGATAGTTTGCAGCCATACCCTTCACTACGAAGAAGTCAAGCAAGTCAGGTACTTTAGCAGGATCTGTCGGCCAATAAGTTGGTTCGCCTGTAGATATTGCTGCAAGATTTTTATTATCAAGACTTTTTTTCATCTCTCTACCTCTGGTAGTAATCAGTCTGGATCCCCAGTGAGTATGCTTGGCATTCCAGTCTCCTCCCGATATGAAACGTTTGCCCAGGCTTTGAAACTAATTGGAGAACTGGGCTTCTGATATTTTGTGTCGTGGGGGACAATACACTGCTGAGAATGTCAAATTACCCATTTTGTCCTCCACGGTAATCGTGGTAGCTTGAAGATAGTCTGACCGATACTCTAGTTCCTTATGATGTTTGATTGAATTTTTAATAATAACGGCCGAGCCACCATCGGCAGATCCATCAGGATGGTTGGTTGAGTAAATAGTGAAGCCAGGTATATTAACCTGGCTCTTGTCCGTGAAATGAGTTTCAGACACTAAAACCATATCTAGCTTGTGCGCATTTATTAGCAGCTGAAGATCTTGTTTATTAGGAGCAAGTCCATTAATGTTCCAAGTTGCTAAGCGAAGTAGATCTATGAAGATTATCCAAAAGTTTTACTATAAGACTCATCATGGAGCTTATTTGTTGGAAAAGTGCTTCGATCTTTTCAGATTGTTGGGTTAGTAATTCTTCGACAGTCTTATTACACGTCGATTGTTGAGAGTGAATTCCTTTTGTCATATCTGCATAGGAGACAAAGTTGTTTTGATTGGAAACAGTGTTTTGGATATGAATGAATGAATGAATGTATGAATGAATGAATGAATGATAAAGTTTATTTGCAGACAATTTTGAGTAAAGGATAAGATGTTCTTAAATAACATAGTTCGTCAAAATCTACTTAATCTTAGCATGCAAATATTTTCATATTAAATCAGTTATTTCTAACAATATTCTATTTTCAAATTAACTACAGTCAACTGGGGTTACTTTGATTCGAGGGGGTGACTTTATTGACAATGCTTATTTGACTAAATTATTATAGTTTTTAATTTTTTTTTCAACTGACCTTTGGTAGCATAAATATGGCTATAGATAGTATGCCCATTTTTTACTTAATTACGAATATTACTGGTTTTATGCTACATTATAAGTTACCAAAGTAGCCCCATTTTTTCCTAAAGTAACCCCGGTCTACGGTACTTAAGACCTAAAATTATAAAATGTCTAATTTTATTGAATAAAGAAGAATCCCAAATTATTTAATTTTATTTAAGTATTCTTGGACCGAGTAAAAGCAGTTTTCAACAAGATAATCATGCAATTTCTTTTTAAATGTATGTCCATCACACTGTCTTAATTGGTCTGGAAGAGCATTAAACAATGTAACAGCCATTGAACAAGCATTTTTATGTGCCAAACTGAGCTTATATTGAGGCAGAACTAATTTATGACTAGGTCTTTGGCGGAAGTGCTTATAGTTTGAAACCTGTTTTATGGTGAATTTATCACTATTTTCTGTAGCAAATATACAATACATATTTGTTTAATATAGAGACCCGTAAGAGTAAGAAGTTTGTATCTCTTAAACAAAGGTCGACACGAGTCTAGTCTATATGCACCAAATAGAGATCTAAGACACTTTTTTTGGCATCTGAATAAGGTTTCTATCTCAGAGCAGTTTCCCCATATCATAATGCCGTATTGTAATACCGACGCTACATGTGCATGGTAAGCTAGGAGAGCAGTTTCTACCGATGAAACTTCTCTTAAGCGCCTTAGTGCAAATGAGAACCTAATCAGTTTTACACAAAGTAGGTCAATATGATTTTTCCAACTACAGTTTTCGTCAATCATTAATCCAAGAAATTTAAATGTATGTATCTTGTCTATTAGCTCATCATTGTGTGTAATATTTAGCGATAACTCGTTTGTCCGATATGTACCAAATTGCATATATTTAGTCTTTTCAATATTCACTTTCAGATTGTTAAGTTTCATCCAATTAAAAATTTTATTTAATGTCAAATTAATGTCATCTTCATAAGTTTTTACGTCAAGGTTCTTGTAGTTTGATGGACCTCGCACAAGAACCGTAGTATCATCCGCAAATAGTATTGACTCATGTTCTGTCACTGTTGGCAAGTCATTTATGTAGAGTAGGAACAACAAAGGACCAATCAGCGTTCCTTGTGGTACTCCACATCTATTAGCCTTGTACTGCGACTGGAAAAGTGTTTTAGTGTATGTATTATTTTGGTTTCTACATATTTTAGCTAGTTGTACACATTGGTGTCTATTTTTTAGGTAACTAGTTATCCAATTTAGGACCGTGCCTCTTATTCCATATTTGTAGAGCTTTTCACACAATCTCTTATGGTCCACAAAATCAAAAACTTTGCACATATCGAGGTAGAGAGCAACAATCGGAGTACCATTGTCCAAACATTGCATTATTGATGTAACCAATTTATAGTTGGCTGAAGTCGTATTTCTATTTTTTCTAAAACCGTATTGTTGCTCATTGATTAACTTAAATTTCTCAAGGAATTTGCTTAGTCGTATAAGAGCAGCTTTTTCCAAAATTTTTGCTATTATAGAGATTAGCGTTATGGGTCTGTAGTTGTTTGGGTCTGTTTTGTCACCTTTTTTGTAAATAGGCTTTACTATAGAAAACTTTAATTCTTGTGGAAAGATACCTTGGCTCATAGAGAGGTTGATAATATGACTTAGCACCGGCGCTATGTGATCAGCAACTGATTTCAATATCTTTGTCGGTATTTCATCGTAACCGACTGAATTTGTATTCTTGAGAGACATTATAATTTTGTATACTTCTTCAGGTGTAGTGGGGTAAAAAAATAAAGAATGTTCGCATATATCAATCGATGAGTCACATGTCAAATTAGTATTATTATATAGTATTTTCCTTAGTTATGTCAATAAAATAGTCATTAAACAAATTTGCAATGTCAGTAGGGTTATGAAATAAATCATTATTTATTTTAATCTCTTCTTTCTGGGTATTATTTATTCGAGAATTTATAACACTCCAGGCTGCTTTGCATTTATTCTTAGAGTTGATTATCTTTTTCATATTGCCACGTCTCTGCGTATCTATAATGCAATTTTTCAGCATCTTGGAGTATTTTTTATATTTTCGTTTTAATTCATGTTTGTACTGTTTAGATTTGCAAAACTCATATTTAAGATAGAGTTTCCTTTTCTCTCTAGATGATTTTTTTATTCCAGAAGTGATCCAGCGTACTTTATTTCTTCTATAGCTAACTCTGATAACAGTTTTCGGAAAGCATAGATCAAAAAACATCTTCAGGTTTTCGTGAAAAAGGGAGAAAGCAATATTTGTATCATTAATTTCCAAAACATCAGAGAAAGTGAGTTTAGACAAACATTCACGAAATTTTTTTATGTTATCGTATCTCAAGTCTCTTTTTTCTTCAAACCATTGACTAATTGCTCTATTTATTTTTAGATGTATTTGTAGAGTTTGAGCCGTATCATGGTCAGATATTACTAAACTATGTACCGAACCTATTGCATTTGGAATATTGCTAATAAAGTGGTCAATGCATGATTTTTTTCTAGTGGGGGATGTAATGTGAAATTTTAAATTAAAATAGCACAATAGGTTTGATAATCTGGTGCTATAGTGTGTTTTTTTGAGAATATCAATATTTAGATCACCGCACAAAACAAATTTATTTTTATTTTTATTACACATTTTGATTAGCAGCGCTTCAAGATTATTGAAAAAGGTATCTATATCAGACTTTGGTGTACGATAAACGCATATGATAACAAGGTTATGGTTTGTTATTTTAATGCCACAACATTCGAAGCTTTTATAACAAATATACTCATTTAGATCAAGTTTTGTGCAGGGTATACCTTCTCTAGCTAAAATGCAAACACCTCCCCTTCTTTCACGTGGCCTGCAGTAGAATTATTTAACATTGAATTCATTAATTTTTACGTTATTTATATCTTCTTGCATCAAAAAAGTTTCAGTCAAGCACATAATATGAATACTATTATTATTCTCACCAAACTCATCCAGGACTACATGTAGGGTGTCTTGCTTGTTCAACAGTCCTGCACAGTTCTGATGAAAGACCATGAAACTATTATTATTCTTTTTACTACATTTACTCACGAAAAAAGCTTTTGCTTACAGATTCATTTAATAAAACTGAGTTATTATTTTCTTTTGTAGTTTTTACAATTGGAAAGTAATATGGGATTGTTCCTCTGTGATACAACAAATTTTGTTTTTTTGTCGCATTTGTAGATAAGTTCATACGATTTAAATGAAGTTTGATACTTTCATATGTCAAAAAATTATTTGTATATGCCGTATAATCAATATGGGTGTTAACTTTACTGCATGCTAAATACATAAAATATCTTTGTTCAGTCATATAGTCTGTGTTTATATATGTACAATTGTCATGAATATTTGAATGTAACTTTAGCTCATTATTTAACATCGTCTCGTTGAGGTATTTATTATTATTAACAGGCAGCAATAAAACATTCGTATTTTTGACTAAGTTCAAAGCTATACATAAATTGCTAAATAGTCTATGTGAGTTCGTGTCATTGTTTCCAGCGCAAATAATAATATAGTCATTCTGATCAACCTCATTTTTTAAGTTTTTACAATAGCTTAAAACAACCGATAGCCTTGCGATCGAATTTATTTGATTGGCTGGAGGTGGTGTCAGCACCTTCTACAGACTGCTTTGATTGTTGATGTCCAACTGGTTGTTTGTTGCCTCTGTTGAATTTTCTATCATGAATTTCTTTATAAACTTGGCAGCCTTTATAATTAGCCGGATGGCTACCGAGGCAAAGAGCGCATTTAGCTGGGGAGTTGCGGTCTTTCTTTGGACAATCGCTAGTCTTGTGAGAGAGAGCACATTTCACACATCGGTACGGTCTGGTGCAATTGTTTTTGGTGTGACCATACTGCTGACACCGAGTGCATTGGGGAATAGTTTTACGTTTCTTTGGATCTTCAATTATGACCGCTGTCCGATAAATGAATTTGATGTCCTTAACCATCCTGTTATTGGGACCTGGTTCTAGGTTGACAAAGAAAGTCGAAGTTGGTTTTTTATCAGGCCCGAAGCGGGCATTAATTATTTCGCCTACTACTTTGTTACCAGTAGCAGCAATTTCAGCAGCAATTACGTCATGAGGGGTCGTATGGTGCAAATTTCTGATTACAATCCTGTAGCTTCTTTCGGATTTGCTGGTAAAGGTGTGACCAATCAACCCTCTTTCTCTGACTAGTGCCATAAGCTTTCTATACGGTTCAGGTGTTTTGCAATTTACTCGTAGTTGATTTTTAGTAACGATTTTGAAACTATAGTCGGAGGGGTCAAGGATAGTTTCTATAGTTTCTGTAAGTTTAGTTACATCTTCTATTCCATACAGGATGAGAGGGGGTGGTTTGGGTGGTCCTTTGAGAGTATTTGAGGATTCAGGAACGTCAACAGGTAGATCAAGATATCTATTGCTTGTTGTAGGACCATGTTCGGTGGGAGAAAGATCTGAGATTCTACGTCTTTTGTTGGGAACTTCTAGGAAGTAGGTACCCTTTGCCACTCTGGATTGGGCTGGGAAATAGATTTAGTCTCCGTTGGAGCAGGATCTTTAGATAAGTCTCCAGAGGAAAAGCTTCGTGGTCTTCATAAACATTCATAAACATGCTCTTATGAAAAGCTTGCTGGACGAGTCTTGGTTTAGTTTTTTCACCAGTAACATTAACTGACACAGAAGCCTGGGCAGCCACTTCCATGGAGTCTTCGGTAGCAGATTTCACACTCTCAGGCCCGGGTACCTGAGAGCGCCGGGGGCTAGCCGGATTGCAGCGCAAAACATCACTATTAGCATTCGTATTCATCATGGTTTCAAGAATGGGTAGGTTCTCGAGACACTTCCCCACGGTGTCACTGCCACTTTTTAGGGTGATTTAGACCCAAGGTAGCCTCTTCCATTAGCTAACTGATGGGTGGTTTGGTTATACCGCCAATTCTCGGTCGCCAGAGCCTCGTTAGTTGTCTAGCAGGGGGAACCACGGCAATCAGGCGAGCCAGAAAGCCGCCGTCAGCTACTCAATACGAACCACTAGACGCGTGCAGGTGAGGTTGACAATAGGGTCGGTCAGATGTTGGTACCGTTCTCCCCTTACCCCCCCTAAAATTAAACATATTGTTTTTAAATTAAATTTGCCATACGAACGAAAAAGTAGGTACTTACACACATAAAATAAAAGTACTATGATTGAATACTGAGAACGAAAAAATATTGATTCGATTATCGATATCTTATCTGCAAAGTACCAACACTACAAGACCAATGGCGAGTATGAAATGTCAAACAGAATGTCGATCGATATCTAACAAAAGATTTTCATTTATTTGTTTTATCATCAGGTATAGTTACGTGTATGAAAATAAAAGATTTTTTACAGTATTTTTGCAAAGAAAGGCTTACCAAAAATGGCCTAGTTATTTGAATAATTGGAAAAAACGGAGGCTCACTCACCGATGAAAGGATATTATTCAGAGTTTGTCCTTTAAATTACTGTAGGAACTTTTGCAGCTCTTTACAGCACAAGCCATGGTGTTTTGGCAATACCTACAGAAAGTTTTTTTTCACTAATCTTGCATAATTGCAATTAACTACAATGAGTCACACCAATGATTTTTGTTATCAGCATATCTAAAAAATATGTTACTCGAGAAAAAAGAATATGTTTTTATTTTTTTCCTATCTTCAAAAATGACTGAGATATTGAACGTTAAAGTACGGCCTCCGTGAAAAATTCGGGTGAGCCAATGGAATTAACGTGTGACGTCACATCGCGATTGAGAGTTGGCGCTTCCGTATTTCTCCATTGGCTAAGAGTTGCACTCTCACGGTTTCGCAATCAATTTATTTATTTTTCTTATAGTCTATCAATGATCAATTTTGTATTGAGCCCATGTGAAAAAACACCTTTAAAAACATAAGTTGTATTTTCGTGGTTAATAAATTAAATCAACTTTCGTAATGGCGGGCGGTATTCTGTCAATATAAATAGCAACCGTCAAACTTCGATCAACAACATGAAGTTTGACTTAATACTCTGAGGTAACCTCAGAGTATTAAGTCAAACTTCATGATCAACAATAACACGAAGCCGTCAAATGGACAGTAGGTGACAGTTTTAGAGTGCGGCTGCGCGCGGTCGAAATCGAATACTAATCATTTACCATAACCCTAAAATGTACTGTAACTATCGCCAAAAACGCACCAGTTGCGCGAAGATTGCGCACGGACGGACTCTATGTAGGTACAGTTGGACGGAAATCACCCGCAGCAGCCGCAATCGAACTTTACAACGCTGTAACTTTGGAAATCCTGTACAGATTTCGATGAAACAAAAACTATTATTACTTGCACGACTACGCGCATTAAATGCAGTAATTTTTATAGTCATATTTTGATGTGTTGGTGTGACTCATTAATAAAAAACCACGAACACTGATGTAGTCCACTCTGGCCTACAGAAACTCGGCAGGTGGCGCGCTAGGCTTTAATACGGAGCGTTGCCTGCCTATATTGCTATCTCTTTTTAATGCACGCTGAACTGTCATTTAGGAGGAAAGAAAAGATAAATCGTTTCATTGTTCAACTTTTTAGTATCCATCTATGTTTACCATCTACATCTTTGAAACCAAAGCTGTGACCAAAGTATCGAGTACAATCAATTAGGTATCGATACTTTTTGCGGTTCCCTCAGATGACACTGATGACAGCAAGATGACAGTCAGTCAGTGCAGGCCTCAGAACAATAACTTATTGTTCTGAGGTGCAGGCAGTCAGTTTCATTCATTCAATCAGGGTCGGTCCCTATATAATTTGTGGTCGGTCCGGTCCAGTGTTGCCAACTTAGCACTTTCGGTGCTAGATTTAGCACTATTTTCATAAGTCCAGCACTAAAACAACGGCATATAGCACCTAGCACCAAATCTAGCACTAAATCGTATCTACTCATGCTGATTTTTTTCTGGTTACCGCAGAACAAAAGGCAGTCACGCGGTCAGTAACAAAACGCTTTATGGAACGGCAATCTGATATAATTTGACCTGCCTGACTAGATCTTCTTTTAAGATAGTTAAGTCTTTCTTTGTCTTGTTTGTTGATTGATGATTTGCTTCTTTAAAACAGACGAAAAAGCTTAGTGCGTGGTGAGTTACGAAAATGGATTAGTTATTGACTTTAACAAAAAGTCAGTATGCTCAAAGTTTCAGAAAGAATTGGGATCGGATCGTTCGATCCTGAACGAAATACAAGAAATGGCTTAGATAGACCACTCACTTAGCTTGAAAGCAATGTGTATATTTTGCAAAACAGAAATGAATGCAAAAATAATCGAAATAAGCGTCATTCACAATAAAAAAAAATTTTTTTTTATATAATTTTATGATTTTTAAAAATAATCTAGCACTATTTTTTGAAATCCATACTTATCTAGCGCTATTTTAGATGACGTTTAGCACTAATTTGTGGTATTGAGTTGGCAACCCTGGTCCGGTCTTTCTTTGTCTGCCATGCCAGCCATGCCAGGCGCCAGGCCAGGCGCCACGCCAGTTGCCTTGCCAGTTGTTTAGAGTTTGGAGTTGGTTGTTTGCTTGCATGAAAATCGTGCACTTGGATGCACTTGGATCATTCATTTTGTGCTAGGTGCGGGAAATGAAAAACGTTACGTTACGTTACGGTACAATACAACACATTGCTTTGTTAGTGTGATAGAGCGGTACGGACTACGGAGCCATGTTTTATTGATTTCTTGAGTGAGAAATTTCTGTACCGTCTTGTTAATATTTTGACAGTGATTGGATCATATGGCAATCTTTCTCTGCGTTGAATAATGTCATTGGACAGGATCAGTCATCCGTTTCGTACATGTGCTAAAATACAATAAAAGTGTGATAGTGTCATTGTTCGATATTTTTCCATTATAACCAGAAACCCGAAGACAGTGTTGAAAAGTGATATAAAAAGATCCTGGCTTAAGTGCGGAACAGCGCTTCTGGCCGTCGTTGGCACCTACATAACTCACCGGAAGAGCCAATGTTATTTTAAGGTTCGTACCTAACGATTACATTTACAAGGAACCTAGAAAAGAAGCTAGTTCTATAAAATAAAGCCATTACGAAACAGCTGCGTTAGGCTTAGGTACAGTAGCTGTTGCATTAACATGGCAGTGTAATATCATCGGTGGTGTAGTATCTAAATGTGTAGGCGTAAAGTAGGTAGAAGAAGAAAACTAACAGAATCGCTTATCTCTATAAATCCATGAACAGAATCACCATTTAAGCAAATAAACAATGTTTCCATGCTGATAAATGGCTAATGAATTAGCTTATGAACAGAAAATTACCATTCTTAAAGTATTTTGATTGGTATGCATTGATAAGACACAGTATGCTGTTTGTTTTTTGTTTATTGATTCTCCATATTCAGACCAATGTATATCATAAGTTTGTTGCTGTAAAATGTTGCTTTACCAAACTAACTACAGTATTGGTTTACTATTAAAGGTCTTGCTTGTATTGCTTCCAAGGAATAAAAACAGCAATGTACACTATTATAATGTCCATCCTGCATAGAGCCATGCTACCAGAAATTATAATTAGTTCTTTATAAGCATTGTCAGCAGTGGGTGACCATAGGTTGAAGAAGAAGAAGCATTGTTAACTTTTTGTGTATGTTTATTCTAGAATATTTCTATTATGTAGGCAATTGCACACAGTTTTATTATGTCACTATAATAAAAATAATGATTTAGCAGATAGCAAATATGAATAGCCACAACAATAAACAAGTACACTTCAATAACAGTTGTTATACACATAACTGCAGCAATTCATAAACTTAAATAAAAGATCTATTTAATAACTTTATACAAAGTTGTTGATAGTTTAGTTTATGGACTTGAATGGGCATAGAAATGGTTTGATTACTATTTATTTGTGGTAAATATAAAGTCCCCCACCCCTGTCTGTTCCGTGACAGAGGAGCCACTTACAATACGAAATTAACTGTCAAAATGGACTGTTGTATGAAAACTGTTTTAGTTCCAAAGAACAGAACCAGAACAGAAATTTTTGTTCCACTATAAAATCAACTTCAAAAAAGTATTTATGAATAAGTTGTTTAACAGATCCGTAAGAACAGATCCCATAGTAACCAATGTCATATTATTTCATAAAAAAAAAACAAAATCAAAATGGTTCCTAAATGAATTTTCAATAAATTTGACAGCAAACACACTATTGATTGTTGTTTGCTGTAAGAATAAGAGCAACAAAATAATTAACTGCATACTTAATATAGTCATTGTATCATTGTTATAAAATATCACTCTTTTAGTTAAAATAATTTTCATGATACAGTTTATGATAAATGTTATTCTTATTTAGCTTTTATAGAATAAACTTACAATCACTCTTTTATTTTTGCTGTGTAAGGTGAAAGATTTAATAGTGTCCTACAATTTCTAACCTTGACCTTTATCTACACAATAAAGTGTTGAAATAAGTTAAATAAGGTAGCATTTCAGTTTCGCCCTATTCGGCCAACCGGGCATTGAAGAGTTAAAAACTTTTGTAGTCATGTTTTGATTTCTACAAATAATGATCTTCCTTTTGTACCCAATAAATTCTAGAAACTTTTTCTTAAATTACATTTGTAAGAATAAATTAGCAACTGAAGAATGATTGAATGTTTGCAGATAATTGTAAACCCCTTGAGGGAGACCAGCAATGGTGGACTACTACAGAGTATTGGGTGTGTCTCGTACTGCCACAGAAACAGAAATTAAAAAAGCGTATGTATGATAAAAACATGGAAAACTTTGCAATATTTTTATTGTCATTTTTCTAGTACTGAGCCAACTAATATTTATAATGTTATTAAAAATTACAGATATAGGAAACTAGCATTGAAATGGCACCCCGATAAGAACCCAGATAATGCAGATGAATCTAACAGAAGGTTTAAAGAAATTTCAGAAGCTTATGAAGTTCTCTCAGATGGTAAGTTGTTCTTATTTTTGTTATCTTTGAACTAAGTACTGCATTGCATCATATTTGAGGACTGTATGTTTGATATTAGCAATATCTTTGATAAGAGATGTAGGACTTGGTGTTGTTCATCAGTTAGTTCTGTATGTAGGTAAGTGTAACTTTATAGTTATGTAGTATACCTTATGAAACTAGATAAAATGATTCATATTGAATCATCATTTTAGGTTGGGAATCTGTAAATTTTATGTTTCTATTCTATCTATATTGGTACAGTGAAGCCAATATTCTTTCAATTTAAGGGTGCGCTCTAGGCCAACTGCAAAAGTAATTACTGCAATGTAAATGCTGCCTTATTTCTCACAGAAATATAGCAGTATTTACTATATAATTCTCCAACCCCTATTTGGCCGGTCCGGATTGAAGAAATGAAGGAAATTCTTAAAAAAAAAGATATTTAAAGGTTATTTACAAAAATATATAACATAAGCCTTCCCTCTATATCTATAGTGTAATTACACTAAAAAGTTCAAAGCTTTATTTTAATGTATTACTTGAATACTAGAAGTTTATCATGTAATTACCTATAGTGATTTGGAGGCAACTATGCAATTTTTTTCTATCGAGAAAATTTTCTGCAGTCGTGTTTTTGAGTAACATAGTCACTAGTGTTAGTCCTGAAGTTTGCATCTTAATTTGAAATTCAGTTTTTCATTAATATTGATATTACAGACGATCATGTAAAGCAATCTGATTTTCGTTGGCCTTTTACGTAATAATACCACCTTAAGTAATAATATATTTGAGAATAATGTTGTTCCACTTTATGTTTGTTTTGTGTAATAGCCAATAGGTCAATTACTATTTCTTATACCTAATCATGTCCCTGCAAAAAAAAAAAAAATATCCAAAACCATCAGTTTGCTAAAACATTTATTACTTATCCAGATCCTTATAAAATCAGATCCCTAGACTACATTACTTTTTATTCCGTCAATTAAATTTTACTAAACGATAAACTGACTTCATCACGGTTCCATACAAAACGTAAGGCCCCTAAGTTACCAATAAAACAATATATATATTTTATCGTTTAGTAAAATTTTATTGACAGAATAAGTAATGTATTCTAGGGATCTGTATAAGTAATAAATTTTAAGCCAATCTCAAGTTATACTTATCCAAGTTGTAGATATTCAAAAGTGCATACACTGACTGAATGTTTAGAATCTGGACATTCAATAAGTTACAAAAATAATTTTTCCTCCTTTATTTTTACTACAATAGAAATTGACTTTAAAAGAGCGAATAGGTTATGGTATTCTCTCGTCTTCATAATATTAACCTCCCCACCCGGTAGGGCATGGGCTGGTGGTGCCCTTGACACACACTACGTTAGCTTTAAGAACTACGACTCACGTAGTTAATTAAATTTTATTGTTGGGTAGAAACCAAGCGGAAGTTATATGATGCGAGGGGATCCAGCCACCATGGTCACAGATACCAAAGCAAGAATGGAGTTAATGGTCACCGACACTTTAGCTTCAAGGGGTTTTTTGGAGAGACACCATTCCACCGCTTTTTTGGTAGCTGATCCTTAATGATTTAACCAATGAATATTATCATTTTGAGAGTAGTATTTGCCAACCTTTGCGATTTTGTCTTTTTATCAGTTTATGCAGAGTACACAGTTGGTATTTATTTATTTGATGAAAATTAATTCTTATCCATTACAAATATGAATAGCAAACAAATTTGAATTTCGACTTCAGAATAATAGCATAATATATTTACTTGTTTTACATAATTACCTATTTATTACTAAAGTTTCAAATTGAATTGCGTGCATTTAAAGTTGATTATGAAAAAAATATTAAACACTTGAAGTAACGGGGAAAGTTATTTGGCTACTTATAGCAAAATGTGTTGTACAAATCTCCAGCCCGAAAATATTCTTTTCACGAATTTCTTACTTGTTATTAATGAAATAACTTTAATAGGGACTTCTTATTAACTTATTATAGTATCATAAATATTAAAGTAACTGCTCATAGCATAATGATAGTATTCATAAACTAGGCAATTTTATAACCTTTGCATACATTGTTTTATGCCTGTTACTAACAAACGAGTTTTATGGATATCCAATTAATTCATAATTATACATTTTACCAGTTCTTCACCATTATTCTCGTCATCAATTTATAAACAACAATATAGGTATCTACGCTCAAAATCACTAGTTTCCTTAAAATTCATATAAGGATACTTTCGCGTCTGATTTGAGTCATAAGACTCAAAGACACAATTAGGTATTAAATGAATAAGTTTTTGTTTTTTTAATCCCTTAATAACTCGCCGGCTTTGAAGAACAACTTGACGTTTTTACTAGAACTAATAAACTAATTTTTAATGGGTCGCGCGAGGGAATGTTCAGTATCAAAGCTTTTAAGGGGTCTTAGAAAGTAGTATATTTTGTTGTATTGTAACCACATATCAAGTACAAATACGGTAAATTTTGTAATATGTTTAGGAAAACCCGTTCAGTTGATGAAATTCAAGATTACATTAATTAGAATTTTATTATTTTTTCACATTTTGTATATCAAAAAAGTTCAAAGCTACCTATTTTTTATTCCATCTTTTTAGTTTTGCATGGTGTGATTAGCAATGTGACATTAATGTAAGCATTGCGGTAGTTTCCCACGCGTCGCCTACGTATCGATCTATTTATTATGTAAACTCACGTCTGATAAATCTTTGAAAAAATGCCCTACTAACTAGACTGACCTTTGCCTTGAAGTGTGCAATGGACTTGTTAAACACGTTTTTGCTTCGATTCTTAACAATATCAAGTCAGTATAATAAAGGAAAATTACAGTGTGTTCTTTGTAACCGCAGAGCGCAAGAGGCGTATGTATGACCAGTACGGCAAAGAGGGTCTGAACAACAGCAGGGGCCGGCGATCGGCCGCGGACGAAGACTATGACTTCGGTTACGCCAGTTTCCCCTTCACATTCCGAGATCCAGAGGAAGTGTTCAGAGAGTTCTTTGGTGGAGCTCCGTTTGGCGACTTATTTGCTGGTTAGTAGAACATTTACAATGATTGAAACACAAACATGTAAACAATAGATATAAGTATTTTTTTAGAATCTAATGGTGCATCCTCTCAGCCCTGCGGCACTGTCGGCGGCTTGACCATAATGATAGGCGCCAGAGAAGACAGCGAAACCGCCGGGTGGCCGTACACAAAGCCGTTGGCTATGCCGCCGCCGCGCCCCGGGCTGTTTCTTTGCGATACCAGGCCTGTCTCACTTCCATACAAGCGGCGCAAAATCCCCGAGATATTTACCTACTATTCTGGAAAACAACCTAATTTCAACCTTTTGCATTGCGTATAGCGTTCATAGTACAATAACTGTCTGCCGTCTCGCTTCAATCTGCTAGGGCTGTCAGAGGTACTACTTTATCTGTGAAAGTAATACACGCGAAGCGAGACAGATGGAGACACATGCGGATGCGGATGCGTGCGCTGCGTGTGCGACAAGTCGAGCAAGTGCCAGCCTATTGAGACAAGTCCGGTGACCGGACGCTTGCGTTTATCATACCTAAACGCGGGAGTGAAATTTCTGTACCGTAAGGTACCTAATATATATTCTGTGGCGATACGCCGCGCGCCGGCGAATTTAAACCAGAATGCCTTTAACACTCTAAGGTCCAATTCATACCGAGATGTCAGCGGTCTGCAGCGGATTTCATGAAATTTTTCAAGCATTCATATATATATAGTTCAAAATATATCTCTTGCAACTCCAAGCCACCAATGTCCGTACATTAAAATTTGACAGCTGGCATCGCCGCTGGGGCGTCCCAGCAATGGAATAGACCGCGGATACAAGGGACATTCTTATTTATTATACAATATGAATAGGAATAGGGGATCGGACTGTTTTTTTTATTTGTTTAAAATGTTTTTATTAATATCAGAAACACGACACAGGTATTTATTTTCAAATATTTTCCATATTTTCGGAGATATAGCTCATCAAACTTCCTTATTAGACGAGGACAACAACGCTAGCCACAGATGACGACAGATGTGCTTAGCGCCATACTTCCGCCATATAAAATTTCGTTATAGAGAGAGATAGCTACACAGTTTTTCACAATTCAGCAGCTCATTACTTGCTTATTAATCAACATGTTGAATATTTTTTTTCACTTTTGTTATTCTTCAATGTTATATTTTTGAATGTTACTATTAAATATTTACATATCAATAACAGTCCGATCCACTATTTTTTTATTTATAACTAGCGGCCGCCCGCGGTTTCACCCGCGTGGTTCTCGTTCCCGTAGGAATATCGGGATAAAAAGTAGCCTAAGTTACTCCTTATTACATCAGCTACCTGCCAGTGAAAGTCCCGTCAAAATCGGTTCAGCCGTTTCAGAGATTAGCCGGAACAAACAGACAGACAGACAAAAATTGTAAAACATGTCATTTTGGTATATGTACCGTATATTATAATCATATGCATGTAGTACAAAAAGTGGTTATTTTAATGTTACAAACAGACACTCCAATTTTATTTATTTGTATAGATTTTACCCACGTATTAACCGTGGCCCCACCGTTTTGCCCCACTGGTGGGTCTACAGGTAATTTTTTTTCCCCGTAGACCCACTGCAGTGTTTTAAAGCATGCTATTCAATGCGTCAATTTCCGTGGGTCCACGGGTAATTGATCAGGTAGTTTCTTTCCCCGTAGACCCACTGCACTACACAAATGCCATATTTTATGTATTTTTTAATCCTTTTTTACTGTAGTCGCACCGCAATGCTCTTAAAAATAAAAAATAAAAACACAAAACTCCTTACCCCGAAGAAAAAAAAAATATTCATAAAAAGTTAATAAGTAAAATAATTAATAAAAATTAAATTATATATTAAAACACATAATTATTATTATTTATACTTATCCGCTGGATGCGGGCAGCGCACGACGTAGTGGAGATCCTTGTGAAAGGCCTATTAGTCCATGGAAATCGTACATTTTGCCTTGCGTTAAATGAGGTAGTTCTGATTTTTTTGTATGTTAGTAGTGATGAGATAGTAATGACAAATCCAAGTTTTCCACCTCGAAAGCCCTTCGGATCATTGTTAAATATTTAAAAATCCTATAAATTTTCAGTTTTTTTTCAGTTTTTGTCAATATTTACCACCAAGAACCTGTGTTACGGCAAAAGTTACTATGCACGCTTTAAAGTAGACTAAATTTGCAATAAAAAGAGAATAATTTGGTTTTTGTAAGTCAAATAGTTTTTAAGATAGGGCTATTTAAAAGTTTGCAAAAATTCAAAAAAGGAAGTATTACAGTTTTTTTAGTTTTCGACATTTTGACCCATAGTAGTGGGTTTATGGCAAAAGTTAAATTATTAGTTATTAAAGTCCATTAAATTTCCAACAAAATGAGACCAATTAGTAATATCAACTTCACTTGATAGTTCCTGAGACAGCTGTTCAAAGTTATTGAGGTAAGTAAACAATTATGTAATAGAAGGGTTTGCAAAATAAAGTACACCCTAAAGAAAGGAGGATCTGGGAGGTGGTGGGATCAATTATGTACATTGTATGTATAATTTTGATGGACCAGACACGTCCTCTGAATCCACAGCACACTTTTTGGGGGCAGCTTGCTGAGGTATAATTTCTTCATCGACCTGCTCAGGAAGGTCAAAATCATCCTTTGATGGTGGGTTATCAATCAATGGGTCATCAATGTCATCACACATCAGGTCTGGTATGTTCTCGCATGATTGGCCAATGCAGTAGCTGCAAACAGCCGAACATTTGAGTTCTGCTTTCCTGCAACCACATCTGCTGTGGTACAACCTTACATCTTTGGTATGCTTTCAAGGTGATTAAGGTTTGCGTGTTATTAACAGAGTAGAACGGGAACGCCTCCCAGATCCTTCTTCCTTTAGGGCTTACTACCTTTTGCAAACCCTTCTATTACATAATTGTTTACTTACCTACCTCTATAACTTTGAACAGCTGTGTCTCAGGAACTATCAGGTGTGAATTGACATAATTAATCTCATTTTGTTGGAAATTCAATGGACTTTAATAACTAATAAAAACTTTTAACATAAAACCACTACTAGGGGTCAAAGTTGACGAAAACTAAAAAAAAACGGAAATACTTCCTTTTTTGTGATTTTGCAAATTTTAAAATAGCCGTATCTTAAAAACTATTTGGCCTACAAAAACGAAATTATTCTCTTTTTATTGCAAATTTAGTCTCCTTTAAACAGTGCATAGAAACATTTGCCGTAACACAGATCCTTGGTGGTAAAAATTGTCAAAAACTGAAAAACATCCGAAAATTTTATGGATTTTTAAATATTTAACAATGATCCGGAGGGCTTTCGAGGTGGAAAACTTGGATTTGTCATTACCATCTCATCACTACTAACATATAAAAAAATCAGAACTACCTCATTTAATGCAAGGCAACACCACTTATTTGGTACGATTTCCATGTACTATATGTCCAGCAGTGGGCGTCGTTCGGCTGACATAATGATCATGATGATACTTTTCCGAACATGATAGCAGTGGGACCACGGTTAAAGTAAGTTTTGTTTCAATTCCCCGTAGCCCCACTGTGAAACAGTGGGTCTACGGGCAATAAAAATTACCTATGGACCCACCAGTGGGTCATAGCGGTGGGGCCACGGGTAATACCCGATTTTACCACGTGAATTAAACTAAGAATGCCCCCCGCCCCCCTTAACCAAGTTCTGGATCCGCGCCTGGAATAGGGCCATGAGCAGAAGCAAACAAAATAGTAGATTACTGTAATAACAATTTTATTCCGTCCCCACCAGAGATCAACGGTCACGGGCATCGCGCGCAAGGGCGGCGCGGGCACCCGAGCACGTCGCTGACGTCGTCGCTGTTCAGCCCGTTCGGTCTGGGCATGCGCGGCGTGGGGCTGGACGACATCTTCGCCGCCGCCTCTAACGGGAACGCCTTCACCTCCTTCTCCACCTTCAACAGCGCGCTGGCCGGCCCCGGCAGCGCCAACATGCGCAGCACCACCACGACCACGCGTATCGTCAACGGGAAAAAGATCACTACCAAAAAGTAAGAGCCTTTTCATATCTCTACGGGTGCAAGTCCTTTATTACAAATTAGATCTTTATTACTGAGGTAGTAAAGTTGACATTGTTCATGTCTGTAAAATTAAACACCGATTCAAACTAGTTGGCATCACGAGGCGATGAGCATGCAATGCAGTACACAATTGAAGTGTGCGCGGGTGAGGTGAGGTTACGTGGTAGGTAGGCTCTAGACATGTGTGCCGATGGTCATTTGACCGGCGGCGGCGTCTGGCGTTTAAATTGTCGGCTTCGGCTGGTCAAAATAAGTAGAATAGATGATGTCTCAATCCACATTTAACTTTTTATTTAGTTAATAAAATCAACAAGCTTAATAGAGAACAAATTAATAAATCATTTTTTAAGGCAAGAATTATTTGTCTATAAATAAATAAATAAATAACTTCTTACATTCACACCAATTATCTAAGCCCAATTTAATTTCATTAAGAAACTGTATCATGGAAAACTTGATAACGGATAAATATATACTTAAATACTTTTTGTTTGTAAATACATACTTAATATACATAGTAAACACCCAGACCAAGACAGCTAGACATGTTCATGCACACAAATATTTGTCTTGTTCGGGAATCGAACCCGAGACCGCTGGCGCAGAAGGTGGGTAGCCTACCCCTGCGCCAAATCGGTCGTCCATCTATCTATCTATCTATACTGAAGGTAAAATTATAAAATCAAAATTTCAATAACAGAAAAAGACGATGTGACCTCCACAGCTTGAGCACCCGGCTCATACATAGAGCTATTTAGCTAAATCGGAGGTCGAAAGTCTTTTCTATATCACTTGGGAGAGGTCATCTTACGAAGCTAAAAACCTCGGATGGCAATGAAAAATATTTACATAGTATGCCCCGAAGCCTCTATCCGACGCAAGTGACCTCAGAGTCGCATTAATACGCCGCCATACTGACGATCACTCAGATATAGACGTGGGTGAAATTGAGTCGGCTCTGAAACAACTGGGAAGGCTCCTGGCAAAAACGGAATATCCTTTCGAGCTCTTTAAGGTAGCAGGAAAACCTATTCTGAGTGAGCCAAAGAGAATATTTAACTCCGTTCTAAGTAAAGAGACCACCCCAAAGGTGTGGAGCAGGGGAGTGGTGGCGTTGTTCTTCAAGAAAGGAGATAAAACTCTTCTAAAGAACTTCAGACCCATCACGTTCCAGAGTCACATTTACAAGCTGTTTTCAACATTCATCACAAATCGTCACGCCGCAAGACTTGACGCCTTCCAGCCACGGGAGCAGGCTGGGTTTCGAAAAGGCTTTAGCACCGTAGACCACATCCACGCAGTACGGCAGGCTATACAGAAGTCTGAAGAGTATAACCGACCGCTGTGTCTAGCTTTTGTGGACTACGAGAAAGCCTTCGACACCAAGACCTGGAATCCTTGCAGCCATGCAAAATCAATGGTCGATGTCTATCCGAGTACAAAACCACGAGGCAAGAGTCAAGACCCGTCCAATTGCTCAGAGGCGAGAGGTAGGTAGATGTTACATCTCCGAAACTGTTTCCCAATGCATTGAATTGAGAATAATAAATAAATAATAAATAAATAATAAATAAATAAATAACTTCTTACATTCACACCAATTATCTAAGCCCATTTTAATTTCATTACGAAACTGTATCATGGAAAACTTGATAATGGATAAATATATACTTAAATACTTTTTGTTTGTAAATACATACTTAATATACATAGAAAACACCCAGACCAAGACAAATAGACATGTTCATGCACACAACTATTTGTCTTGTTCGGGAATCGAACCCGAGACCACTGGCGCAGAAGACACTTGAGTGGAACGGATTATGCATCAATGTCACAGAATAAATAATAGTGCTAAGGCACAGAAGACTCACTCTGCATACTCATTCAAATAAAAATATATTTTTCACTTCTCATGCTCGTAAAGTTCGTGTTTATGTTGGGTATAGGCTGCATAAAATCGCTTTTTATGCTCTAGTGCATAAAGTAAAATCTTCGTCTAAGTCTCAGACTTTAAGACAAAGGGCGTCAGGTAAACAGCCACACACGCAATTAAACTTCGTTAAATAAACTTATTAGGTATGTCATTCTGTTTCTTCAATTTTGTACATAATCCATTTTAAATTACTAAATTAATAAAACTAGGCAAAATTAATGAGTTTTCTAAGAAATAAGTATTACAAGAGCATTATAGACTACGATCTATGCTAAAGTTACTGTGCTGCCAATGCCACGTATAAAAAAAAAGAAAAAGAAAGTCTTCCCGCCAATATGGCGAAGTCTTTATTTTTTCTTTTTTGCAATATTGTTATTTATTTTCCTCACACTCTAAGTGAAAAGCAGAGTGTATAACTTGTACATAAAACCCATTTTACCCTCGAATTGACTATCAACCCTCGCCTGCGGCTCGGGTGGATATATACGTCTCGGGTAAAATGGTACGTTTTATGCACTTGTTGTACAATCTACTTTTTCACTTCTCGTGCTCGTAAAGTTCGTGTTTATGTCGGGTATAGGCTGCATAAAATCGCTTTTTATGCTCTAGTGCATAAAGTAAAATCTTCGTCTAAAGTCTCAGACTCTAAGAAAGGTCGTCAGGTAAACAGTCACACATGCAATTAAATTCGTTAAATAAACTTGTTATTTCATTCTGTTTCTTCAATTTTGTACATAATCCATGTTAAATTACTAAATTAATAAAACTAGGCAAAATTAATGAGTATTTCAAGAGCATTATGGACTACGATCTATGCTAGAGTCACTGTGCTGCCAAATGCCACATATAAAAAAAAAAAGAAAAAGAATGTCTTCCCGCCAATGGGTTCCCTATTTGAGTGCGAAAGTTGGTAGTGCGATTTTCAGTATATCGAACACGGTGTGTCGAAAACTCCGTAGTGCTATGTTTTATTATATCGATGCTTTACAAGTGCGATGTAACGTTTGTGCGAAAAACGTTAGGTCGACAAACCTTACAGCGATGATTCATTAGTTCGTTGATTTGTTTGTTCTTTGACATGTTATTTCGAAATTTCTGTTATTATGTAGCTTTTTCCGATGTAATTAAATTAAATAAAAACTCCTCCTTTTAACCGACTTTAAAAAAGAAGGAGTTTATCAGTTTGACCTGTAGGTATCTATGTGATATTGTTGGAATTGTTTATGTTTATGTTTATTTATTGCGGATTGGTGGGTGACTGAGCCCGCGTGGTGGGTCATGGCTCATTCTCCTTATTCATCCATAAGGAAGGCCAGTGCCCCAGCAGTGGGGACATTAAATGGCTGATGATGATTATGATGATGATGTTTATTTATTGAGAAAATCAACAGCGCATTACATGAGAGTACTTAATGCTAAGTTTATAAAAAATAGTAGGGCCAATAATAGATTTCCCTTCTGAAATCCAAACTTACATAGGTAACTAAACTTAACTATTCATCCTAAGTTTAAATACGTTACATTTTAAATATTTATTCATATAATTATTTATCGATCTTTTAGTTATTAATTAAAAAAAAAGCTTTACGTTGTAAGCAATAAAAAGAAATTACAATTAGTTTTGTTTGAGATGTTAGAAATTAGGTACGTAGGTTGTAGAATGACTCACGCTCCGTATTGTTAATGAAGGTCAAAATTTTTTGTGTCTTCTTTTATCTCTCTCGATACTTCAAGCTTAAATTTGCGCTTAGTATTTGCATAAAGATCAATACATGAGAACCTTTTATTATATGCAGTAACTATACGATGTAGAACCGATTTCTGTAGGTAGTTAGTGCGATGACGAGGAATCTGAAAAAGAGGTGTATGACGAGTGCGGTATTTTAATAATTTAGTTATTAAATGCGGGCAGTCCACTGCATTGTTTGCTATGTCGTGTAGAAATGCCATATCTAGTACAACGCGCCTCTGTTCTAGAGTAAGGAGATCATGAGTATAGCGTTACATTTAGACTTCCAAGCACGATGTATGTATGTTTATAATGTTTGACCACGAATATCTCAAAAACTAAAAGTCATATCGAGATGATTCTTTTGATTTTTATCAGGTGTATTCCATTTTAGAGAACAGCATGAGTTTCATCAAAACAAGTTCTGTATTTTTTGAGATATATTTTTCTTATGGTAAAACACCACAAGCCTTGCAAGAAGCTTTCAGGCGGGATTCGAATCCGCCCCCCCATTAATCCATTAAAAAATTAATCAAAAACTACAGAACCGATTTTGTTGAAATGAAATACACCTGTTAAAATGAAATACACGTGTTAAAATCAAAAGAATCATCTCGATATGACTTTCAGTTTTTGAGATATTCGTGGATTAATAAACATTATATACACTTACGAAATTTAGCACACGTGCTTGGAAGCCTAAGTGTAACGCTATACTCAAATATTATATAATTCATATAATATCACATACATACAGGTCAAACTAATAAACTCCTTCTTTTTTAAAGTCGGTTAAAAGGGGGGAGTTTTGATTCAATATAATTACATCTGAAAAAGCTACATAATAACAGAAATTTCGAAATAACATGTCATAAAACCAACAAATCAACGAACTAATGAATCATCGCTGTAAGGTTTGTCGACCTAACGTTTTTCGCACAAACGTTACATCGCACTTGTAAAGCATCGATATAATAAAACATAGCACTACGGAGTTTTCGACACACCGTGTTCGATATACTGAAAATCGCACTACCAACTTTCGCACTCAAATAGGGAACCCCCGCCAATATGGCGAAGTCTTTATTTTTTCAGTTTTGCAATATTGCTATTTATTTTCCTCACATTCGAAGTGAGAAGCAGAGTGTATAACTCGTAAATAAAACCCATTTTACCCTCGACTTGACTACGTCTCGGGTAAAATGATGTGTTTTATGCACTTGTTGTACAATCTACTATTTCTTCACGAGAATAAAGTCTTATTCCGGTTGCTTTGTCATCGCTTACCTACCGTTATAATAACCTAGAGTTCGCGCATGCAAGCAAAACTGTACCCAATAGCTACGCGCGAGAGTTTCTATTTCTATGAATGTCTCAAACAGCTCGCTCGCTGGTCAGGGTTACGACTTGCGACTTGCCTCTCGACGTGTGGGACTGGAAAAGAATTTGGGTAATCTAAGGTCATGTTCAACGATCAATTATTCCAGAACCGATCGATCGACGATCGTGGCATCGACGTGACGTCGAAGTTTTTCAGGAGCATGTCTACCTCAGGCAAACACTGCAAATGGGTAGAGACAACTTTCAGAGGGAAGATGCCAGAAGAGTGCAGCTGAGCTGGGCAGCATTTGGGAAGCTGCGTCATATCTTTTCGTCGCCACTACTACCGCAATTCCTGAAGACCAAGGTCTACGATCAGTGCGGTGCTTTCTACCAGTGTTGACCTACGGAGCCGAAACGTTGAACATGACAGTCAAACTGGCCCATCGACTACATGTCACTCAGACAGCTATGGAAAGGTTGGTGTATCTCTCAAGGATAAAATTCGAAATGAGATCCGGCTGAGGACCAACCAAAGTGACGGACTTAGTCAATAAATGTTCAAACTGAAGTGGCAGGCAGTGGGCTGGCCACATCTGTCGCAGAACCGATGAGAGGTGGAGTAGGCGGGTTCTCGAATGGAGACCACGTATCGGCAAACTTAGCGTCGGACGTAACGTAGAGCCAGATGGACCGACGCACTATGGGACCAAACGGTATTTTCCATCTCAAAAATCGATAACTCTGTTGTTTTGTGGTTTTTCTCTTTGTAATTTTTTTTCACGTATTTATGAATACCTAGGCTATAAAAGAAATCAAACACTATCATTCTAAAAATTTTATTTATTTCGTAAAAAAATGACAAAGATAAAGTTATATAAAATTTCATGCAATAAATTAAACAGTTATAATAAAATAGCAATAAAAGTTATACTTTTGCTAAAAATAAGTTTAAAACTAAATTATTATTTAAGTATACAAACAGTTACTTGATAAAAAAAATTAAAAAGTTTTAGTGTCACTTATTTCCAAAAAATTTTTAGATTCGTCAAATAATTCTTTAGATATTAGAAAACTTGGTCTATTTAAGCTAGATATATAAGGATCAGATGTATATAACAAAATATGTAGAACGCCTTCGTTAGTTGCTGATCTGGAACACTTCCTAGCGTGATGTAAGCTATATTTCTTGTAATATCTATTTCAGGCTTCCTGTGCATCTTCGGATAATTGTCTTATAGGCAAAACTGCATAATGTTCTATTATTTTAGCACCATGCATAAGTACTTTATGGACTGAAGATGGCATGTAGTATCAGTTATATTTGCTTACATATAATTGCGCGGTTATCAATTCAATGTATACTGGCAAAATTTATCTGTGTTTATAGGGATTCCCGATGACATGGTTTGAAGAATTAAATTTAATCTCTTGATTAATTCTTCATCAATTCCGGTTATCTCTGCAGAGCATTGGTAATTTTGGAAAAATCTCCTTGCCGCATTTCCGTCATTGCTATTACCGGAACCTTGCTGTGGTTTATCAATATGCAAACCAAGCACTTCTCGGAAACGTTTTTGGACATATTTTTTCTTGTCTTCTTTATGTTTTGTTACCCATCTAGAGTTGTTGCAGACCACTTCTCAAAACCTAAATTGTAAGAAATATGGAGGATCTTTTCCATAAATTTTATCCATGCGTGTAATGTCGACAATCCGTATTTAAACGCATTTTCATTTTCAACTCTCATTGTTACTTTTAAAAGATCATTCATTTGTCTGGGAGTTGCTCCACAAACAGTGCACGTAGCACTGGATGATGTGTTCGTTAGCACTTGGGCAACTTTCCCATCAATCATTGTCATAAACAGGAGTTTAACTTCAATGACGACGACTTTATCGTCTATTGACACAAGTCTTGGAATCAATTGATTTATTTTGGCTTTAATTACATTGACAACCGATGTAGTTTTTTCAGGTGTTTCTTTTGCAAATTCTAATGAAATTGGTCTGCAATATCTAACAGATGAGCAAGTAGGGTTTTGCCATATAACTGCAGAAGTTTCTTCATCTACTAGTCGCAGTGGTTAAAGTTTAGTGTTCACCGCAAACAAAAGTGCAATGGGAAAATTCTTTCAGATATAATAGTAGTTTATTAATTTGTTAATGTATGCTTATATCATAGAAATGGTAAAAAAACAATATAGACGTCAAAATACAATAATAAAAGAGAAAAAAGAAGAACCGTAATTTTCGGGGAATATTTTTTATTTTCCCCTGATTGATATTATTGCTTCTAAATCACTTTGGCGCAAAAAAGGCGCAAGTTTTTTTTTGATCCTCATATTGCTGAATATGTAAGCTGTCTAATAGAGTGATTAACTTGACACCGGCAGCTTTCGGCAACAAGGAAAACTCCAATTGAAATTTAAAAAAAAAACGAAAATTTCTTTACTTCTCTAAAAAAATATTAAAAAATAAAATAAAAAGTATTTTTATAAAAATTGAACATGGTTGCAAAGTGTATATTCTAAGCTATCTAATGATGTATTTTACTAATATGCTTCCTTGGAAAACTTTCAAATAATTTCGTGTTGAACTTCCTTAACGGTAATTTAATTGGTATGAAAATATTTATGCCCAATGTTTGAGGTTCATTTTATAAACGTAAAAGTAAGTTATTTAAATTATTTTGTAATTTATTCGTAAGCTCCATTCTTTGAGAGAAAAAATCTATGGATTTACGACTTTCGTCAAAACCATTTTCGAGATGGAAAATACCGTTTGGTCCCATAGTGCGACGCACGACCTTAACACGCTCAGCGCCAAGCCTATTTAGCGATACTTATGTTATAGGCCAAGTTTTAGTTTATTTAGATTTGTTTTCTTGATATCTTACAAACTATTCACCCGATTCCCGACGCAAAACTCTTAGGAAAACCGCGTGGGCCAGAGCTTTATTTTGGCCATACGAAACATATAGATAACGTGTGCGCAATTGATACACAGTCCCAAGAACGAAGTTTTGTGTGTGCAAAAATGATACACAAGTGTTTGGACACTGTGTATTATTTTTGATACACTACTGGCGCCGAGAGTGTTAAGAAGGTAGCGGGCAGTGGCTGGATGAGAAAGGCGACAGACCGTGCAGTGTGGCGCTTCTTAGGCCTACGCCCAGCAGTGGACTGCAACAGGCTGAGATGATGATGATGATGAATAACAAAAAACCTCTATGGCAACAAATAAGGCAACAAATAAAAAATCACCGTAGTACAAAAAAGAGAGAAAAGAAATAAAATTTCCTGCCATCTTTCTCAATACCTAATCAATGGGCCAAAATATTTCCAACTGTGACTGTTTTTCGATGACGAATAGAGGGAATTTTCACGGAAAAATGTTTTATATCTATCTTAAATTTTGCATCGAACTCCGGTCTACGTAGTCTGATGTGGTGCACTCACGCACAGAAACCAACAGAAACCCCATACAGTCTGAAAACGATTCTGCCGAGTAGTCCCCATACAGTCTGAAAACGATTCTGCCGAGTAGTTTTGTGCCAAACTCACAAGTGTCAAAGAAATGCAAATGGCGCCAATGAAAAACGTCAACTAGTGTGTAGCCAGATAGCGAAAAAAATCTAGTTTTGCAAATAAAATAAATAATGTGCGTTATATAATCTAGAATATTATTTGCATTTTAACGCCGATGACGCCGATGAAAAATCCGGCGGCGTTGGCGTGGCTCAAATGACTGGCGGCGGCGTGCGCCACGCCGATCGACGCACATGTCTAGTAGGCTCTTGCGCATCTCTATGCTCACTAAACAACCGCCATTATAATTGAATCGCACTGTATTATCCAGTTTCTTCGTTTGAATGGTAGAAAATATTGATGATTCATAAGTAATTTCTATTTGAATATTATTTTTATATGACTGCCCAAGGAGTGTATTGAGTTTAGGGTTAATGTATGTATGTGTGTATGTATGTGAGTTTCTTTATTCCACCATAACTTTTGAATGCCTTTACGGATTTTTATTGATCTAATTTGAAGTACATATTATTTTCAGGGTCACAGAAAATGGTCGTGAGACGGTGATGTCGTATGAAAACGGGGTTCTTAAATCAAAGACTGTCAACGGTGTACCTCAATCACTAACATACAGTTAAAAAGTCAAACTCAACATATTAATGTATAACCAAACGTGATCCAAATGTCGTCTACTCATTACACGCGAGTTATGTTCCAACTTTATATTTTTTGCTTAATGTTAACTTTAATTTCAAAACTGTAAATTTTTAGTGATGATTATTTTCGAAACATACTTAAAATAAGTTATAATAGGATTGCTTTTAACTTTGAATTTGAGTGAGATTTTAGAGTAGATTTTACTGCTCAATTATATAAATCTCTCTCTTAATAGTCCGCTCAAAGAATACTCCAAAAGCAGGTGTAGAGTGCGTGAGCTGGAACCTAAGAAATTTCTTCAGAAATTCGTTCAGGATGCTTAGAGAGTAAACATACTAAAAATCCCCGCCTCTAGGAGGGGCGCCGGAGTGGGGGGAGGGGGTTAAAGTTCCCACTTTTGAGTTTTTTTCTAATATTTAAAAAACTTGTCTTCTACGTAATGAAAGCTAATAAAATTTCCTACAACCTTTGTCCTACACAATTTTTCGGATTCGCAACCATTTTTGAACTATACGTTCTGGAAAAGTGAAATTTTCGAAAAAAAGACTCCTTTCTGAAAAGTTTGCAGTGGTACAATACCAAGTTTCCCAATATCATGTGATGGGGGCATGTGCTTCAATCTGGGAATGTTTCTACCTTTTTCAATGGAATTGGAGGGAGTAATACACCTGATTCCACCCATAGCATGGAGAGTATTGAGCCCATCAATAGTACAAACGTTGAAATCAACGTTGTCAAAAAAAAATTGCACAAACTGAATGAAAGCCTCTGTCTTGAAATCTGGCTTGGCACTATAGATCACAGAAATTTCTAACTTTTGTGCTTCGTAATACGAAGCACAGAAACCCAAACTGGCAAGAAGATCGATCAAGTGCTGTGCGGTGATAAGAAAGTATTTGGTCTGACAATCGCAGTGATGGCATTTCCGAGTGCCACACATTTTCTCTTTATTTCATCTACTTTCTTTGTCTTTGACAATAGAAGGCCTTCAAGAAAAAAGGTGAGGGAATGGGGCAGTGTACCAGGATTCTTCAGAAAGTCATCGCTGGGTGGATATGTATCTTTGCTGTACACTTGACTCTGAATGTCTTGCCGTATAATTTCCACAGCTTTAGCAACAATCCTCAACCTCTCCTCTTCTTCGTTTTTGGTCCTGTTTTCGTACCATGCTTGGTTGATAATTTTATACCCGGTGTCTCTAAACCAAACTACGGGTGATTTGAATCTGTTTACCCCTGGAGTGATCAATACTCGATCTCCATATTTTCTTTCCAACTCGGCCTTGATGGTTCGCCACTGAGGTTTAACCCCTGTTACGACGCCCAGTATTTCGTCTTGAGAGAACTGACAATCGATGCTACTTTCCATGTAATCAAAAATTTCTTGCATAGCCTCTGTGACATGGCTGTCTCTGGGGATCTCAGCTTTCAAACTTGGGCAACTGATAGGCTTCACAAAAGTGTAGTAGCAGTCTTTGTGGTATAGGTACTGCTCCCTCAGCCACAAGATCGTTAATCGAGGACAAGCGACCAAGAACAGCGTCACCACAGGAATCCTTCCTCATTGAACACACCTCCCTTATACAATATTGAAAAGTAAGAGTTTCAACTTTATGTACTATTCTCCTTTTGCTACAATGGGTTTTGGTTGTTTCTTGTACATAATGCTCACATAAAAAACAATTACTCTTGAAATCGAATAGGGGAGCTGATCTGAGCTGTGACGGCCCTGCTTCTTCCCGAGTTGTGGATGCATCCTTTACATCTTTATAATTGTTTTAGCTCGGGTGTAATTTTTACGACAAGTCGTGTGATTAAAAGGGATTCCAAACCACGGAAAATTTGGTGCTTATGTCATCTTTCCGTTCTTGACTTGCTTTGATTAGGCCCAGTTTTCTCTTTTCTTTCATCTCATTGATGTCCTTACTCCCTTTCACGACGTCCTCGTCACACACAGGACACTTATTAGTACTCATTGCGGATAATCTGATTCGTAACTAATAATGTTTAAGATCAAAGAATCTTTTTGGCCTTGTGGCTGCTCCCCTGCGTTACCGGGTAGGTTGCTGCCAAACAGGTCAAAATAAGATGAGAGACGATGATAACATAAGCCCGAAGGCATGGATGATAATGGGAATGGGAGTTTTTGCCAGCAAGATCGCGTTTTCTGTGACAGTGGGTGTGGGGACACGGTGTGTTCCCACAGGTTTTATATTTCTGTTCTATCTACCTATGATGTATGACTCGTGCGGGCAGTCGTCGCCGCGCACCCGATCTGTAAACGCGCTTATACCAATAATAAGATTTGATTGCGTAAACTTACCCTCTTTTATTTGGTCTGCCCTGTAGAGATACCCCAATAGTCATATCTCACAGTGGGCATCGGAGATATGGAAAGAAAAGTGGCGACCCGCTTTCGCTCCATTACCCGCTTTTGGTCGAAAACGCGATCTCAAACTGTTACCGCCTTCACCGCTTGGAGGTACTCCCAGCTTATGCTATCAATAAAATACCTAATTTAAAGTTTTCAACATCAGGTAATGCCCGACACGCTAAAAAACATTTATTTTCACTATTTCGAAGAAAAATTTCGAAAAAGTGTATAGAATAAAAGTTTTAGGAAATTTTGTTAGCTTTCATTACGTAGAATACACTTTTTCCCTACAACGCACCGTTTTAAAGATATTAACGAAATATTACTCAAAAGTGGGAACTTCAACCCCCTCCCCCCACTTCGGCGCTCCTCCTAGAGGCGGGGATTTTTAGTATGTTTACTCTCTAAGCATCCTGAACAAATTTCTGAAGAAATTGTTTAGGTTCCAGCTCGCGCACTCTACACCTGCTTTGTTGAGTGGACTATAAGGATTTTTGTGTTCTGTTTGTCGTCGCACGCTCTTGATCTCGAACTCGGCGAACGAGTTTTGTAGGTACATTAACAATGATTAACATTTTTTGTTTGCGATGATGAAAAATTCACTTTGCTGCCAATTATAATTTTGATTAGCGAAATGGTGTTTACATATACTTAGTCATAATTATAATCCATTAATTTTTAATATTTAGTGTTAGTCAAATGACTAGCTGGTTAAAACGAACCTCATTGACCACTAAAATGAGTTTCAAATAAAACTAGGTAATTGTAGTTCACTATTTCTTTTAAAAGCATTATAATTTCTTACTGTACGTACGCATGCATATTTCATACTTGTAAGGGATCGCTTCCCCATGACAATGATTCCACTGGCCCTTAGAATCCAATATTGATGGCATGATCCTAACAAATGCTTTAATTGCCCTTAAATGTTACACTAATAATAATAATGTTCTATTTTTAGACTTGCATCATTATAATTTACCTGGTCTATTGAATTATCATTATTTTTCTTTAAATGTTTATCCTGTTGCCTTAATAGTTGTATTACATGACACTTTGCCACATAAGGTTTAGCCCAAGTATTGTGGATAATATTTTGTGATGTATTTTATGATTATTAGAAACATATTTTTTGTTTACTTTTTGTACTATTCCTTTAAATGATGCCGTTTTATTTTTTATGATATGCAGTAATACTTTATATTCTAAATGATAAATACTATTTTTGTTAAAATAGATATGTACTTAATTTGACTTTCTAATTTTTACTATAACGCTGAAATTTATTTTGGATATAGGCAGCGATGAGGCAAATTCTGATTAGTTTTCATTTAGGAGTGCCATTAAGGTAAAATTTAAAGCGAGAGCGTAGTATATTTGTAAATATTCATTTACCTACAAGATCTCGTTTCTTATAAAATTGTCAACAATTATTGAGCACTGTAAGAATGAATAAACCAAAATTAAATAATAACTTCCTTTTTTATTTATGGTGTCGTCTGGTAATGAGTTTTTTTGACGTTTCATTGTTAGTTCAAAAATTTGTACTAGATGGCGCTACCCCACTATAGCGACCTAACTTTTTCTAAAGAAGTAAACGAAAAAGTACCTAATAGAAAATAGCAAAGAAAATAGTCTGTCTGTAGTAAGGCGTACATTAGACGGTCATGCAAATGCAACTATCAGTCAATTCCATCACTCATGACGTCATGACTATCTAACTAATCGGTATAGAGGAACTACGGCCAGCGTTATGAATGGTTCATTTTGATTGGCTAAAAGAATCGTGACTGATATCAAACTGACAGCAATACCTACAGTCTAATGGGCGCCTAATAGGTAGACTAATAGGTAACAAAGACGTTATAGTGCGACAAGCATATCTGTTCCGGTGATAATCTTTGGAACTAAAACATTTTAATACTACAGTCCATTTTGACAGATAATTTTGTATTGCAAGTGGCTCCTCTGTCACGGCTGTCACCGGAACAGACAGGCATGTGGGACTATAGGACTATATACTATTATATTCTGTGACAAAGAGCTTAGACCATGGAAGCATGAAGTTCGACTTAATACTGAGGTAACTGGAGCGTGCAGTACGAACAATTTTTTGAATACCACAAATAACACAGTGGCTGTCTTCCGTCTCACCTACACTTTAAAAAAAATACGTATGGTCATATGAGACAGCTGACAGCCACTACATACATAAATGTCAAATTTGGTGGCGACACTTTTTTATTCAGGGTGAGAGCTCCATGGAGCGTGCAGTACGAACAATTTTTTGAATACCACAAATAACACAGTGGCTGTCTTCCGTCTCACCTACACTTTAAAAAAATACGTATGGTCATATGAGACAGCTGACAGCCACTACATACATAAATGTCAAATTTGGTGGCGACACTTTTTTATTCAGGGTGAGAGCTCCAGTTACCTCAGAGCATAGATGTATTATTCCTGTAGATGGATCACAAAAATAAGCTAATACTCACCCATCCTTTACCCCTTCTAACACTATCAAATTGTCATAAGATAGAAAGAGACATACATGTTAATCTGTTGCGTCGACGTTAGTGAATGTCTCCATTTTGACTATGCAATGCTAGATGATGATGATGCAACGATAGTGCTGTGGTTTTTTTTATAACAAGTTATCGATAAAAGATGTCAAAATAATTTGAATGCAATGCGATACATAAAATTACAATGTATATGTTATATATCGCAGGCGTATTTTATATTTCACCGTATTACATAGGTAGCAACTAGCTGTATTGGAAAAAACAGTACCGCATTGTAATGCGGCAGATTCAAGATACGCCGTATTCAATACGGCTGATCGAAAGTACGCCGCATTGAATAGAGCGCTTCGCGATTTTCAATACGGCTAGACTTAATGTAATTGGGCGGTTCATAATCCGCTTTTCTGTCAGTTTTTAGTACTAATCGTGTCCAAAGTGCTCACGGCCTTAGAATTTTGTTTATGCTATGAAACTTCAGCATAGGTCGAAATATGGCAAAAATTTCTTCCCTCCAGACAAAAGCGCACGCTCAGCTGATCGATCTAGTGTGGCAGATTTTTTTTTTTTATATTTCGACGTGTGCTATGCTCCAAAGAGAAAGTTGTTCAGTTTCATGGTCTAAGCAAGCCCTTTAATTTTGAATCAGTGCCAAATATGAAGAAGGTACTATAATTATACTTGATGAGATCGATGGGTCTTTGGTACGCGCATTCTGCATCCGGTCGTTGATGATAAGCAACATTTGTTGCGGTTGAACATCTGAATGGTGACCAAAACTTTATTATCTCGTCTCCTCTGTGCTTCGGAAGGCACGTTAAGCTGTTGGTCCCGGTTGCATTAGCAGTCGTTGGCACTCTCACCCACCAATCCGCATTGGCTTCGCGTGTTGGGTTATGCCACTTATGGCCCGTTCTACCTGTGGTGTTTTCTTGCACAGGGAAAGCCCAGCAGTGAGGACATTAATACGATAATGATGATAATTATACTATTTATACAAGGAGGTATAGTCGTAAAACTGAACGAGATTTCTAATCAATTTATTAAATTAAATAATCTGCTAAATGATATCAAGAAAAAAAATACAGATTTCACGCTAATTTTTATACTTTTAATGTATTCACTTTTTTAAGTATAAATCCACAATTTGCTTTAATAAGTGTATCGAGCATATTCTTGTTTGTTTGCAAAGGTCTCCAATCGTCGCCTTTTCTAACGTTTCTTATTCACGTTTCCTTTACATCGACGGCGGCGCGGCGGTGGGAAATCTGTTTAGAATTGAGAAAAATTAAGTTTAAATACAAAATTGTTAACACTACAATTTTTTATCGATATTACATAATAAAATCGGACTACAACACTATCAGGTTGGTCAAATGTCAAAAAATCCCAATTGGCTTTAAATTATATATTTTTAGCCTTAAAACACCCGATTTTCTTCAACCAAGTCAATGTTAAACTGTATATACACGTACAGCGATTTAGTTTTTGCAAATTTGCTAAAAAAATGTGTTCGCAAAAACACAAAACAATGAGTGTAACTTACCTCTGAAATGATATGTGTTCATTATTCTCTTTCAAAACACTCACTCTGCTTGAATAACCGGGAACAGTACAGGCCATTCTTAACAAACAACAGATTTACCGCACCACACCATCAAATCTTTCTATATTTTTGTACAAAAAAAGCTTTTCTTTCTGAAGCATTTGTTAACCAGCTGGTTAACAAACAAATATGACGTTTACTTTCAAGTGGCGCGCAGGTCATTAAGACGCACACGTTGGGCTATTGTTATCTCTTTTTAACACACGACATGTCGCCATTTGAGAGACGAGAGTCGATTATAGAAGGAATTGTTCATTTTCTTATGCTCCATCTACAGGAATAATACATCTATGCCTCAGAGTATTAAGTCAAACTTCATGCCATGGAAGTATTACCATAGATGTATTATTCCTGTAGATGGAGCATAAAAATATGAACGATTCCTTCTATAATCGACTCTCGTCTCTCAAATGGCGACATTTCGTGTGTTAAAAAGAGATAACAATAGCCCAACGTGTGCGTCCTAATGAGCCGCGCGCCACTTAAAAGTGAACGTCATATTTGTTTGTTAACCAGCTGGTTACAAATGCTTCAGAAAGAAAATCTTTTTTTGTAGTAAAATATAGAAAGATTTGATGGTGTGGTGCGGTAAATCTGTTATTTGTTAAGAATGGCTTGTACTGTTCCCGGTTATTCAAGCAGAGTGAGTGTTTTGAAAGAGAATAATGAACACATACCATTTCAGAGGTAAGTCACACTCATTGTTTTGTGTTTTTGCGAACACATTTTTATAACTTACTGGTCCGTATTTGCAAAAACTAAATCGCTGTATGTGTATACACAGTTTAACATTGACTTGGTTGAAGAAAATCGGGTGCTATTAGGCTAAAAATATATAATTTAAAGCCAATTGGGTTTTTTTGACATTTGACCAACCTGATAGTGTTGTAGTCCGATTTTATTATGTAATATCGATAAAAAATTGTAATGTTAACAATTTTGTATTTAAACATATTTTTTCTCAATTTTAAACAGATTTCCCACCGCCGCGCCGCCGTCGATGTAAAGGAAACGTGAATAAGAAACGTTAGAAAAGGCGACGATTGGAGACCTTCGCAACAAACAAGAATATGCTCGATGCACTTATTAAAGCAAATTGTGGATTTATACTTAAAAAAATGATACCTACATTAAGAGTATAAAAATTAGCGTGAAATCTGTATTTTTTTTAGTTGATATCATTCAGCAGATTATTTAATTTAATAAATTGATTAGAAATCTCGTTCAGTTTTACGACTATACCTCCTAGTATAATAGTATAATTATCATCATTATCATATTAATGTCCTCACTGCTGGGCTATAGCCCAATTAGCCCATATAGCCTTCCCTGTGCATGAAAACACCATAGGTAGAACGGGCCATAAGTGCCATAACCCACCACGCGAAGCCAATGCGGATTGGTGGGTGAGGGTGCCAACGACTGCTAATGCAACCAGGACCAACGGCTTAACGTGCCTTCCGAAGCACAGAGGAGACCGAGATAATAAAGTTTTGGGTCACCATTCAGGGGGGCAATTGCGTAAGATAATCGTATTAATTTGACAGTTCATATCGAATTCGATCGACTGCAATTTGTATGGAATGACATTTATTTTGATACAATATGAATTGTAAATGAATACGATTGACATTAGGCAATTCCATAGCAGATGTCCAACCGCAACGAATGTTGCTTAACATCAACCACCGGATGCAGAATGCGCGTACCAATGAGCCATCGATCTCCTCAAGTATAATTATAGTACCTACTTCATACTTGGCACTGATTCAAAATTAAAGGGCTTGCTTAGACCATGAAACTGAACAACTTTCTCTTTGGAGCATAGCATACGTCGAAATATAAAAAAAAACTGCCACACTAGATCGATCAGCTGAGCGTGCGCTTTTGTCTGGCTGGAGGGAAGAAATATTTGCCATTTTTCGATCTATGCCGAAGTTTCATAGCATAAACAAAATTCTAAGGCCGTGAGCACTTTGGACACGATTAGTACTAAAAACTGACAGAAAAGCGGATTATGAACCGCCCAATTACATTAAGTCTCTAGCCGCATTGAAAAGCGCGAAAAGCTCTATTTCTAAAGTTTCGATCAGCCGTATTGAATACGGCGTATCTTGAATCCGCCGCATTACAATGCGGTGCTGTTTTCCAATACAGCTAGTTGCTATGTAATACGGTGAAGTATACAATACGCCTGCGATATATACATATGCATTGTAATTTTATGTATCGCATTGCATTTAACTTATTTTTAAATGTTTTATCGATAACTTGTAATAAAAAAAACCACAGCACTATCATTGCATCATCATCATCTAATGTCATCTAGCATTGCATAGTCAAAATGGAGACATTCACTAATTACGACGCAACAGATTAACATGTATGTCTCTTTCTATCTTATGACAATTTGATAGTGTTAGAAGGGGTAAAGGATGTGTGAGTTATAGCTTATTTTTGTGATCCATCTACAGGAATAATACATCTATGAGTATTACCATAAAGTTAATATACCTATCGGAATAGAGAAACAAAGGGCTGAGCGAGCGGGATGTCACTAGCAACAACACTGTGAGATAAAAGGAGATGCGTGATGCAACGTAACAGAACCGTTTTTGGCTACTGTTTGACAGTTCGTCAGCACTTATTGCCCGTAGTGTAAGTTTTTATGTCAAAAAACGCAAACTATTTCGATTGCGTATTTATGTCAATTTGTATGAAAACCTCATGAAAACTGTATTAGCGCCTCTAGCGGCGAGTAGCGCGCTTATATAGTTTTCATACAAATTGACATTAATACGCATTCGAAATAGTTTGCGTTTGCTTGACATAAAAACTTACACTAGGGGTACGCACGCTGAGAATTTAGGTAATTTTATTTTTTCGGATTTTACGTGCAATCTTAGATATTTTTAGCCAATATTGATATGGAAACATGGTGACTTGCTCAGTTATTGATTGTTGTACAACACAATGAAATAATCCCGCAAAATGTTCAGTTCACAGGTAAATTATTCCAAACCGACACCTCCCTTCCTAAGGTTTATTTTTGCCAATGCGCTTCGAATTTAAAGCAAGAAGTGTGATAATGCTCTTCAACAAACATTTAATTATGTAACAAGCAAATATTTATTACACATAATGCAGAATTTACGAATATTTTGTGTAAAGAAATAATTTTCCTTTTACACTAGGGCTGCATCAAGTTATCGATATTTCGTGTCCACTGTCTATCACGCGGTAAAAAATGAATATGTATTAGGTACTGTAACTAAAGTACCTGTAAGACGTTTAGATATGAATTACCTGGGAATGTAATTCCATTTAAGATACTTAACTGATCGATAGGTATCAGTTTTTGACTGTTAGAATAGGTACCTACACATACTATCATTAGTAATATAATTATCTTTCAGATGACATACTAACTTGGATACCAGAAACTAACTGGACTAAATAGATTATTATGCAGTACCAAAGTAAAATATTTCCAAACGCGAGAAATGAAACGTACTATCACTGTGGAAGCACCAACAAATTGTTCAAAGGATTGTGCGAAGCATGGCCGGGTCGCTAGTGTATAATAAATGATTTAAAATCTCTGTGTCTGTCGTAGTTTTAGCCATGCAAAATCCCTTCCCAAGATGGGAATTTCAGTTATATTAATAATAATACTATATTATTACTAGCTGACCCAGCGCGACTTCGTTCCCGTGGCCCTACCCCCTACTCCACCCTACCCTACCCGTACTCTACCCCTACCCTACTCTACCCCTACCTCTACTCTACCCCTACCCTACCCTACCCCTACCCCTACCCTACCCTACCCCTACCCCTACCTTACCCTACCTATACCCTACCCTACCTTTACCCTACCCTACTTCAACTCTACCCCCACTTACCCCCTCTTCCCCTATTTTCTCACCGTAAGAACCTTCCTTGGATTTCCACGAACATTTCAAGACCAAAATTAGCCAAATCGGTCCAGCCGTTGACGCGTGATGTCGTGACCAAGGGTAATAGGGATTCATTTTTTTTATATATATAGATTAGACGACCTCCGTGGCCGAGTGGTGTGCGCACCAGTTTCAAGGTGCCGCTATCTCTAGAGGTCCCGGGTTCGATCCCTGGGGGGTACCACGTAACTTTATGGATATGAACTTCATACGTTTTTTGAAATTTTAGGTCAATTTTATAAAGAAAATAGCTACTATCAGTTCCTTGTTTTGTGACGTCGCTCGGGTATAACGATAGCTAGCTAGCAACGTTCAACAGAACAAAGCCGCAAAATCTATCAAAATAAGAAATTCAAATGACAGTTGAAACCCATGTCCATATCCATATTTTTTAGCCGGTAGCCCCCCAGGGGTGCTACCGCATAACTTTATGGATATGAACTTCATACGTTGAACTTTAAGTCAATTTTATAAAAAAAATAGCTACTATAAGTTATTTGTTTTGTGACTTCGGGTATAATGATAGCTAGCTAGCAACGTTCAACACAACAAAGCAGCAAAAATCTATCAAAATAAGGAATTCAAGTGACAGTTGAAGCCGATACCCATACCGCGTAACTTTATGGATATGAACTTCATACGTTTTTATGAACTTTAAGTCAATTTTATAAAGAAAATAGCCGCTATCAGTTCCTTGTTTTGTGACGTCGGGTATAACGATAACTAGCTTGCAACGTTTAACAGAACAAAGCAGCAAAAATCAATCAGAATAAGGAATTCAAATGATAGTAGAAGCCCATACCCATGTCCAGATTTCTTAGCCGGTAGCCCCCCAGGTCGGGTAAATGTTGAAAACTAATTTTTCAATCTTTCCTCGGGTCTGGGTGTATTACCCGTCGTTGTTTCTAATTTCCATAATACTAGTGCTTAAGCTACTATGCCTTGGTATTGGAGCAATGAATGTGATCGTGTCCAATATATATTTATTTATTACTGTAACTATTTAATATTATCGATATCGATATTAATCTGAAAAGCGACATGACGCACATCACTGACACGCATACATAAACAATTTTACACACACAAATGCGATCCAATTTCGGTTTCGTTTGACAGCTCGTGGTTGTTCCTCTATTCCGATAGGTATATTAACTTTATGAGTATTACCTAAACAGGAATGCGCTGTTGTGAAAAAAGTGCCGAGTGAGAGATTACTCAGTGTTCATTTTGTCTCTTTCAACGATGACTACGAAGAGTGACCATACTGTCGCCTATTTACGGATATTCCCTCAGACCTGAGACTATCGGTTACTGGTGGGAAGTAAAGTTGAGCCGTAAACTAAAAATAGTGGTCAAAAGCTTATCAACGCTACAGATGCGATATGGTGTTGTTCGATAAACAGCACACCAACGCCCTCCATTCCCACTACGGTTTTCTTTTCTCATTGATAGGTAAGTAGGTACACAAAACAATAAAACGATAATAACTTACAAAATATTGATTTATTTTATTAAACGTAGGGCATGCAACCGGGTTTTCCCGGTTCTCGAAAACCCGGGATAACCCGGGTATTTCGAAGTTTGGCTAGAACCGGTTCTAAGGAATTGGAACCGGGTTTAACCGGGTTTTATGTGATAAGAAATGGGACGTGATAATATTCCAGTTCCAGATAAAACATGACTAATTAAGCATAATATTTAGTCATTTAAAAACCTTAATACATATTTTAGAGGAAGCATAGCATAATAGCTAAAAACCCGCGCCGCGCTTCCGCTTGAACAACACAGTTTTTACTAGCTCCCGTTGAAAAATACATTAATTCCATCCAGGAGTTGTTTTTCTGCATTAATTATATACTGTCTTAAAGTAGTGCTTCGCATCTGTGTGAGTGTGTTTTCGGATCGCGAGTATCTGTATTGTGTAGTGAATTACATCGATAAATAGAAGTGCAAATTATTAGAGAATCATAGCAAAAGTCAGCTGTTATCATTCAAACACACGGCGCTCACGGACGACCGGTTTTGTGAATCGCTGTCGCGCGCTCGCTCGTTCAACACCTCAAAATACGTCTTGCTGTCTTCTTCGCACTACTACAACCACCTGTTTGCGTCTACGCATATACGGCTGACTCGACGCCAATCAGTCTGCGCTAAGATAACTCAACTCGGATTGTCAACTACCCGGGTCGCAACATCGTTGAGTGGCAATGTACAAATGTACCAGCTGTTCCGAAGAATTTCGTGACGGTGTCCAGTGCTCGGCCTGTCAGGGTCATTTTGACTTTGGATGTGCTGGTATTACTGAGACGGGTTACCGTCGTCTAGGGGACAGAAAATCCATATGGAAGTGCTCCTCTTGCAAGAGTATCAAACCGTCGAGCCCCTTGCCATCCTCTGTCAACCCAGCGTCAAAGTCGCCTGTGCCAGCGGATAT